>JBCNYH010000001.1:28414681-28432805 GCA_039654325.1 Tandanus tandanus
CTCCCCCCCCCCCCCCCCCCCCCCCCCCCCCCCCCCCCCCCCCCCCCCCCCCCCCCTTTTCGACTGATTTTATTTAACCACATAACAGAATAGTTGGTTGGTTATACTCGATGCATCATCCGCATCTCAATCAATCCAGTAACACTGTGGGCAGGACACTGGGCCAAACTACACAAGTGTGGGTTTAATTTATTCTGGTTGTGTCACAGATGTGCATATATAATAAAAAGAGTTTTTAAATGACAAGGAAACAATTTCGTATGCTGATTCTAATCATTGGGATAAATGCTATCAGCTCATAGGTGATAAGTGGTCGACCCCACCTTCATATCAAGATCAACTTTCTGGTTAAATGAACTGGTTTCAATAACCTCCTGCAGCAGCACAACACTGCCATCTGGTGGACATTGAATGCATTTGTTACGCATGAACTTGTAAAACTTTTTAAACGCTTTTCATTGTAATACTGAGTTATGATTTCGTGTTATTTGGGAACTGGGCATTCTCAGATAAAGTAGATATATGATGAGGTAAATATTAAATTATCATCGCAGCTTCATAAAAAAAAACATGTTTTTGGAAGGTTGTACATTATGCACCATATTTACACTTGTAGAATCAGCTTTCAGTGTCAGTTGAATGTAATCCTTCAAGAAATGTACATACTGTAAATAAACTGGAGGAGATTTTTATGCATTTCTGTCTGTGTGCAATTTGTCTATCCATCCACAACGAGTTTCATTTCACAAATCAGATGTAGATCCGATTTCACCAATTTCCATCCATATTTAAATGAAAAGTAAGGAATTATTACATTGCCCATGGATGAGCAAAGAAAAGAAGACACTGAGCAGTACTCAGAAAATAGGTGAACGATATTAATAATATGGATTCCACTGGAATATTTTCTGATCATGAGAGAAATCAAATAGAAAACAGATATATTATCAGATTGTTCAAATCAAATAGAAATGAGGTGATACACAGTAGTCGCTGTCCCACTATCGTGCCGGGGCATGCCAAGATTATGTCAAGTCTACCCGAGGCTTTTAATATCCTGTTGTTCGGGTGTTTCTCTGTAGCAGGGACTGGGGCTCTTGTTAAGATAGGGGGGAAAAATGGATGTAAAATAACATCAGATTCATGAGGTACCAAGGTGGGTTTAGGGGGTAAATTGGTCAACAAAAGTTTGTCTAAACTATTGCAGTGGTGGCTTAGTGGTTAAGGTGATGGGTTACTGATCCGAAGGTCAGCGGTTCAATCCCCATGATCACCACTGTTGAGCCCTTGAGCAAGGCCCTTAACCCTCAACTGCTCAGTTGTATAAAAAAAGAAATGATAATTGTAAGTCGCTCTGGATAAGAGCATCTACCAAATGCTGTAAATGTATTGCGTTAGCAGCAGTGATATAAAAACTATTTCCATCTACCAGTGTTCAGCTGCGTTAGCTGGTCAGACCAAGCTGGAATTTTCAACATGGCACATATTTTATTGTCATGCACTAAATCACTGTTACACTTTGTGGATAAAATTCAGAATGCGTTTGTACTATCTGGACTAGATAAATGGGCTACTCATTTTTTAGACAAAACCCAAAGGAAAGGGTTTCAGCTCACCATATTCCACCACTCCACGGTTACAGAAGGCATTCTCTCCATAAAAGGAACGATTGCTTATACTTTTGTACACATCAGTGTTTTGCTTAAGTACAAAATTAATTAGTATATTAAACACGGGAGATGAGCGATTTGATTGGCCCACAGTAAAAACACCTTTACCGAGTGCAGTTTAGTTGCGTTTCTAAACGAGTAGAATGAACAGGCCATGAAAGATGCGGTTAGCTACAACAGAGCTGTTCACCAGCCCAAAGCACAGAGCTTGTCTGACCTGCCTCAGTGTCATGGTTAAAACAATTAAATATAAACTAGATGAGGACTATTTTGCTCTCTGAACCGGTTTATTCTTTATTAGAGTCTGGTGGAGGCTGAAGCCTATCCCAGCCAACTTTGGGCGAAGGCATACACACATATATAATTTTTTCTCTAATTTTATACTTAAGATTGTCCCATGACAAATTCTCACTGAAAATGGTAATTAAAATAACTTTATTTGTGACAGCCAGTTAACAGCAATGATGGCCCCATGTATTCCCCCCCCCCCACGGTTTTAATTATGAATTTAATTTACATGACCTGCGAGTGGAAAACCATCATGATCTCCAATTTCTCAGAAAAAAAGTGTGAAAAAAATTATTTCAGTGTTTGAAAACTATGAATTCTTTCTTTCCAAGGAAGCGATTTGGATAGTTCACTCTATATAGCATGATTTAAGGAATCTGGAGGCTTTTTTGGTGTGTAAAGGATAGGGGTACAAGCCTAAGCCTAACACCTGGGATCTCTGATCCTTCAGTCCACCAAGCTGGATCAAGAACCGTTATTCATCTATAGTTGATATCACCACATGGGGTTGGGTTTACTTTGGCAAACCTTTGTCAAGCACAGTAATATGGAGTTACATCACAATTTATCAGTCAAGTTAAAGAATGTCCATAGATGATATGGATATAAGGTACCATGTATGGGTAAAGTGACCTTCAGCCTAGTGGACTCGACTGGTTCGGCCTGCACTTGTACAAGAGAACAAAGACAAATCTAAATTTGGGTTTTATCTTGGCTATAATTTTACAGATGTGCCATCATGTTTTCTTGATAATGCTCTAACCAGACTTCATCCTCACAGTGAGCCAATTACTTTCACCACTTAAGCACAGGATATAGTGTAGTGTAGCAACAATTCCTGCCTGGTCACCAACATGAATTTAGATTTAACATTCCTGCTGTGAGTTGGGCCCTATTTGTGTCAATGTTTGTTTATTTAAATATATACAGCATATGCCCATGATCTCTAAATGTGGAAAGGTTTCAGTTTAATGCCCACATACACCCATAAAGCATAATTTATTGTTGTTTTTCTTTGTTTTGTTTTTTTTTTACCAATAATGGAGGAAAACAAGGCAGCTATTGGACTGCTTTTGGATTATTTTATGTGTAAACCATTATACCTGGGCTGGCATTAAAAAAATATATATATATATTCAAGAAGTATTACTTTTTGTATTTTTTTAATGAAAGAATTCAAGGCACTGATTGCGCATACACATTCTACGTTATGAATCATTTATATGCAGAACACAATAATTAAAAAAAAAAAATCCAAAAATTGCTCAAAAAAGCTGCAAGGCCACAAAAAAGGGGAAAAAAATGTCACCAATTACAGAATACTTCTGTTCAAGATCAAAACGTTGCGAAAATGGGGGAGATTTTTCCTTCCATGTTTTTGAACTGCAATATCCCACCCCATACACATTAAACCCATAATTACATGACTGATCATTAGTAAGGTATTAATATATCAAAAATTTCACCTACATATTTACTGTCATTTCAACAGTGGTACTTTCAATTGTCTGCAATTTTACTTGTTAAAGTGGAGAGCAAAAGAAAAAAAACCAGACCAGAATCCACAACATTCTAGCACTAGCACTTGAGCACAATAACATGAGGAAGGAAAAGCGTCTGCTATTTAGGCAAGCAAGCGGTGTCCTATCCAACCCCAATTTAAATACAGAGAAGTTACTGGGGTATCCTTGGTATATGTTCCATCCAGCTCTCCAAATGGCCACACACACACACACTGTATAAGCAGGTCTTCAAGAACTCAGGGCCAAATCTGTACATAAAAGGGCTACACAGAGGTGAAGGAGTGGACGTTTGTCATTAAGGTAATAGCTGCTTCAAGAGAGAGGAGTGACAACAACAAATTCAACACTTCCAGCTGCCTAGTCTGAGGATACAAAACAATTTACATCCATAAACACTCCATTGTATACATTTCAATTCAACTGTCCTCATGAAAATATGGCAGGACTCATCATATTTAACTCCCCGTGTTTTCACTTTCAATGAAAAATTTACGTACACATTTTAACGTACACAAAGTCACTTGTACCTATTATTTACACACATTCTTGTGCTCCATGTCTTCTTAGGTTACAACCAATGAACGTTACAGCTTCAAAAGGATTTCAAATTGTATAATATTCTTTGCTATCTTGTACCTAAATGCATTATCTACAATTGCTATAGACAAACAATTGCATAGATGTTCAATATTTAAATGCTCAGACAAATTATGCATTTTAAGTCTAGTATGACAACTTAGAAACTTACATTTAGCATATATATCTCTCTGATTCAAACACTTCCCATTGCCTTTCCATAAGAGGCAGAGAATAAGAACACTGGCACACAGTGCTAATGAGATGCATAAATCTACAACTTTATACTTGTATAAAGGCACAAAATAGATTCTAAAATAAGGTGATATGGTCCTATTACGTTCCCTTTAAGACTGTGCTTCCGGCATTCCAAAATGTGATTTCTAACATGAGTTAGTGTTTAATACTTTTCTTTGGATTATACATCCATCTGCTTAAAGTTGAAAAAAAAAAAGCTTTACAGTACAGTACATTCAAAGACACTCCTGGCTCTATGAAAGTAAATTTACTGACAGGAGTACCAAGATGTGCGTGTTGTGTTGTGACAGCATTTTATAGGACAGCTGAAGACGGGTCCTGTTCTTTGGATAAGTGTGAAGTGATGTGCTAACTTCTCTCCCTGAATATATCTGTAGGAAAGCAGCGGTCTAACTCACATGCAAAGACTAGTATTACAGTACTATATATACAAACCCTATATAGCACCCAAGCTGCATGCAAACAGTCAGCAACACAAAAGCTTTTTAATTCCCCTGCAGATTATTACATAGAAAACAAGAATTATGTATATTGTATGAAAAATAAAAAAATATAGATGACCACATTAGAAAAAGAAAGGAAGTTTCCCAGTTTGCACAAATAACTAATCTTGCTGAACTGGGTAGACATCATGGCTGTTCCTGGATCTACATGATGGAGCAGTTTTCGGGTTTAGGTCCTCCCTGCGGAGAGACAGAGAGAGAAGAGAGGAATATTCACAACTATAGTGAAAAAGTGGCCAAAATTATTTTTTCATTATTTAAAAACCTCTAAAATATATAATATGGTAACAAAAGTACCCACAATCTAACTGGCTGCGGAACGATCCACAATTTTCCCCTACAGACCGGCCAATAACTTTTTTTTCTTAGCCCGCCAGTCAAACATAATAAAGTCAAACTTTTCTATATATTTTTGTTCCATATTCAAAAAAACTATCAGATCTAACCTTACTCTTGGTGGAATTAATTCCAACAGATGAAAAAGTATACAAAGCTGCATCACTGTTGCAAGGTTCAGATGTCGGCATCAACTTTGGCTTCCTTTTTTTGGATCGGTCAGTACAGAGAAATTCCAAATCTCAGCCTTGATGCCTTAATCATCAAAGCTGCCCTCACCCTCGGTTAACAAGTAGCATTTATTACTGATTTACACTAATAAAACATTACTAAAGGTAAACAAAACACAAAAAAAGGATTGACTATCAACTTGTAAAAATTAAAAGATGTTATTTAACATACTTGTACAGCAAACATGTTGGCATTTGAATAAATCATATGGTTTTGCTACAATTTAAGCTATTATACTGTAAAGTAAGTCCAAACATAATATTTGCATAATTATTTACTACAAAAATATGAAATATATACTGCTACTGCTAAAATAGTATGTTAAATGGATAAAATGCAATTCTGATGAAAGGTATCGTAAAAGACTAGAGGGCTTGTTTTATCTTTTGTCAAAACCCAAAAACCCAGTTGGATAAATGTATACGATGAATTTAAACCATGCACCATTTCAAATCCAGCTGAATGAAAACATCAACAAACATAAGGCTGTTTGCTCTAAGGAAAGCAAGTAAAAAAATTCATGCATATGTATATCTAATATGCTTTCAGCTTTAGTTGTTGCAAAGAAAATAATTGTGCATATACCAGCAGCTATGTATACATTACCAAGTCTTATGGTGGCTTTGACTTTAGAAAAAATGATGAGATTGTAGCTATACAGATGCAGTGACTGATCATACTGATGGCTCATAAATCTAAAACTGCCATGTTGTACAAGTAGTGTAGAATGTTCTCTGGTTAGCCATGTGAACGAATGAACACAAACATATAGCGTTTACCTCATGAGACCCTTCCTCTCACCTTAAAGTTCAGCAGCACAACTGTGCACAACTAAGGCCCTGTTATACAGTACATGCAGATCTAAGATAATTTGTGTTTGTAGTTATAGATCAATGTCTGTTTAAATGGCTTTAGAGGCCAGAGATTAAACCAGGTTGTTCATTCATACCGTCGCACTGATTGTTTTTAAGACCCCCAGGTTGCACAGTTCACGAGCTCTAAACATAGAGGTTCTGAGTCCATCTCCACATTTCTGTCAGAAAGTAACCAGCAGCTTGCTCCAGGGCGTATCCTGGACATTGCTGAGATTTTCCCCCAGGCACGTCGTAATATAAATCAGTGAATTAGGTTTGATGAGGAACAAACATTTCTCATCGAAATATTGAAAAGTTAATCAATAAATACAACAAATTAAATCAGGGTAATCAATAGGTAATATATTACAACAGTAAACTATATTATAATGTTATTAAATGCAGAATTTTGTTGGTGGTCGCTGTGTAATCCATGCTAAAATACAGGCATTGTGTACATTGCCATTGTTTTGCTTGTGGATCTCTGGCAGCTCTACTTGGCAGGGTTGGGGTTTAGGGCTGTCTGCAAAAAGGTCTATTAGGTTAGACTAAAACAAAGTGTGTGTATATTTATACGTTTATAAGTTAAGTACGCTTTTATTTACTGCTTTAATTTATTATGAGACATGTTCTGTTCAATATACTGTACCTGTCTAGGCTTGTCGTTGCCCATAATGAAGTGGGAGTGAGAGATTAGGCCCTCAGGAAGTCCTCCTCCTCCACTGGTGAAAGAGCGAGAGGCAGTGGACACTCCAGAGGTCGCTGACACACAACTGCCAGCATTCCTGTCTGATGGCTGTCCACACGAGCCACAGATCACCGTGCGGCTACGCAGATTATACTCCCCATCACCACATGTACTGTGAGCAGCCTACATGAGACACACAACCACGAAATAAGAGAATTTTCAAAGTTCCTGAGAAATAAGATGAAGGTAAGTAAAGGAGACGGGTATGGCTGCAGCCTGGAGACTTCACTCTCATGGTGCTCGTCTCATGGCATGGGCGTGTACAACAGCAAGTCTACAGGAACAAAAAAATCACTAAATGACGCTCTTAAAATGATGCCAATAAATCAAACCGAGAGGAGAAGACAATAAGACAAAGGAGATGGCGGCATTACAGGTAAATTCCCAAAGAGGCCAGTTTTTTTTTTAACTATCCATTTAAAATATATATATTTAAACTGTTAAACTGACCATTTTAACCATCCGGAAAGCTTGAACGTTATATTTGAAACGTAAAGTGTCCCTTGGGTTAACACACACATCGTAATTTAAAGAAACGTCAACTTTTTTTTTTTTTTTTTTTTTTTTTAAGCTAATACCTAATGTTATCTACCTGAAGCAGTGGTTTTCAAACTTTTCCAGTGATGGAAGAAATAATTTTTCAGTCAAGTGACCCTTATAATAAAGATTTGTTCAAAGAAAGAATTAACAATTTTAAATGAGCATTTGTGCACATATAAATATCAAATTAAAGTGCCCTCTTTGTTGTTATGTTCAGGGCAAAATGCAGAGATAATATACAAAATATCTTTGTTTAGTTCAGAAGACAATGATCACAGAAGGAAATTAAATTTTTAGCATAAGTATGCAAGAACTGCTGTGAAGAAAATGTGTGTCTCAGTATGTGGTGTTAAACTGGAATAAATTGGATGATGATTCTCAGTTCAAGAGAATGTATGACGACAAAATAATTAGAAAATTTGAAAGTAGCAGGTAATTGTTATTGAATGATGTGTTTCTGTGTATGGCATTTAATTATTTTGTCTCTCTTTATTTTCTTGTGCTGGAAAAACCGACCATCCATGTATATTTTAATTAATTTTTTGATAAAGGTGCTGGTAAAATAATTTTTTCCCCTCCAAACTCCTTTGGAATGTAATGAAACATGATTGGTGATTCAAATGTAGACTGTGTATTTCCATGAGCATAATAAATAAATAAAAATTAATATAACAGGCAAATTTGTATTGTACCCCCATTTGAGAAACAGTGTCCTAGAGCACTTAACAATAAAAAACCTAGATCAGTTTTTGATTGCAGACTGTTTGTTTTTCCCATGTTGTTTCTTCAGGTCAACTTCAGCATTTTTAAAAAACAAACCCACCGCAGGTGACGAGATGCACGGTGTGCTGTGCGCACTTTCACTGCCCCCTTTGACCCACTGGGATGTACAAGCCTCAGTCAAAGGTCATGGTTTTACAGCACTTGGAGGTGCATAAGAAAAAATGCGCTCCAACATGAAGATTAGTTCGCCCTCTATCAGCTTTGTGCTAGGCCAGATTTTGATTTCACAAATAAAAGTGTCCAAAAAATGCCCAAACACACTGTAGTGCATTGTTTTGTAGAACATGACTTCAGTGTGTTTGTATTATTGTATTTCCAGGATGACATGGCCACAATCAGGACATGGTGGTGCCTGTTGCTCCTGTCCGGTCATTCAGTTGTCTGGTATGATTTCATCATCACATTAACAACTGTAACATAAAAATGTGTAACATGCTGCCAAAAGGCATGCAGATAAAAGTATTGTTTTTCTAATCTCTAGCATATAATTTGAAAAAAATCTTTCTCTTCTAAAGATTGGCACAGAAAAGGGAAGCTGCAGATCCCACCGTAAGAATCACATCTTGATAGTTTGGTTGTTGACAAATCAAAAGGTAAGTTTGTTGGGCTTTTACACCCGAGCCTAGCGGCTCAACAGGCCGGTGCTTATCCCCGGTTTCCGTAACGTGAAGCAACTAGGAGTTCAACTCCTCCTGGATGGGACGATAGTCCATTGCAAATTTCCTTCCCAGTATTTTTACTGCTGGGTGGACAGAAGCATACTTGTGGTTAAGACCTTGCCCAGGGGTCTTAACACGGTGGGGTTCTAACGGGGATTCGAACCCACAACCTCCTGATCATGAGCCCAGCACCCTAAACACAACGCCACCGGCACCACGTTGACAAATCAAAGCTTGTGGGTAATATGTTTTTTTATGGCCTTGTGTTTTGAAACAGCTCTGTTTGATCTTTTTTACACTGTAATAATTAAGTGATTGTCATCTGTGTACAGATAGCAGTGGATATGGAAATGGCAAAGAGGCCCAGGACAATCTCTCATGAAGAGTCGGTGAGTGTGGTTGAAGTTAACCTGATAGAAGGTTTGAGTCAAAATTCTACTAGTCTACCTAATGAACTCTCAAAATAATAAATTATGTGCTCATTCAGGAAACTGTACATCAGCGGGGGATCCTGGAGGTCAGTAAGGAACTGAGCATGATGTATAAAATAAATTGTTCTAAAATACAACATCCCTTTAATGAAAAAGTACAATAAGTTATTTTGACATTCATCTATATCCTTTTCAGATGCAAAGAATTTGTCTGGAGGACATACTTCTCGAAGAGCGCACACTTTCAGTGGCTTGACAGTGAGTAAAAATGATGCTTTTTATAGTTGCAGACTTAAATGCAAAGTCCAATTTGATAATCCCATAATATGTTATACAGGTGTTGCTACTCGGAGCAAGTTCTCCAGAAGGTACAAAGACGTATTCTACGTCATGTACTCTGTAGAAAACTGTGCTAAATGCAACTGCACCTTCAAAAGCTGAATGCCAGGTATTCACACTGTGCTTTTAATGGAATTCACACTTGTTGCTAAGTAAAATGACTGTCTGCAACAAAAAAAGTCTCAGGAATATGCTCAGGAATATGCTTTTGTTTTGTTATTTTATTATACGCACAGGTTATGCTGGACGTGGGAGGTTGGGAGAGCTGCGGGGTATATATTCAGAGGATCCCCACCCTGGATTTTGCAGCCAGTTCTGCCAGCTGTAATATTAATTGACCCTGAACTCCTGTTGGGCCCTTTTTTGACTGTCATTTTGCCTGTTGTATTGTTTGTAGTTAGTTAGTTTTCCGTGTGTGTGTATATGAATAAAGAAACAAAAAAAAAAAAAGAAAGGTAATGATATGTGACGCATTCACTTCACACATCACAGGGAAATTATGACAAGTGCTAATCCTAAAGGAAGAAGGATAAAGAAGGGTGATCATATTCTGCTTTCCAAAAAAAGAGGACATACTGCTCCGCCTCGAGACACTTAAGTGATACTCGAAGTTTACTGAAAGATGCCCAAAACTTCAATATGTCTCCTCTATGTGGATAGAAAACTATACAACAAAAAAATTCTTTATAACCAAAGACACAAATTCAGTTATGAAGAGGTTATTCAACAAGCTTTATTATTTTAAATATTGTAAATATTTAACTCTCAAAATAAAATAACATCTCTAGAAATAATACCCCTTATCAATAATATAATCTAAAAATATATAAACATATAAATCATGTTATAATACCTCTTCAGTATTAGAAAGTATATTAGAATTTTTTTTAAACTAAATATATCTTCCTATCCTCCTAAATATATATTCCTATAATCACGAATTTGGATTTTTGACCCTGTAGACTTGCCGTTGTACACGCCCACGCCATGAGACGAGCGCCGTGAGACGAGCGCTGTGAGAGTGGAGTCTCCAGGCTGTAGCCATACAGTCTTGAAGTAAAGGGATGACTGTTTCTCAGCACTGATATCATGTGCACTATTTGCCACAATTCTATTTAAACATAACTAAGAGATCCATTTGTTTGTCAGATGTTTAGGACTAAAAAATTTAAAAGAAATATGCTGATGTAAATCACTACATACCATGTCCTCATCTTCTTCTTCCTGGAACAGTGTGCGTGTAACTTTCCTCATTGCCATCTCCTAGAGAGAGAATTAAATGAGCAACATCCATTTTAAAAGAGTTGTTAATGTAAACTGTAAATTGCGTCTACACTGTGTTGTTTTTTATGGGGTGTTGGTGTTTGTATGGGATTGGTTCATGCTGCACCTCTCCATTGGCACTAATCAGTGTAGTCTGGAAGAGATCTCCACTTCCCCAGGAGTTCTGGGTCTTCCACACCAGGTCAGAGGGAGGATTGTGGGTCCCACCAGCTGCTGCAGCCCAGATCTATCAACCCAGAGCCAAACAGAGAAAGCATGAGTTCCATTCACATGAGTAATTTATGGTCAGACTATATCAGCACATGTCATTAAGTATGTGGATACTCTCAGATTGAGAATGTAGTAATACTATTCCTAAATTAGAAATATGCAGTAAAATTATTGTGACAAACTGACACTTTTCCAGTGATTTACTTTTATTTATTTTTTTTACTTCTCTTTGGAAAACAGGACAGGGGTTTCATACTCTTTACTTCAGCAATCTCTTTAAGGCTCAATAGTACATTTTCCATGGAATCATTGCACACATCCTTATGTGCCTATCAGAAGAATTATCACGTTCTGATAAGGGACTTTAAAACTTCACAGACACCGATTACTAGGTGTGGTGGAGGTTACTGCATGTCTGCACCATTCAAATCTGAAGCTTTCCCAGACATAGCAACACTTCATCACATTCCTGTGAGCAATAAACAGACTGGACACACTTTGAGTAGACCTATAGGTATTAAAATCATGCCTGCACTCAACTATTAGTGCTCTTTTTTGAGAGAGAGAGTAAGTAAAACAATGATCTGGAAAATCTTACTGGGAAATTTACAAAGAAAACAAATGTAAAAAAATGGCTTTACACAGTATATAGTTCAAGTCTCTTGTTGTACCGCTCTGCTGTCAAAAAAAAAAAAGGGGAAAAAAGGCTCAACTTGGACTTGGAATCTAGTATACAATGTTTCAGATTTGATTTACACTTGATGACTTGTTCACAACTCTGAGAATTCGCTAGCACTGTGTAGAACATGGTTAACTCACTGTAACAGTCTGGCCCGCTTTGAGGGTGAACTTAGGTGGGAACTTGTAGATGATGGGAGTACCAGTACCCACTTGTCTCTTCACCTGCCAATGGCCCAGCAACTGGTCCTGAGTGGAGGGAGAGGAAAAAGGCAGAAGAGATTATAGTGAGCATACTGTGTGAGTGATTATATTGTTGCATGAAAGCATAAGGTTATGCATTATATTACGCATAATAGGCAAACCAGGTGAAAAATAAAGAATATGCCATATCTACATGATGATAAAATAAAAGTGCATTTCAAACATGCCTGTATTTATTAGATAGCATTCAAAGGTTATGTGCACAGAAACACCCCATTTAAAAAAAAATCTTGGAAATCTTGTAGACCTATAAAATAACAATCATAGTTCATTTTCTGTTTACCCTACCCTGCATTCTTATCAGATCACGAATTATAGCCTTGCTTTAAGTGCATTTGGAGTCAGAAGTGTGACTTGATTCTGACATGATCATACCACAATCCTATGGCCATTGTCCTCCTACCTGGTCAGATTTGTTGCTAAGACGAACATATTTTCCTTCCAGGTCGACCTCATCCACAGTGACCCGGCCACTGGCTGAGGCCTGCTGGGAAATGCGAGTGCGTGTTACTGTCCCACCAGTCACACTGGATGCTTCACTGTCTGTGTCATTGATGCGCCGTTTCTTAGCGCTGCCAGATGCAGTGCGAGAGCTGCTGCTGCTCTGAGCCAAGCGAGACTGAGCGTGTGTCCCAGAACCTGAGGTACGTGTGACTGATATCACACGAGTAGGAGGAGGACTGGGAGATAGACGCAGCCTAGAGAGAGAGAGAGAGAAAGAGAGAGAGAGTGTGTGTGTGTGTGTGTGTGTGTGTGTGTGTGTGTGTGTGTGTGTGTGTGTGTGTGTGAGTGTGAGATTAGTAAAAGATGACCCGCCACTGAAACCTTGTAAAAAATTGAGCTGAGCTGCAGGACTTGGGTTCGGTGCAAGCATGCCTGTTACGTCATTTGTTTCTTACCTCTCTTCTTCGCCTTCCAGCAGTTTCCGATAAGCACTGATCTCCATGTCCAAGGCCAGCTTGATGTCAAGCAGCTCCTGGTATTCATCCAGCTGCTGCTGCATGCGTTGGCGCATGTCCGCCATTTCCTTCTCCTTCTCCTCCAACCGCCGGCGCATGAGATCTCTCTCACGAGACAGAGCCTCCTCCAGCTCACGCACCTTAGCCTCCCGAGCAGCCAGCTAACAAACAAAACAATCCATCATATATATTATATATTAAATCATATACATACTGCATCATATTATAAGATACATCTGTTTTATATATTAACTACAACTACCAGATGTGTGCAAGGAACACAATTCAATTAAAGCCATAGTGTCTGCCTTTACATCATCACAGTTATGCCTGCATAGTGGCAAGGAGAGACCTCAGTGCTCAGTCACCGAAGCCTATTGGAGTAAAAAATCCTGAATGACCTGTTGGGATTATTTCATGAACTATAAAGATGGAGCTCTGTGTGAGATTTTACCCTCCAGTCGGTGGTGCTATTGAGTTACAGAGCACAGGCAAATACTCTGGATCATGACTGACTCAATTTACACTGCAAAAACTATTCAACTGTGTGTTCATATGAGAGAGAGAGAGAGAGAGAGAGAGAGAGAGAGAGCTCCCTTGACAATTAAAGCCACATGAAAAAACATTGGCAATAAGGGGAAATACCAGTGAGCAGACACATACACACATCTCTGCCTCTTTCACCAAAGAAAACCCAGAATATGTCACACATTTAAACACACACACACGCACACACTACAAAGAGTACACAGTCAGAAGACAGTAGACAACAGATATGGCAGGCAAAGATAAGTGTTATTCTTTAATCTCTTTTATAGCTCAAACATTTTGAAAGACTTAGCTGTGGATAGACTTAGTAATGTAGACATTCTTCAGCCTTTTTTTTGTGTTTATTCTGATATCAGGCTATTCGTGTTATATACCTTGCAGGTTTTATTGCTAATGCATAGTCAGGGCGAAAATCCTGGGTTCGAGTCCCAGGCTCAGTGAGGGTGTTTCTGTGTGGTGTTTGCATGTTCCTTCCGTGCTTGTGTGGGTTTTCTCTGGGCACTCCGGTTTCCTCCCACAGTCCAAAAACATGCACATTAGGTTAATTGGCTGTCCCAAATTGTCCCTAGGTGTGAGTGTGAATGATTGTGTGTGTCGGCCCTGTAATGGACTGTCAAACTGTTCAGGGTGTACCCCACCTTCGCCCAGACTCAGCAGAGGTTGGCTTGACCACAGTAGAATTAAGCAGTTTGGGGAATAAATGAATGTAGTTATTGCTCACCTGTTTCTGAAGCTGGGACAGCTGAGAAGACATGCTCTCTAGCCTGACACGTGTCTGCTGCAGCTCCTCATGAGCTGCTCCAACCAGGTGACTGTTTCTATCTGCAGAATGACGCGCATTCTCCAGCTAGAGGAAGAAACCAATAAAATCTTATAAGGCTCATTGCACATTTCTACTGATAACACACAACAGAAGAAAAATGCAGTGAATATGTATAACATGGCTCATAATGTAATAATAACTACAATCAGGTTACACTACCTTGGCATTGTAGGTCTTCTCGATCTCCTCCTTGTAGATACGGAGCTGCTCCTCATGTTGGCCGCGGAGGTCAATCAGAGCCTCAGCCAGCTTGCTCTCAAAATCCTGCTGTCTACCGCTGTCGATTTCCACCACACGAGACTCATGCCTACGCTTCGACTCACGCAACTCCTATAACACCACAGACCTCATATTAGGAATTATAATTATAATACACAACTCTCTAAAGTTTTATTCTTATTATTCTGTACATGAGTCATGATTCGGTTCTCTCCTCAAGAAGCCCTGTGGATATACCATATAAGCCTTATATGGTGGATATACACCATATAAGGCTTTTCTCTGTGTACAATCTCACTTAGCAGAGAAGCTGTTTAAGGTTATGAATGATTATCCAGAACTGACCTCAGCATATATGTTCTTCTGAAATTCCAGCTCTTCCTTTAGAGTCTGGATGCGGTTCTCTGCATCCACCCGCCTCAGCATCTCATCCTGCAGCTGCTTCTTAGCATCATTCAGACTGCCTTCCAACTACAAACCATGTTTTTACACTTTAAGTAGTTCAAGGGGACAGAGAATATAACCTAACATATCCTACAAGACATCAGTGGGACGTATTCTTCTAATCTAAATCTGTGCGATTAACATTAATAAAATACACTTAAAAAAACAACAACGATACAGTATACTGTAGCACCACAAAATGAGCCTCAGAAAAAGATGTCAGGTATTTTTAATGAATAAAATAGCGAGAAAAATATTTCTACCTTAGCCAACTGAGCCTTCAGATCCCTGATTTCACTCTCCAGAGTCCTCTTTTCTCCCAGGGCTGTGGTGAGAGAAGCATCCTTGGAGTTGAGGAGAGCTTCCAGATCCTTTAGCCTGGACAGAGCTGACTCCAGATCTGCCTCTTTCTTACTGTTCCTGCAGACACACATGATCAACACAAGATAAAGGCTTATAATATCAGCAATCATATTTTATTCCAAATTTGATTTTAGTACATAATTTCCTTTTGTTGATATATTTTTTTTTATTCTCAGGTTCTGTTGAACATGGCTCTTACTATAAATGAAGTGTCAGTGGATCCCAGTGGGCATATTACAACTACAATTATATCACAAATGGCACTGGATAGCTGGCACTTGCTCTAGAAACCTGGTATTTCAGCTGACACAAGGTATAATATGAGTGTTCAGATTTGTCTTACTAGGCGAGCTAGACCCATTTTTCAAGTGCGTCAAAACACACACATAACTGTTTATACGTTTATTGTTTATATTAGAGCTCTGCAAGCCAACCAGTAATGGATGTGATTTCTCCTGGTTAACTTGGGCAGGGAGCCTAAATTCTTTAAAATCTATAAAAAGTGAACTTAAGAATACAGCCAAATAAAATTCTCCACCATATGGGCTTTACTGCAATGCTGTTCATTCAACACCAGCACAACACCAGTGCAACCCAGAACAAAACCAGCTCAGTAAACAGATCAGTAAAAGAATGGCTGCCTGGAGGAGGACAATTTAATGCCAGCGTGGGACTGAATTAGAAAAAGAACCATGGCCAGCGTGATGGTGGGAGGAAACGTTAAAGCTCCCGAAGGATTAGGCCGCCCAGTGTCACTAATGATAACCAGCTGAACTTAAATGATTTCCAGAACACCAACCTTCATCTCTGCTCAGTCACAAATTTACACAAATGTTTGCATTGAAGTTTCAATGAAGGACACAAACATACTCCAGTCAAGTCTTTAAGGTGCTTCATTTCATTGTGAAATCATCCTCTACAATCCGAAATTCCAAAAAGCATTAAATTACTTACACAAATAAATTATTGTTTTTAACTTGTAAAACCCCATTCAGTCTCACCCCTTCCTTTGTACTACACCACCCAACTACTTACTTACACACACCTGTAAGTACTATAGTCTCAGACAACACACTTTTACCCAGCAGTGTTACACTAAAAGCCTTTAGAATCGAGTCTATGTGGAAAATCTCTAGTTATATTTATAGTTCTCTTCAAATATTTCAGATTTCTACATGGCAAGGCACGGAGGTACTGAGTGACTTCCTGGTGACAAATAAAAGCCTCAGAGCTATAGTTAATTTGTTATCAGAAAATCATCTAACACCTTCCTGAACACTGGTGGACCACAGTAATACTGCGATAATTCTCCCAATACAGCCATTCCACACCTACGAAAGCACAGATAGCTGCTCTGTGTCGTAGCTTAGTCCATGAACGTGGACAACATTTTTTGCTTGCAATCTAAGTATTAAAATATCTATAAAATTGGAAAAGGAAAAAAAAATCATGTTACTGCTATGTTGAGTTTGGCTGCCTACGGACTACTGTGAATATTCTGGCAAATATTTTGAACAAGTGCCATCAGGAAACTGTGCTGGGTTTCTTAGCACGCAATTCTTCTGGAAAAACTCTGTATCCAGATGCAGAGTAAAGAGATTATAACCGAGTCACCAGACCACAATGTTTTGTTCCCCTGCTGACAGATTGAAGTATTGTTCTCATTATACCCCGAGTGTTTTTGAAACAGTAACTACAATGAAAGATTTTACCAGTGGAAACTTTCGTGATAATAAAGAACAACATTGTGAAGTTAAGGAATTGGATTTTTTTTTCTTTCCTTTTTTTTTGTTTTTAAGCAGACATTTAGCTACCAGGTTGTTTCAAATTTGTACAGAAAATTACAAAACAAAAAAACAAACAAAAAAAAAAGCATGACATACATAACACCATTTCGTCATTAGTCCTTGTATAAAGATAAGTGTGAATAGCGGTTAGGTGAATAAATTATATGTGACTCAAGCATCAACATTTGCTGGGTGTCTTCAGCACAGATGTGTAGAAATAAATTTTTCTTTCAGAAAGCTGAAAAAGTGAACTGGACAGATCCATTTAATGGCTTCTATACAATCTTATGTTACCGATATATATGATTTTGCAACAG
This sequence comes from Tandanus tandanus, assembly GCA_039654325.1. Classification (NCBI taxonomy): domain Eukaryota; kingdom Metazoa; phylum Chordata; class Actinopteri; order Siluriformes; family Plotosidae; genus Tandanus; species Tandanus tandanus. Next base: position 28,432,318 of record JBCNYH010000001.1, read on the forward strand.
TATTAATCAATAAATAGTCTTTCTACAATATATACACATTCTCATACCACATGTCTAAAAATAAATAAATAAATAAAATCATCACCACTACAATAGAATCATTGTTTTATTCTGTTTAGCTCTAAGCATCTCCAGGAACATGGCCACCTATTGTCTCAAAAAAGCTGCCCATAAAGCCATTTCCTAATTCCACAGTGGGATATCCTAAACGCCCTGCTGCTCCCGCACTGTGCTTTATGCAACTATTTTAAAAGAGAGGCCCAGTGGGATGCACAAGGTTTAAGATGGGCTTGGGGATTTTTATTGCACATACTATAATCATCTCATTCCTTCCTAAAATGTATAAATGAAAGACTAAACAGAGGCTGTGTAAGGAGGAACTTACTGTATAACAGCAGCTGCATAACGAATAGAAAGAAAGAAAGAAAGAAAGAAAGAAAGAAAGAAAGAACTCGTTTCCAAACACTCAATACAGCCTGTATCTTGCT
>JBCNYH010000001.1:28435585-28457222 GCA_039654325.1 Tandanus tandanus
TACATATACATACATCTCCACTGTGAAGCTGCTGTGTGAATTAGAATAATTCCAGTTAATCCAGATAAAATCAGGCAAGAGACTAGGCAAGTCATGTTTAGACAAAGCCTAACTTTAAAAAAAATAAAAAAAATAAAAAATAAAACAAAACAGCCGTGGAATTCCCTTTTACAGGCCCACACACACACTTAGCAGTTAGAATCACCTGTACACATGAGAAACAATCTCATTATACTCACATTCTCTGGATTCTGGACATGCATTCTTTCTCTCAACCAATGTTTAATGTACATACTGCACTACTGCCATAGTTTACACTTGGGCACGTTTTAAGTAAAATACATGACAGAATGTTTTAAGAACACGCAAGTAGAAGAAACTGCATGCTCAGGACTAATGCTTGGAAAACCTAAATCTCCCAAATATTTAGAGAGCACGTTTGATGTTTGATGAACGCACTTTTGCATTAACACTATACTTAAACCAAACAGAACTAATGCAGAATATTTATCCTTTATTCGCTTGGAAACATCAGTGTTGGGTGGTGCCATGTGTGAGTCACTCCATAAACAGTCAAATCTCCATCAAGTGACCTGCTTGTTCCCAACGGATCTAAACACTTCTCTTCTAACCAAAGGACATCTCTGAGTCATACCATCCAGGAAAAAGCTCTTTGAAAAGAGAAAGAAATAATGATCGTTTGAATCCTATTGAAAAAAATAAGAAGTTTCCATACAAACGGTCTTGAAATAGCAGTTAACAAAGACAAAAGCCAACGACGTGACCTTTATTATATACACAAAAGGAAGCAGAATTGAAAGGAGGTGTTTTTGATAACGCTGGAAAATATATTAAACAAAAAGGTCCATACTCTCATACTGAGCAAAGCAGAGATAAGATTAAACAATCTTCATCTAAAATGTGGTTTTATGAAAATTCTTCCAGCAAGCTGCACAATTATTTCAGAGAAAACTGTTGAAAACTGAAACAGAGCCGAGGCATGCTTGCTGGCTGGGACAACCTTTACTCCTGGAATGGTGTGAACTGGAAGATTCAGCTAAGCATCATTTTGTTTAGCGTTATGCCAGAGATCGACTCGATAATGCACAACTGACATGAACACTGAGATATGTGCAGCATTAATATGCCTTTGAAAGACTGAGGCACACATCTGCCAGCAGAGTCAGATCTAAAACACACCCAAGACTTTCTTCATGAAGATTTTACCGCTTGAAGGAAAAGCAGTCATTATGGCATTAAACCAGAATGAAGTAATTCATTAGGAGTATTTTGGTGTCGTTGTAAGGGTGTGTACTGTATGCAGAACTGAATCACCACACCAAAACCAGACAAGTTCTTCTCTCCTGCACTGACAAATACTTTTACCCCTTGGCAGAGTTGGCCAAAGAGTTTTTGCAGGATTTTCATTCACATGTCCACACAGGATGAAAATCGTGGAGTGAGAGAGAGAGCGTGTACTGATTGGTTATGGGTAATCTTGAGCTTAAAAGTTTATACATGAATAAACTGTTAAAATGTGCTCCAGTGGAAATGTGTAGCTCTTTAGAGTAAATCCTAAAAGCAGAAGTAGCCAACGTGGCACTTTAGTAGTGGTATGCTGCTCCAGAAGAGGGTGACTCACTCTCTCCTTCATTCCACCAACTACAGTGAGACTTTTTCACATAGGAGTATACTATATCATCTCAAAGAATCATTGGCTTTCTATACAAATCCAAAATAGTTTACAACTGTCTTGCCAAAAGAATAAACAGAAACTCAGTTCTTCTGAACAAAGAGCATGTCTCCATACAGCTGCCTCTAGTTTAGAGTGGGATGGAGGCTGTGTGTGTGTGTGTGTGTGTGTGTGTGTGTGTGTGTGTGTGTGTGTGTGTGTGTGTGTGTGTGTTTAGAACTGGAAAAGAGCAAACCTTCTTGCACACTACAGGCCTTGTGGCATAGCCATGTGAGTCCATTCAAACACAAACCATGGTTACACACACACTAATTTCTCTACACAAAAGGATCTCGTTACAATCCCAGCTCATGGGATACTACAAATATAAGTAAATTAAGCAAGGAATGTTTCATTCACACGAAACACAACACTCCTTATTTCAAATGTTTGCCAAAGGGATGATTAGAATTAAATAAGAAATGGTCAAATGTAAAGCCGAAATAATGCATTTTATGTATAACAAAAGCTAGAGTAACTTATTTATTGCAATTCTCAACATGCAACTTTCACAAAAACCTGCTGGAAAAGTGGAAACAGACTGAGGGTTTTATCTTTTTTTTTCCAGCAAGAAAGTGAATGGAAGTTATATAACGGACTGAGTGAGTTATTCCAGAGTTACCCAAATTTCAACCACAATTAAATGGGAACCATTCTTTATGTGTGTGTATGTACGTAAGTACATGTGTGTGTGTGTGTGTGTGAGTGTACGCCTGCCCAAAAACTTTTTATGATTTATACTGAGTGACTGACTCATAGCTGCTTGGCAAGCCATAGTTTTAAAAAAGCACAAAAACCATGGAAACTTTGATCCACTCGCTCGCACACACACTTTCCAGTACAGAGTGGGATGTTAGACCAGTACTAAGGCCAGCTAGAGTCACTCATTATCCAACTTCTGCCACACAAAATATCTTTGTATACCTATAAAATCATTCAATACCAATTTTCCCCATCTGGTTTCCATTGCTGTTTCATGAACAAGATGGGCTTTAGTTTTACTAGACTTAGCACAGGGTGAACCTCTGTAGGGCTATGCAATATATCAGTAATTTATGGTATCACAACCTAACCATTCATATAGTCACCTGAGTACTGCAATTTAGCAAATATATCAACATTCCTTTAGAAATAGTTAAAGCCTATTATATTGCATAGCAGGAGATTAGCAAGAGTAGGATTACACTGGTGTAAAATCAAGACTTAATTAACCCAAAGCTTAAGTCGCAGAAGGGGGGAAAAAAGTCAAAACAAGGCCAAAACACCAGGAACAAACGCAAAGTGAATAAAGTTCCAGAGGAAAGAGCACAAACAGAGTTGCTCAAGTGCAGCACTGAAGCCCGTGAAAGAATGCACTGTGCAAGGAGCGACATGTGTTTATGACTGTGTCTGGTAAATCATGAACTGACTACAAGTGTACACTAGAGCCCTAAACCAAAGATTAAAAAAAGGAATGAGCCATGAACGTAAATTATTGTACAAAAAGAAAGCATAACCACTCAAACAGTCTGACTATGAGAGGCCCTGTCTCACCTTGCATAATCTGGTGCATTATGACATGAAGTGAGCTCAGGTGAGATCATGATGTGTGGTTAAAAAGGCAAATGGCTCAGGGGTGCAACCATATACCCAGAAACGAAAAGACAGATGAAGAGAAAGAAGCGAAAATAGAGAAGCCCTTATTCAAAACCATTCCTATACTCATAACCAGATCCTCTCTGCCTCTGGCCTATTCTCACCACATGCTTCCTCATATGATCAAGCTTCTTTAGGACTTAAAAGAGTTGGGAAAGCATGTGAAGTGAACAGGGAGTGACCTACAGTCATCATTCTGTCCTTTTTAGGCTACAGCGTAATGAGCGGAGCACCATGAAGTTGTGTTTAAAGCTGCACGCTCAGGAATGTGCTATTGAAAGAGCCTAGAAATAAATATGTGTTCAAATTGTATGCAAGTGCAGAAGAAGATATAAATATGCAGAAAATGGACAATGTCTTTATTTGATTAATTTAACATTATATACAAGTTAACACAAAATGGGACTGCTCTACACTATTGGATATTTACAGTAGGAGAAACAAGAACAGCCTATTTAGGAAACAACATAAACAGGAAAATGTGATAAGTCTTAAACATGCATGTTCCCACTGATATGCCAACTGCAGGGGACTGAGAGAATTTCTATTTCATTTCATTGTTAATAAATAATGTTTGTGTAAAAATTATAACTAAGTATTACAAACCCTTTGAGGCTCAAAGTTAAAACACAGCTATAGACACATGACATGCACATACACACACACATACAAACACACAAACCTACATATACAGTACTGTGCAAAAGTCTTAGGCACACAATTTTTCTTCTAGTACAAACTTTGCTATAGAATTTATAATTTGTATATTAGCAAGTTAGTACAAAACACTTTAGATTTCCAAACATTAGTTTTCCAGCACAAAATGAAATGTTACAAAAATTGTTAGTACAGTATGTCAATAAAGAAAGCAGCATATTAGGTATAAGAGACCACTTTTCAGACAAAAATGTAATGAAGGCTGCTGCGATTTACATGCAAATAAAGAATCAAGTGTGACAGTCAACATTTCCAGGAGAACTGTGGCTGGTTCTGTAAGACTGTACTTGTAAAACTGCACAAACTGAACCTGATGCTCTTCTATTTTTAAACAAAATGTCATCACACCTAATATTGAATTAGTTTCATTTATTACTGCATACTGTGCTTTATAGAATTTTTACGTAGAGATCTTTATTTGTTGTACAACATTCCTTTGCATGTGCCTAAGACTTTTGAACAGTACTGTGTGTGTGTTTGTATGTATGTATGTATATATACACACACACACACATACATATACACACATATACACAGACATGCATTTTAAACTCGTTCAAATTTTCCCTCCAGACCAAAAAAAAAAGCAGTTTTGCTTAAGGGAGACGTTTCAGTGGCCTAAGGTATCACATACACTGGCAAATAAAAGCAGCGCAACTGCCAGGAACTAAAGTACCTGTCGGTTTATGTAGCTCAATGGATCCAGTTTAACTGTGAGCTTACACACTGTGCTAACATCCTCTTCGTGCCAAAAAAGGTGTGTGAGCCCATACCAAGCACCTCACCCACACACAAACTGTTTAGAAAATGATGAGGGTGAAACATTTGATTTCTGCCCAAGTCAGCAAGAACTACAAAAGGTCTATTTGTACTCCAGCTAGCCTCTCTTAAACACAGTGCAGAAATTTAAGCCTAAGCTTGCACAAGAAGAACAACAACTAAATAACTTGTTTAGCATGTAAAGGCTGTATTGGTTACAAATCTTATTATTGAAATTCAGTCTACGTTGATTCGTTTGAAGCCATTTTGTGAAGACAGACCAAACATTATGCAAATTAGTTCAATAAGTGGGTGGAGCTATGGTTGAAATCGCAATGGCCAAAATATAAATCAATGTGTCCCCATTAGGCTGATTAAACTTCTCACTGTTTAGTAGTAGTAGTAGTAGATGTAGGAGGAGGAGGGAGTACTGTCTACTGACCTAGTTTCATGTCTATCACCTACACTTTGATATCCATGTTCATTTGATGCCTTGATTAAAAAAAATTTATAAAAATCAGCGCTGTTTTAGAATAAAGATATTCCCAAAATATACACAATAACCAAGTAAGAGAAGTAGCCTAAATAAAAATCAATTTATCAGAAGATATTTTTGGTTGCTTGAAATAAAACATCAGACATGACATTCATCACACACTAAACACTGTTTCTGCTAAATAATGATGTTATTAGTTTATTGCAGCTTGGTAATATAGAAACCCTGTTCATAGTCAGCCTGTGCCGATTTTAACCAGTGAATCATAAGCTCACATCTGCCATCCTTTCACTTTTCTGGCATGTGGTTAGCAGTGGTTTATACACGTCAAGGAACAAAAGAGCCTATTCTGATCACCACAGGTTAAGACTGACTATACATAGCACCTGTCTCTCTCTCTCTCTCTGCACACACATGCACACAAACTCAACCAAAACATATGGCGCACTGTTTGCTAATAATCAGGGAAGGCAAATGTTCATGTCTGGGGTGGGGTGGATGGTGAAACAGTGGCCACACAGAGACCTGTCACTCATCTATTTCATGCCATGTGTTCCTGTCAACCCACTGCACGAAGCCAGAGCTACAGAGACACAGTGTAAAAATGATCTCAGTGAGAGAAGCTAAAAAAAGACAGGGTGTCACTGGGGGGGGAAGGGGGGTTCCCATTGGTATTCCAAGTGCAATGACTCAGACTGATTATTAATTCTCAAAGTAAAATAAATTTTAGAATCCACTAAAATATCTGTAAATTATTACAGGAGTCTCAATGTCCACAGATCAACAATGACCTACATTTTAAAATTTTATTCCTTATTTTTATTCCTTAAATTTAATTTATGGAATAAAAAATATCAACAACTGGGAGGCATGATAACACAAAGTTTAATATTTTCCTATAATCCCAATGTATTTTATCAGTTTTTTTGCCACAGTGATTTGCCAACAATTATAAGGCAAGTTCAATGTGTTTCTTTTCTGGCAAAAATAAAATCAGTTATTGACTGGGGAAGACACATGGATTTAACCTAAAAGCATATTAGATGATTAGGGAGGCCTTGATCAGCTTTACTTATTTCTCCTTTCCTAAAGTTTGTATATATGGACTTTATCTACCTTGCAACCTCAAAAACATCAAAAAACGGCAGACGAAAACTCACATTTCGAGGACTAAGGTGAATAATCGTTTTAGTATACACTATATGGAAACATTAGAGAAACAAATTAAAGCAAGATTTATATGGTTTACTTTTACATTTCAAGTTTATTCAAGCATTCTATTTATTTTGTGGGATGTCAATATCCTGAGATAGCAAACCAGATCAGATCACACAATTCCCATGTAGTTCAGGATGACCCAAAAAAAAAAAAAAAAGGTTCAAGATGTTTAAATTATTATTTGCACACATGAAATAATAACTTAATTATCTTTAACCTTTTTTTTCCTCATTTACCTTAAAAGTGGGCAGGGCTGTTGAGTCAACCGTTTTTTTGGAGGGGGGGTGGGGGTTTTCCCTGTGTATACATGGGAAAATATATACAAATATATATACATGTATATATGTACGAGTGAGCTATATTGTATAATTGATCAGCAAAACACCCTTACTAACATACTTGGCTTTTTTTTTAGTCCAAAAAACAGTCCCTTTCCTCATTTAGGTAAGAGGTTTAGGGTATTGAGAGCTCGTTCTGAGACTGTCTGCTTCCCCAGAACCACAAAAAGGCTGATGAGTCACATCTCATTCCAGTCAGCGCCAACTCACACACCCGTGGTATGGCTGCACCGTTGTCATGGCAACCAAACGCTCCCAAACAGCTTTAGCCGCAGCTACTTAGGCAATGTGCGAGCGAGATAGAGATATAGAGAGAGAGAAATGAACGTAAATCAGCATCACAAGAAACCAAGTGAGCAATGCTTACCGGAACATACGTCATAGTTACTCTGGGCAACAAATGGATTGTGTCTGCTTGCTTCCATATCTGAGCACAAAGACTAAGCTTATCAGAACTGTTTTATATTCAGGAGCAAAGCCCAAAGACAACCATGCAAAAAAATAAAATAAAATAAATAATAATAAATAAATAAATAAACAAACAAACAAACAAACAAATAAATAAAAGGGAGAGAAAAAGAAAACTTTTCATATATGTGTAACTTTCATATATGTGCACAGCTGTGTGTGTCTGTGTCTGTATGTGTATACTGTACGTGTACTTTATGTATATACTCTGACCTCAGAATTCTGGACCACACCTAGTTTACACTTTAATCTAATATACATAGTAAAATCTGACTTCAATGACAGAAAGACAGACTCTGATGGTGCAACAATGTTGGAAGTCAACGAATAAGGCGTTATACAGCCACAAGTGTTGCCCTGATCTAATTTGGTTGCCATGACAGTATATGTTGATATTGCCACTTTTTTTTTTTTTTTTTTTTTTTTTTTACAAGCAGTCGACATATTCATATTTTACACACCAAGTAAATATATTCCCAAGGCAAGAGTTAAAAAAAAGTATGCAAATCACACTACAAATATTCCAGTTCCTCACCTCCATCCTGATAGACCAGTCACATAAGGTGATCTGTAAACCGTGCACTAGCTTCAGGGTGGATACAAAAATGGAAAAGAAAAATGAAACAGTGTTAACCAGTATTAGTAGGCCATATATGGATGAACACTGCTTAATGCAATTAAAACAGAGGTGAAGACTGAACAGTGTTAGCAGCCATCTGCTCAGCTGAATGCTTAAGTTAGTTCAATTATTTATCTCTTTTCACATCAAACAGAATGAACCCACGAAAGGGCGTGGCAGTGAAACAGCGTGTTCACATTCTTTATTCGTAGACCATATATGGATGAACACGATTTAATGTAAATAAAACAGTGATGAAGGATTAACAGTGTTAATAGCCACCTGCTCAGCAGAATTCTTAAGTTAGTTCAATTATTTAGTACCTTATTCAAATCAAACAGAACGAACCCACTCAAGTAGCCATGAAAGGGTGTGGCAGTAAAACACCATTCAAAACAGCATTCACATTCATTATACTCACAACCCATCCCTAGAAGTAGCTCGACAACATACCTTTCTACCTGAGACAACCCTGGGGCTGCACTGGGTTGGAATGTGTGTTAGGAAACGGCTTTGCAGAGGGACCAGCAACGTGCAGATGTCCCCTTGGGGATTAAATTAAGTGCATCTTTACATAGGTAATGCTTCTATAACAGCTAACCTGGTGAAACATAGCAATCATGAGGGTGTGAAATATGAGCAGTGGAAAATCCCTGATTAATGATAAAGTGTATAAGTCAGGATTAGGAGAAGTGCTGGAGGCACCTTGTCTGAATACGGGATTCCTCTTACTGGAGTCCCTATTTATATTTCAGTGTTCGAACGGAACTACAGGGTAAATGAAATGGTGAACGTGGTTTGCTGTGTGAACTAGTTTAATTGCTCATAATTTTAGATGCAACAGAGGAAGGGATACAGGACTCAAAAGACACACATAAATGAGGCCCAAAGTGGGGAGATGGTTCATGATTAGAAATGTTTGCATTTATAGCAAAATTAATAACAGATATGTGACTCTAGTCTGGCTAGTTTCGATTTAGATTCAACCGAGCATTAGAAACACTCCAAGCCTCTGTGGACTTTACAGATGAAGGGAAAAAGTTTTCATACCTGGCTTTCAACTCTTTGTACTCTTCACGGATCTTACTGAGCTCTAGCTGCAGCCTGGCTCTCTCCTTGGCCACGGAATCGAGAGTTTTGCGGGCATCAGCCAGCTCACTCTCGTACGCTGCCTTCATGCCACCCATTTCCCGGCTGACCTCAGTCTCCGACTCGGTGATACGCAGTCGCAAACCGGCATTCTCGACCTCCAGAGAGCGCACCTTATCGATGTAGACAGCAAGACGGTCATTCAGATTGCACAGATCCTCTTTCTCCTGCAAGCGTGTAATACGCGCAGGCGAGAGCACGTTGGACACACCACCACGACTGGTTCGTTTCTGACTCGGAGTCTCCATCACTAGCCTTGGGAAGGTTTACGAAGATAGTGCAGTAAAGCTGTGTGGGGAAAGAAGGACATGGGATGAGGGAAGAGAAGAGTGAAGTGGGGTGAATGTGTGCTTTAGAAATGATGAGAAGCATACATGCAAACCCTTTTGTCCTAACCCAGACACAGCTGTGTAAAAGCCAAAAAATATCCAATATAGAGCTGGTTTCTAAAACTAGGATTAATAGGGATATTGCTAGAAAGATTTCTGATGGTGAATCACCACAGAATTTCAGCTTAATGTTTGACTAAACTTAATGTTCAGTAAACTGGCCTGGTGTGTTTCAGAGATTAATTTACAATCAACATTTGAAAGGATCAATCCTCCATATTCTCCAAAACTTCCCTTCTCGCCAGTGCCACACCCCTTCACAAAATCATGTGTGTGTAAGATGTGGCACAACAAAATTTATGACAACAAAATTTATACAACTTGTAAACTATTAAATAAAACAAGAAATATCATTATTAACTTTAAGGGCAAACTTAAACAAATATCTGAGCAAATTCATAATGGCACAAAAGTTTCCATGATGTACTGATTTCAACAGCAGAGTATTTCATAGCATATGTGTAATATGTGTAATATACACATGAATAAATGTAAATCATAGAATATTAAAGACTGAACTGTGACATTTTGGACTTTATAAAGCAGAACAGACTGTAAGAAAAAAGTCTTATTAGTCAAATTGTTTCATTTTCTCTTCATTCTCCTTTACAACTTACTCATAAACTGAGGCATACTGAGACATGTCCCTAATACACTTAGACACTCCCCCAGTACACCCACCAACCAAGCAATCATGCTACATGGGAAAGCACCCATCAAAAGGGTAACAAGCAAAAGATTTCAATCTAACACACAACACTACTCAAAATACTTTACTCAAACACCTTCCTATTTTATAAGCAAACAGTCTTAATAGGCTGGTTATGTGTTTTTACCTGATAGAGGGAAGTCTTGCAGAGCAAAGCTCTTGAGGAGATAAGAGAGTTTGTGGAAGCTTGCTGTAGCTGCTACTTCTCTCTGTAGTGGAGGAGTTTCAAAGCGCCTGGTCTGCTTTGTTCACTCTGTCTCTGGCCTTGGCTCGCTGCCTTTCAACCCTTCCCTAGCAGGAAAGAGTGAGAGAGGGAAAAGTGGGAGGGGCTGGAAAAGAAAGGGCGGCACCACTGAGCAGAGCAAAGCCTTGTCGCTTTCTCCCTATCCTTTTCTCTCTCCTTCCTCCACTCATTATTTCTCCCTCGGCCCATCTCTTCATGTCTCATTTTGGTCTCTTGGCCATTTTCTAGTATAGACTCAAATCGTAGTGGGAAATTCAATTCATAAATAAAAGTAAAAATTCAGCAAGTTGGAAAAATCCCTTTTAGTCCTTTACTCTTAGATAGACATTTACTCTTCATTCCATCTCAGATAAGCCTGTACTGTACCATTCAATCTCCAGGCACCCAAACATACAAGCCCAAATAATGCTTCCTCTTTTCCCAAAAAAATCCAAGGACAAACTAAAAACCCCACCTGCTACATATCCATCTACATCACACAAAATGACATACAAGACACCAACCATATCTAAAGGAATTCCCAGACACACCACTTGCGAACACAATATTTATTGAAGAGGGGTGGCCTCCTAAAAATGAACTGTCCAATCAGGTGTGTAAAGCACAAGAGAGGCAAACTGACAGAAGCCTGGGAGGGCACTTGGGGTGGGTATCAATATTTTTAACTCTAACTTATTCCTAACGAAAGTTTTCTCCTCCTCTCAATGTCCCTTCACACACACTAGCCTTTATACTGACGGGACGATGCTAACAGCATGGTGGTCATTTACACAGCCTTAGAGCTTTTATTTCTGAACTGGTCGAGTCAGTGCTCATGAAACAAACTCTCAGTTAAATCTCAAGGCTGGAGTCCTTATCTGAGGTGAGCGTTATAAATTCCTGAAAGAGAATTAGAGGATAAATGAGCCAAGAAATCTAACTGCAGCAGAAGCTCTTATACTATGTGGGCATGGCAGAGTTTGGTGATTTCCCTGCAGTCAAATTCCCACTGGTGACACATTGAATATATTATAGCAGCGAAACCACCACACTTTCACTCTGATTCTCTAAAGCAGGGCTGGCAAACTCCTTCACTGAGGACCACATCACTAAATTTCAAGGTGATCGAGGGCCAAATAATCACTGAATATCTATTCTAAAAGGGCAACCATGAAATCTGCATGGCAAAATGATTCGTTTAGGCATTTGTCCTCTTTTCCTTTATACACTTGCATTTTCTGACAAGACTTAACAGCGACAAGCTAGCATACAATCTTTGAGTCATGAATGACTAGCTGATTATTTGAAGTAGGCTGCTGCCACCTAGTGGAAGGATGATGAATTAGGTTTCATGGTAATGGTTGATCCAAAGAATGTATGATAATCATATTCTTTGAACGCTCTTGTGGGCCACATAAAATGAATTAGCAAGCCGGATTTGGCAGTGAGTTTGACAACTGTGCTCTAGAGAGTGCAGTTTTAATTAGAATTTTTTTGATGTTGGGTAACAGCATAGGAACCTGATGCCGTTTTCTGCTGTTGTAGCCCATCCACCTCAAAGTTTAAGATGTAGTGCATTCTGAGGTGATTTTCTTCTAATCACTAGACTCAATTTTAAGTAAAAACATATTCAGGGCACTGGGCATCTGACTTTATAGTGAGCTCTTATGGTGAGTTCCCTATGACTATCAAGTCATGCCTACACACACACCTCTGTTCTACAGCAAGGCTGTTGTTCCTCCACCCTTATCTGCACCCACTGCATTCTTCCCTGCGCAAGGATGTGGGCTCGTTCCTGGTATATCCTCATCTGACCTACACAGCAAACTGCGACTACCATTCTGAGACAACAAAATCAAACCAGAGAGTTCACGATGTTACCTTCTAGACTTCAGATGACAAACGTCTGAAATATCAATGGATACAGTTCAAGGAAAAATCCACCCTGAACAACATGCACATTAATCTTTATAAATAACACATGACCTACGATGGCTCAAAGTAACATTTTGCATAGCCCAGTGCCCTCCAGTTACCTTTTTTATTTTTGTACAAAGCCCAAGTGGCTCTGAATTTGTTGACCTGAAAAAATAAAGGCAGATGTAAAGGTTGATACACACAGGAAATTTGTCATTAGGGCTGTCCATATATAAAGCAATTCTCTCATCACCCGAACATTCCAGGCTCTGGCTGCCTAGGAAACCCTCTTGTATATTTCCCACTCTTTGTAAAACAAGCAGTAGCTGACTAGTTCCCTTCAAATCAACAGTGATAATCCATTCACATTTCATTTCTTTTAGTTTACAGATAGCACAGCTGATAGACCAAAGCCCTGTTTTTCTTGTTTCATGATTTGTTAAGCGACATTTTAAGATCTCTTCCCATTTAACTGTAGAGATTTCTAGTGAGCACAATGACTGGCTGATTCTTCCTGTCAAAAATCAGATAAATCATTCTAAATAACTTGCTGTAACAAACTGCAGGTCCAGATAAAATTTTACAGGTGCACAATCAAACAAAGCAACATGTGCTGCTTTGTCTCATTTGTGCAAGCACAATAAAAAATATACAGTTATAACTACTTTCAGATTAGTTCAATATTGTAAATTAGTACCTCTGTCATGGAGGTTATGTTTCACTAGCAGTTTGTGTGTTTGTTAGCAGGATTACTTGCAAAAAGTTATTGGCAAATTGTCATGAAATGGGTCTTTGGGCAAGAATTAGATTTTGGAGATGATTCTGATCAAATTGTGGATCCAGGATTTTTTTGAGAGAGAGGAGCCAGGATTTTGTGACCATTGTGATTCTTATGGGGGATTGCTAGGCTTAAAGGAGGTTTGCACTCTCCAAGTGCTCTTGTTTATTTATTTGTTGCTTTGTCAGAACTTAGTTGGTAGCCTGACTTATTTAATGGAAAAATACATTAATAACAGGAACATTTGTTGGTTAACTAGTTCATCCACATAATGTGTTTTTAGCTTTAAAATATAAAGATTTAGGCACTGCCTAAATGCCAAGCTCCTGACACGTCTTTATTTACTGTGTGTTCCAAATTATTCTGCAAATATGAGTTTGCTTTATATGAAAAGTGTTTTTGCTGATTGTTACTCAATTTGTATTTTTTTCTACTGCAAATACGTATTCGCAATTTTATTTGGCAGTTTTGGGATTTTTTTGTACCATATTTTCCAAAAAAATCTTATTTATTAGAATTTGAGTGTTCCAGATTATTATGCAAGTCATACCAAAAATAAAGTAAATGATATTATCAAGCAAACAACGATGGAATTTTATTATCATAATAACAAGTGTCACATTATCAATATTCGTAATTATTAGTATAGTTATTTTAATGACATTTAAATGGAAAATCACACTTTATACCAAAATGTAACCGCCTTTACAAACTAAAACTGGAGTCAACAGAAGAAGTAAAAATTTTTTTATAAATTTGGAGTAATATTGCTTTCCACAGACTGTCTTTAAAGAACCCTGTTCACTGTTGACACACAAATCCTTCAAGATTCCCCAAAAAAGTTTTCTATGGGGATCCAATCTGGAGAATTTTAAGGCCAAGTTGTGAGGCTTCAGGAAAAGGCTTCAGTGGGCTTCTGAAAATATGAAGATAAACTTTCACAAGGTTCTTTTCACTGATGAGATGCGAGCTACCTTGGATGGACCTGATGGGTGGGACAGAGGTTGGGTTCTCCACGGACGTGCAACTCCAACACGTCTAAGAAGACAGCAAGGAGGTGGAGGAGTGATGATGTGGGCTGCCATCACTGCAGATGAAATAGTTGGGCCTTTTAAAGTGGAAGAAGGTATAAAAATGAACTCTGAAAACTATACCAAGTTCCTGGAGCAAAACTTTATTCCATGGTACAAGTCAAAACCTGCTAGTTTCCGGAAGAACTTTGTGTTCATGCAGGATAATGCACCAAGTCATGCTTCAAAGTACACAAAAGAGTGGCTGGACAAGAAAAACTTCAAGGACAACCGGCTGATGACTTGGCCTCCTGCTTCACCAGATCTAAACCCAGTAGAGAACTTTTGGGCATTTCCAAAACAGGAGTTATACGCCAATGGCCAACAGTATTCCTCTAAGGACAGCCTCTGGAGAGCAATATTAAGCACAACAAGAAAACTGACTCCAATACTATCAAGAGCCTTACATCCTCTGCTGATTCCAGGCTGGTTAAAGTCTTACAGAATACAGCTGGATATATCAACATGTGAACTATTTATTTAAATATGTTTGAATATTGTATAACAAATATTTTTTGTTATAGTAATTATTAAGGACATTGTTAATGAAATACTTGGTGACATGAAAATAAATTTCTGTTTTATGTTTGTTTGAAATTTCATTTTCTTTATTTTTGGTTTGACTTGCATAATAATCTGGAACACTTAAATTCTAATAAGATTTTTTTTGGAAAATATGGTATAAAAAATCCCAAAACTGCCAAATAATATTGCGAATACGTATTTGCAATGGAAAAAAATTTTAATTGAGTAACAATCAGCAAAAACATTTTTTAGATAAAGCAAACTCATATTTGCATAATAATTTGGAACACACAGTAAATGTGTCTGAGCCTGCTGTGAGTGCTGTTTATTTATTTTTGATATACTGTATTAATCCCGCAAGGGAAATTATTGCCTCTGCATTTAACCCATCCAAAGTGAGCACACACTCATAAACAGTGAGCACACACACTCTTGGAGCAGTGGGCTGCCACACACATTGCGGCGCCCGGAGAGCAGTTGGGAGTTCGGTGCCTTGCTCAAGGGCACTTCAGCCATGAAGGTGGAAGAAGGGAAGGTACAGCTCACTCCCCCACTGCCACACATTTTCCCTGCTGGTTCGGGAATCGGACCAGCAACCTTTCGGTCCCAAATCCACTTCTCTAACCATTAGGCTACGCCTGGCCCCATTTACTGCCTTTCCTTTCACTACCTGATTACCTTTAATTTGTTACACCGGTCTTGTTCTTCTACATATTAGTTTAATGAGACCATTTTTTTCTCTCATTGGTTAATCTGCGTTTTCTGGTTATGAGTTTGTTTACATTGTCATTTGATTGGGTTTCTGTTTCCCTTTTTGAAGCCCAGCGCAATCGAAAGTTCAGCTTCCGTTCACCCTCATGCTTTTCTGTCTCTTGGTGTTATTCTTCATCCTACTAGACTGGCACGACCACATTCAGCGTACCTGAACTGGAGCTCCCATGCTTACTCCAAGCTTCTGATTTCTGTGTCTGCTCCAAAAACATTTACCTGCAAGTCTGTCTGCCTACCTGAGTTAGACTGTGTGTTTTTTATCCTGTGCCGGTCTGAGCACTAGTCTGTGAGCCTTAATTTTTTAGGTTTCAGTTTCTTTATTAATAATCCGGGAAATTAAACAGGATTTGTTTGTTTTTTCATTCCTGTGTGTTGCTTGCTTCTGACATTCAACATAAGAATAGGGAGCTGATCTTATTGAACTTATTCAGTATGTAATATTAAACAACTTTAATGTTTACATACTTTGACCATGACAGCAGCAGGTCGGGTGTGCTCTGTGCTTTGAGCTAGTGTGTTTTGTTTATTCAGAGCTTAATCAGTAAGAATACTTTATTGATCCCGGAGGAAATTGGGTGGGTGCAGGATTAAAAAAAAAATAAATAACACACAGTCTAATACATACTACACTGGAACAAAGCAAAAAGCAAACCAAAATGTGCATGTGTTTGGAATGTGGGAGGAAACTGGCACACACAGAGGCACCTTCACCTATTTTTGAGCATATTCATTCAGAGTTTACTACTTACTACACTTAAATGAAGGTAAACCATACTCTATACATTTTGGTTTTTCCACTCTTCATGTTTTACTACATAAAATAAGATTTAAGGAAAAAAGAACATTTAAAATTTTTGGAAACAAAAACTGATTTATTATGTTCAATCACCTAATCACTCACTTGCAGAAATGCTTAATCCTACTAGCAACACACACACAAACCATTCAGACTAACAGCCAATCAGCCTAATGTGCATGTCTTTGGACTGTGAGAGGAAACTGGAGTACCAGGAGGAAACCCACGCAAGCACGGGGAGAACATGCAAACTTCACACAGAAACGCCCTTGTCGAACTCGGGACTCAAACCCAGGACCTACTTGCTGTGAGGCGGACATGCTAACCACTATGCTACCCACGTTCATTCAATCGGTCTTTATTTGTATATCACTATTCATATGTTGTGCTTTGACCGGCTTCAACATCCTTGACAGCAACAATCATGCAACTCAGCGATGTGTAACAGCCAATCAGCACTGCGATGCATACAGACACCAGACAGGTGTATAGCAATGAAAACGGTTTCTTTAGTATTGTGCTTCACTTGTGCAGGCTGTTTGCTCAAGCAGGACCTCCAGTATAAACGTACATTCACAGGGAAATCAAGTGATGTTTCAGTGTGAAAATGATCATCTGTAGTGTTTCCCTTTTATAGATTCGGGGGGCTACATGGGGTATTGTGATGCAAGCTAAGCCTTACACTGTATTGAGGGTACCTACGTTCTCAGTCAAACTTCACACCCTGAATGGTGCCTATGATTTTTTTTTTTTGCAATGAAAGACTTAACATAACCCTTCTCACTTTGGTTAACAGTTTTCTATATCACCCAAAATGCTGCTTGACTGCCTATAAGGCTGGTTCATCTCACTCTCAAGGGAGTGATGCAGCAAGGCTTTAATTATTTTTGTTTGTCTGGCTGCCCTCATTTGTACATTCTGCTCACACATATCAGTTTTCAAAGCTTCAGCTTTCATAACACCAGCATCAGTACTATCATGCGTGTCATCTTGTAGATTGAAATTACCCAAGCCAAGCATCTTTTCTAACTGTGTCGTTGCATTCTCAAGCATTGAACTGAAAGTTTGCAGTCTCTGCTACTTCTAGGCTGGATTTCTCATTAATAGGGGTTTAAATGTTGGTAGACAATAGAGAGTGAGAAAGATGCTTACCAATTTTTTAGGAGCTAACAAAGAAATTCGCCCATAATAATAATGGTGCACCCACTGCATTCTGCATATCATTTATCATTATTATCTAATAATAATAATAATAATAATGATAATAATGATAAGATCACCAAAATTATCTTTTATTAAATGTGAATTAAAACCAAACTTAACAAAAACTTATACGCAGCTTACATGCGTACTCCTTAAAACAGACTACGCTTAATAAAACTTTATTTATGAAAAAAAATTTTATGAGTAATAAATCCTCACACGGGGCACTATTGTACTGCAAAAAGTTGGATGTGCCAAATGTAGAAGCAGCTGTAAATGCGGAAGAGTTGTACCTTAAATGCACTGGGATATATACCATGCAGTTATGTAAACGAGCAGATGCTTGTCAGATGTATGTAATGTAGTATTATATGCAGACGTTAGTAGCCTTACTTTATTCAGAAGTTCTCTACTTCATACGGGATTTGTTAGTTATCTATATACTGTTATTTTTGCCTTTATCTTGCCGTGACACGTTCACATCCTATCCTCACAATTTTGTGCACTCGCCAGTGTCCAAATGGCGGCCTTTACAAACAGGCTAATGCAAACTATCGGAAGCAACTTTGTATATGTAAGTAAAAACTACCTGATGATGAAAATATACACATTTTTAGTGTAGCAGGCGAGTTTGGAAGGCTTTCTTTAATTCCTTTAAACATCACTGCATCTATACTATATCAAGCTTTTTACCATATGCCAACAGACTGCTGAACTCTTAACGAGAATTGCTGCTTATACTAGTCACACGTTTCTATACTGGTCATCATGTCTTTTGTGCATCTCGTTCATAGCTTTTAAATTTACTTAATACCATATACGAACAATCCTCTTTTTAAATTGTTCTTGTATTTTGCACTACTGGAGATTGCACGGGTCACTTCACTACTGTATTTACAGTATTTTTGCTGCTATCTATATTTCAATCCTGTGCCGAACCAATTGCAACGAAATTCCGTTCGTTGCCCACTTGCTGTAAACTGAATGACAGTAAAGCCGTGCGAGTCTAAGTCACAGACACATGTCCATGAGTTCACCTGGGGTGGCACCATGGCGTTGCGGTTAGTACGTCCACCTCACAGCAAGAAGGTCCTGGGTTCGAATCCTGGGATTGGGGCGCTTTTGTGTGGAGTTTACATATATTACTGTGCTTGCATGGGTTTCCGCTGGGTACTCCGGTTTCCTCTTGCAGTCCAAAGGCATGCGCCGTAGGCTAACCGGCTGTTCCAAACTGCCCCTAGGTGTGAGTGTGAATGGTTGGGTGTGTGTTGCCCTGTGATGGCCTGGCGCCTTCATCTAGAATCGGCTGAGACAGGCTCCAGCCTCCCTGAGACCCTCATGGCATTTAAAAGCGATTTGGCAAATCAATGAGTGAATGAGAGGGTAATAGAGAGGGTGATAGGATGATAGGGAGGGTGATAGAGGGGATAATAGAGAGTGATAGAGGGCAATAGAGAGGGTGATAGAGAGGATGACAGAGGGTGATAGAGGGGGTGATAGAGGGTGATAGGGAGGGTGATAGAGGGGATAATAGAGAGTGATAGAGGGCAATAGAGGGGGTGATAGATAGAGAGGGGGTGATAGATAGAGAGGGGGTGATAGAGGGGGGGTGATAGAGGGGGGGGTGATAGAGGGGGGGGGATAGAGAGGGTGAGCTCACATGCCAGAGGATCCTATAGGCTACATGTTAAACTGTGTATTATTTAATAAATCCCAGTCTGGAGAACCCCACCACACAAACCTCGACACACACATCTATAATGTGACGAAAAGCAATTCGGATGAAGAAGATTCACTGGCCGGTTGTGTCATGCAGGGATCTAATAATGATTGTTTTCCCTGGAACAGAGCAGGAAGATGGTTATTATATTTGCGCGAGCTCCTGAAACAGCTGAGTCACGGAGAGAATAAACGCCTTCCACATTCTCCAGCAGCTCAGGGTCCTTTTTTACAAACCCAGATTAGCTCACACGAATTAAACAGTAACGCCTCTCAAAAAAAAATGGATTAACTCACAGGAATATCGTCTCTAAATGTGGTAAAGTTTGGGAGTTTGAAAGCTGCAGCATTCCTCTTCGTTCATCTCACCGCGTGTGACAAACACTCTCCTCCGCCCCCTAGTGGACACTAAAAACACTACATCAATGTGTCTTACTCTTCAAACACACACAAAATATATGACATATATCCCTCGTAAAATGATCAAAACGTTAATTATTCATAACATTCTTTCGGTATAAATTAACACCCCTTTCAGAATTATTTTGTACTGTTAGTATATGTTAAAAATAGGCTGGTTGGGGTCTAGATGTTCCTGGGCTCTTAAAAGGAGCCAGAATAAGGGGCCTATTTGAGGCCACATGGGTCTCATACAGAGCCAACGGGAACATTTTTATGGACTCTGTTTGGGTGGTCTGAAAGCCCTCATGAACCTGCATTAGACCTGCATGGAATGTACAGCACAGTATTTTATTTGGACGTAGCCCACGTTCACTCAAAATGCCTGCAGTAAAACCAGTGATAGTCTAATTAATATAACGTTACTGTTCGCGTGAAAGATTTTATTTGAATTTAACAATATAGTGACTTGGAATGGCTCTTTTTATCATTTAGAGGCCTACGTTTAGACTTTTACACTTTTCTTTCACTACCATAGAAAGAGATGCATAATTCGTTTTAATTTTATAAAAATTTTATAAAAATGTATTTTGCATTGTATTGCTGGAAATAAATGCCATTAAGTTTCCGTGGTCATATAAAAAAAAAAAAGAAAAGAAAGAAAGAAAGAAAGAAAGAAAGAAAGAAAGAAAAAACTTTGTGTAATTTTTGTGAGATGAAAAGAACACTCACTCATTCATTTGCCAAACCGCATAATCCGTCTAGGGTTGTTGCCTATCTCAGCGAAGGCGGGGTACACCCTGAACAGCTCGCCAGACCATCACACGGCAATACACACAACCATTCACACCCTCACTCACACCTAGGGGCAATTTGGAACGTCCGATTAGCCTAATGTGCACACAGATTTCACACAGTATTCGACAAGCCCGGGACTCAAATCCAGGACCTTCTTGCTGTGAAGCAGACGTGCTAACCACTACACCACCGTGCCAGCTAGGGAAAGGACAGAAAATTTAAATACCAGTTAACTTCTGGTAAATTGACCTGAATGTTTACATTATATTTCATCTACTTTATTGTGAATATACATACACAGCTCATTCATTTTCTCATCATTCATTCATTTTCTGAACCGCTTAATCCTAATTAGAGTCGCGGGGAGGCTGGCGCCCATCTCAGCCGACTCTGGGCGAGGGCAGAGTACACCCTGGACAGCTCACCAGGCCATCACAGGGCAGAAACACGCTGATGGCAATGCAGCCTACTCTTTACGAAAGTCAGCAATGGTTCTTTTACATGCCTCTCACCATAGACAGTGAGAGACAAGGCTGGTCTTTGATAACCCAGTTAGCTGCGCTGGGGGGACATACACAGCTATGAAACAAATCTATATAATTGACAACTTTTAATGGGGAGTCCATACACATGGTACTGTGCAAAAAGCACATGCAAAGAAATAATGTAGAGCAAAGATTCAGTGCTTTGCAAAAGTGTTTACCCCCTTGGCATTTTTCATGTTTTGTTGCCTCACAACCTGGAATTAAAATGGATTGTTTGAAGGCTTGCATCATTTCATTTACAGAGCATGCCTACAACTTTGAAAATGTGATTTTTTTTTTTTAATTGTGAAGCAAACAACAAATAGGACAAAAAAAACAGAAAACTTCAGCATGCATAACTATTCACCCCCTAAAGTCAGTACTTTGTAGAGCCACCCTTTGCAGCAATTACAGCTGCACATTGCTTTGGATAAGTCTCTATGAGCTTGCCACATCTTGCCACTGGGATTTTTTGTCCATTCCTCAATGCAAAACTGCTCCAGCTCCTTCATGTTGGATGGTTTCCGCTTGTGAACAGCAATCTTCATGCTTGACCACAGATTCTCAATTGGATGGAGGACTGGGCTTTGACTAGTCCATTCCAACAAATTTAAATGTTTCCCCTTAAACCACTCGAGTGTTGCTTTAGCAGTATGCTTCGGGTCATTGTCCTGCTGGAAGGTGA
>JBCNYH010000001.1:28457322-28479419 GCA_039654325.1 Tandanus tandanus
GTTCTTGGGGTGATGGGATGTGTTGGGTTTGCGCCAGACATAGCGTTTTCCTTGGTGGCCGAAAAGTAAAATTTTAGTCTTGTCTGACCAGAGCACCTTCCTCCATACATTTGGGGAGTCGCCCACATGACTTTTGGCAAACTCAAAAGTGCCTTCTTATCCGAATCACTAAGGAATGGCTTTTTTCTGGCCACTCTTCCATAAAGCCCAGCTCTATGCAATGTACGACTTATTGTAGTTCTATGCACAGATACACCAGTCTCTGCTGTGGAACTCTGCAGCTCCTTCAGGGTTCAGTTTTGTCTCTGTGCTGCCTCTCTTTAATGTCCCCCTTGCCCGATCTGTAAGTTTTGCTGGGCGGCCCTCACTTGGCAGGTTTGTTATGGTATCGTTTTCTTTCCTTTTAAAGATGATGGATTTGATGGTGCTCCGGGGGATCATCAAAGATTTGGATATTTTTTTATAACCCAACCCTGACATGTACTTCTCAACTTTGTCCCTGACTTGCTTGGAGAACTCCTTGGTCTTCATGGTGTGATGCCTCTTGCTTAGTGGTGTTGCAGCCTCTGGGGCCTTTTAGAAAAGGTGTGTTTATACTGACAGATCATGTGAAACTTAGATTGCACACAGGTGGAGTTCATTTCACTAATTATGTGACTTCTGAAGGTAATTGGCTTCGTAGGAAAGGGGGTGAATACATATGCACATGCCAATTTTCAGATTTTTATTTTTTTTAATTATTTTTTATCTATATTTTTCTCAATTCACTTCACCAACTTAGACTATTTTGTGCAGATGGATCACATACAATTCAGATTAAAAAAACATTTAAATTACAGTTTGTAATGTAACAAAATAGGTAAAAAGCCAAGGGGGGTGAATACTTTTGCAAGGCACTGGACCTTATATTTCCATATAAATAATTAAATATATAAATTATTCATCAATTTAAACTTCAGTGTCATTGTTAACAAATCAACCACTGGATTACAATGAATAGTAAAACTATAAATGAAACATATTCAAAATAATAATAAATTTAACATGTGAAAATATAATTATAAAACAGCATAATCATTGTGCCTAACATTGTGTTTAATTTATAATATAATGTTGTATATAATATAGTACAATATAAGCAATGCCAGCAGCTGTGGTTACTTTCTCATGAAATCCAAAGACACTTTGTAAAACACTTCCTATTCATTCAGTGCTAAACACCTGGGAACAATAGAGCAGGCCTGTTTAAACATCCAAGCTGTTCCACTGGAAAATATAGCTGGTAATAATAACAGTCTGTACAAGCAAAATGCAGATGGATGCACAATGTTTTATATGCAGTGACAGACATTAAAATTGCTGTCTTCCTATCTCGTACAGAAAGTCTCAATTCATTTATGGACAGAAAAGCAACTGAACCAACAAAATGCATAAGACATGGACTTAGTGTTGGTGTAAGAACTAAGATTACATTCTTACATTTGCAATATTGTGAAAAAGGATTAATGGATAGATGAATGGATGGATTGATGGATGGATGGATAGATGGATGAATGAACAGATGGATGGATTGATGAAAGGATGGATGGATGCATGGATGGAAGGATGGATGGATGGATGGATGAATGAACAGATGGATGGATTGATGAAAGGATAGATGGATTGATGGATGCATGGATGGATGGAAGGTAGGATGGATGGATGGATGGATGGATGGATGGGAGGAAGAATGGATGGCTGAATGAACAGATGGATGAATGGATGGAAGGATGGATGGATGGGAAAAGGGATTCATGGATGGATGGGAGAAAGAATGAATGAGTGGGTGTGTGGGAGGATGGATGGATAGATGATGGATGGATGAATGGATGGATGGATGAATGAACAGATGGATGGATTGATGAAAGGATGGATGGATGGATGCATGGAAGGATGGATGGATGGATGGGTGGGTGGGTGGATGAATGGGAGGAAGAACAGATGGATGGATGGATGGATGGATGGATGGATGGATGGATGGATGGATGGATGGGTGAATGAACAGATGGATGGATTGATGAAAAGATGGATGGATGGAAAGAAGGATGGCTGGATGGATGGATGGATGGCTGGATAAATGGATAGATGGATGAATAGATGGATAGATGAATGGATAAATGGGAATTGTAGCCACATCATTTTGCAGCTTCCACAATTTTAAGCATTCTATTAACTTTGAAATTGGTGATCTACACATTTCTCCTTACCTTCTCCGTTCAATGATATTTTATAAAACAGTTTAGAAGCGTTACAGTTATGTGCATTGACATGTTGAGAGAGGCACTGCAGGAGTGCAGTGTATTGACAGTGTTTTGCTATGTTGAGTGATCTGGTCTTTTTGTATGAACACAAGGAGAGTTGAGTCTGTTCTTGGCATTAAGTCAAATCCGTTAAAGGTAGATGGTAGACACCACAGAGGGTGTGTCCTTGATTTGTTTGTGGCTTTCATATACAGGATTTCAATACAGTCATTGTTGAAGAGTTGTTAAGTATGTGAGCTAGGAATAACATGTCTATTATCTGCAGAATGTATTCTTCATATAAATTACAAAATATAATTCACTATTCGTCAGTGTTTTACTGAATGAATGATTGGGGTGAGGAGCACAACCCCTTCAGGTGGGAAGGAAGACACTTTGCCACAGCTGGATCAGTTTAACCAGCTTGGAATATTATACATAAGTGGTGGAGTACAAGAACCTTAGATTAATAATTAGTTCAGCAGCAGCCGTGTTACACTCCCCTGACTGGAAACAGACGTTTAGTTTGCTCTCTGTTTAATAGTCAGCTGTCCATTCTCACCAGGAGTCAGGTGTTGTGGGTAAAAATAAGGTTGAGAGTGATCATGGCAGAAATAAGATATCTTTGTGGTCTTCATGATAGTGTGAGGGCCTCGAAAAACTGGTTATATTTGTTATGTTTTTCATGTTGGTTTGTGATTTAAATTCCAGATCACCCAGCCCCAACCACCACCACAAGTTATTTGAAATTCTTTAAAAACTGTCTAGGTTGAAATTGTGTAGGGTTTAACACAGGAGTGTCAAACTCATTTTTATTGATGGCCACATCCCTAAATTCCGAGGTCATCGAGGGACGAATAATCACTCAACATCTACTGATGAGGGGCAACCATGAAATCTGCATGGACATCTTATTTGTTTATGCATTTGTCCTCTATTCCTTTATTTACTTTACTTTTCTGAGAATGTTTGGCATTGATAAGCTAGCTTGCAATCTTTATTGGGTCAAGAAGGGCTAGCTGTTTACTTGAAATAGGTTGGCTCCACCTAGTGGATGGATGATGAATTAAGATTCATGGTAATGGATGATGTAAATAATGTACGATAATCATATACTTTATCTGACGCGGATTTGTCCCGCGGGCCTTGAGTTTTACACCTGTGGTTTAACATGTCTGCTTCACAGCAGGAAGGTCATGGGTTCAAGTACTGGGCTCAACGAGGGCATTTCGGTGCAGAGTTTGCATGTCCTTTCCATGCTTGTGTGGGTTCCATCTGGGTACTCTGGTTTCTTTTCACAGTCTAAAGACTGTGTGTGTGTGTGTGTGTGTGTGTGTGTTGATCCTGCGATGGACTGGCGAGCTGTTCGTGGTGTACCCTGCCTTCACCCAGAGCTGGCTTAGATAGGCTTCAGCCTCCCGACAAAACTAATAGGATTAAACAGTAATGAATGAATGAATGAAAGTGGTCTACTATGTGAGGAGCCACCTGCAGAAGGTTATCAGTGAAACCACAAAGCCAAAGAATCCAGTAAATAATGAAAATCTTAGGTCACTACAATACTCTAGTGCCCCTACCTAGTGTACCCAGATCTGGAAATAGATTGGTCATTTGGTGGTGTTTTTTTGTCTGCGTGTCTGAAAAGAGTAAGGTGTGAAGGATATCTTCAAGGCAAACCTTTAAAAGTTGCATTTTCATGTGAAGATCTGTATGAATGTTTGTGCAATCTTTTAATTACGTAATCAATAATGACTTAAAGCAGTGTTAGGGATTGACGTGAGAAGGCTTTGAGTTTTGGTGGGCTGTGTTGACCAGTCAATACTGTAACCCATACAGTTTTATCCAGCCTTAACAGCATATTCTCTCTCCATATAATGTAACGCTCTCACAGTTCTTTTGAATCTTACAGACATGATTACAAAAATAATTGCACTGGCACTGAGGTGGTGGTTGTAGTGATTGTGGGTGGGTGGGGGGATTATATGGATTTTGAGCTTCTGTTGCGGAATGATTAAACAAATCGCAACAAAAACTCAATACTGGCTACCATTGCTGTCAACATAAACATAACATCCGTACATCCACACTCTTATCTCGGGACACAAACTTATTAAGCAGGATGGATCAAAGATTCTGGACTCTGAAGTGTCTTAAACTTTTGATGACATGCAATATTAAATCGAATGTGTGAAGATTTGGAAGCCTAGAATTTGTATACTGGTACATATACAGGCAGGCAGACAATGATAAAAAAAAAAACCATGAAAAATAAGGTTGATCCTTTATTATATTGTGTAATATAGATTTTATGTGGAAAAACCCCACATGAGCATTATATAATAATGAGCATTTTACACTTAAAGTTCACATCAGGTGACATGGTGGTGTTGTTTTTAGCACATCCTCCTCACAGCAAGAAGGTCTTGGGTTCAATTCCCAGGCTTAGATGTTTCTGGGTGGAGTTTGCATGTTCACACAATGCGTGCGTGGGTTTCCTCCGGGTACTCCGGTTTCCTCCCACAGTCCAAAGAAATGCACATTAAGCTAATTGGCTATTACAAATTTCCCCTAGGTGTGGATGTGAGTGTGAATGGTCATGTGTGTGTTGGCCCTGCAATGGTCTGACGAGCTATTCAGGGTGTACCCCGCCTTAGCACGGTGTCAGCTGAGATAGGCACCAGCCTCACCGTGACCCTAGTAAGATTAAGTGGTTCGGCAAATAAGTGAGTAAAGTTCACATCTATAAACAGAAGCACTCAGAGATCACAAACCTCCACCAAGCAAGGACAGTCTCCTGTTTTAACCTCCTTGGCGGAGCTAAAAAAAAAAATTATGAAAATCCTTTTATATTGTTTTGCATAAAAGTTGATAACAAATAAACAAACAAACAAACGGCGGCAAAAACATAACCTACTCGGCAGAGGTAATAATAATAATAATAATAATAATAATAAAACAAGAAATCCTCTACCTAATATAGCGAAGATTATATGAATGTTTATTTGCAGCCGGTAAGTATTACTGGTTATTATTTCATACCTAGTGCTGTTATCTAAAAGCAGTTGCATGTGATAAGAAGGTTGATGTACATTTGGAATCACTGAGAGCTAGGAAAAAAGGAACAATATTTCACCATATTTTAACAAGAATCAAGAAGTTTGGCCTCACAATTTTTATTCTATGAACTGCACAAATGATCATTGACAACCGCAGTGACAAGATTCCAAACAAATTCCTTCAAGATCAATATAAAAGAAGTGTACACCAAAATAAATCCAGGCAGACAAATACAAAGGGATCCACACCCCGAGTCAGAAATACATGCTAGTAACAGCACTAAAGAACAGAAAATGGCAAAACCTGCTCATACGCTGAGCATGGTGTATTTATAGAGATATGGGAATGAAAAACAGCTGCTACTTCTTATCCACCAGTGCTGACTGAACCCTCTGGCGGACAGAGAAGGTATTGCAGTAAACTCAAGTAGTTTCTGGTTCGATTTCAGGAAAGTTTTTTTTTCAAGAGGGTGTGTGTGTGTGTGTGTGTGTGTGTGTGTGTGTGTGTGTGTGTGTGTGTGTGTGTGTGTTTTCACATGCTGTTAGCTTGGTTTGCACAATACTTCAATTAATTATTTAATGGTTTAATGCTGCTGGTATTTTCAAAAATATAGTTTAAATGTTTAATGTTTTTTAACAAATTCCACCTCTCAGCAAGGTCCTGAGTTCGAGTCCCAGGATCGGCAAGGGCGTTTGTGTATGAAGTTTGCATGTTCTCCCTGTGCTTATGTGGGTTTCCTCCGGATACTCCAGTTTCCTCCCACATCCCAAAGACATGGGCATAAGGCTAATTGGCTGTTCCAAATTGCCTCTAGGTGTCAGTGTGTGTGTGTGTGAATGGATTTGTGTGTGTATGTGTGTGTGTTTCAGGGCATACCCCGCCTTTGCGCAGAGTCAGCTGAGATAGGCTCCAGCCTCCCTGTGACCCTTGTAGGATTAAGCAGCTCAGCAAATAAATGAATGGTTGAATGTTCATGTGATTGTGAGGGGTTGTGTATCTGTGTTGGCCATGTGATAGTATAGCGAGCTGTTCAAAGTGCACCCTGAATTCGCCCAGAATTGGCTGAGATGGTGCAGGTCCAGCCTCCCCGGGACCCTAATGACATGATAGGTTTTTAACAAAACCTTTAACAATTTTATCGAAATGCTACAGTGTATTTTGTATATTATTCATCATACAGACATTCACACAAACATATTCCTGCACCCTGGAGTCAGAATCAATCAATCAATTAATCAATGAATCAAAACTCAATTACAGGCTCAGGCTGTAGATAAAAGACATGCCATAGATTAAATTACATACAAAAGTATACACATCAGTGTCCTACCAAGAGCCAACTGTACCAGTTAATATCAAGTCAATCATGAGTCAATAAGCCAGTGAATAAACCTACATGATATTTCTTAGAATTGTTTGTACAGTATTGAATAATGCCGTCACAAACGTTTCATTCACACCACACTAGATCTCTTAAGTAACATTAACAAGTGTGTAGTAAAGAGTGGTGTACAATATACTTTGAACAGACATCTCTACTCTATTTGTACATGCAGTAAACTTACATAAGACAATTTTTGCTTGTACATACATAAGGCTGTATTAAGAAAAATTCCCGGTCTCTTGTCAGCGGTCGCACCCGGAAAGGGGAGTTTCAGAGTTTAATACATGTTTAATGTAAATGTAATGTCATTTTTCTATTAAAAAAACAAAACAAAACAAAGCAAAACAAACAAAGAAACGTGTGCCGCATTGAGGTTTTCAGAATGTTCTGATGAGAAACCTGGAACCTTTTTTATCCGGCCTTAAGTAGTATTGTCTATAAATATCTTCATCACCTGTTATTTGCTCTGAAATCAAATGTCCAATATATTTTACCTTTTTACGGGTACTAGGATTGTATTCAGATAATTTACAGTTTAGACATTTGACCTCTTTGGTTCTATAGATCATGACTACTTACTGACATTGTGTTCAATATCATGTTCTAGAACACACACAGCACATATAGTAAGGAGCTGCTGGACACATGGACAAAGGAAAACAAGATCATCTGTATACATAATATGGTTCACTAAAATATTATCAGCCATGTTCACAGCCTTTCAATTGCCTGGACACATCATTAATATAAATATTTAAAAGAAATGCCGATAAAATTCCCCCTTGTCTGGCGTCACAGTTAACTTCTAATGGGGCTGAAACACAGCTGCCCCATTTTACTTGCCTAGTCTGGTGGTGGGTACACTTAAAATCAAGAGACTTTGGGAAACAGTAATGCTATATCGTACTTCTAGTCATCACATGTCATATTCAACTCATCATAGATAACGTTTCATCAACAGAGCGCAACCTAGCACACAGTGTCGGCCGTCTTGGGTATGTAAAAATGACCCATGACTCCCCCTGTGATAATATTCAATATTAGCAATGAGGAAGAAGATCAAAAATATAAAATAATTAACACATTAACAAAAAGAGAGAGAGAATTTTACATTATTTTTTAAACTACTCGCTGGGTAAATGGCCTTGTGATGTCCATTAATCGAGGCTAAAGAAACAAACAGAATGAATGTTCAAAGCTTAAGTAACTCAAGGGCAAAGAAACACAGAATATGTCCTTCCCATTATCCCACACAGACAGTAAGCAGTTACCACGGTAATGCGGTGCTATTTTATATTTTTACATTTTTATAATTATTTTATAATAGACCTCATAAGCTAGGAGAACTACATCAGTAATCAATTTGTTGCTTGCAAAATACAAAAAAAAAAGGTAAGCCATAAAACTTTGTCGTGATTTTTGTTTAGAGTCACATTTTCTTGGTTTAACAAATTGTTAGTTTACATTAGTGTAGCAGTTTTGCTGTATAGCTGAAGGTGTGATTGTATTCCAAAATATCATTCAGATAAAGTGTCTAGTACACGTCGATGTTGTGTATGTGTTTGTAATAATATGGCATACTTTTAACATTATGACAGAGGAGGCTGTGCTAATAAGGCTGGACTGAGAGGCAGAACAATGGCTGACATATAGATTCTAATATAGATTGGTACACTCGATCAATAGGGAAGCTTAAATGTCAGGAAAGTTTTCTCGGGCTGCATATAAATCTTTAATAATTCCTTTGGCTTTGTCTTAAATGATTGGATGACATCCAAGTCAAAGGTATGGCACTACTGATCTCTGTATTTTATTCATACATCAAGTTAGATTTGCTTAATAAATCATGTTTTTAATTAATCTTATTAAAAGTGTATAGATGTTGTCTATTCTGATGGTCAGCACTCATAATCAGCATGAAAGCCTTTTTTCTAATACTTCATGTTGTCAGGGTTTTCCTCAGTGAATAATTGATTTACTTGATTTTAAGTTGCTAAAGATATCCATAATAGGGTGGCACGGTGGCATAGTGGCTAGCATGTC
Organism: Tandanus tandanus; assembly: GCA_039654325.1. Taxonomy (NCBI): domain Eukaryota; kingdom Metazoa; phylum Chordata; class Actinopteri; order Siluriformes; family Plotosidae; genus Tandanus; species Tandanus tandanus. The sequence goes on from JBCNYH010000001.1 coordinate 28,466,086, forward strand.
CGCCTTGCACGTTGGGCTCGATCGTTTCTGTGTTGAGTTTGCATGTTCTCATTGTGTTTGTGTGGGTTTCCTCCGGGTACTCCTACTTGACCTTAGGTATGAGTGTGAGGGTGAATGGCTTTGTGTGTGTTGCTCTGCGATGGTCTGCAAGTTGTTGTATCCCGCCTTTGTCCAGTGTCAGCTGAGATAGGCACCAGTCTCCCTGCAACTAAGCGGTTGAGTGATTGAGTCAATGAGTGAGTAAGAGTGGTGATGTCTGTAATTTATTATCAAGAATAATTGTGATATTGTTAACATTATAACCCAATGTTTTGATTCCTTTTGGACTTTCTGTATATAATGGCATGGTGGATGGAACAGAAAGATATGTCGGATTGCTAAAATGTCAGTCATCACAGCAAAGTGGGTATTAAGTTAGAATTATTAAATATTTTGTTGAACTTTAAATGCGATTTTCTCCAGAGCTGCATGTTTAAAGCACTGAAACCATCATTTTAAAGTAGGATATCAGCTACTAAATGGTACCAATAACTCAAAATTAATAATTTCCGACTTAATACCCACATTGCTGTGATGGGTCACAAATATTTTCCAGAATCCATAAATCTTTCCATAAGACTGATTAAATACAATGGTACTTGAAAGATTTTGAACACTTTAAAGTTTAAAACGCTATATGTTTTCCATAAATATGACCTAAATTAAGAGAAAATAAAGAGAATCCAATTAAATAAATAACACAAAAATATTACCCTTAGTCCTTAACCCTTAAACAGCAACAAGTGGAAAACAAATTGTAAAAAATAATTTAATGATATTATTCTTCTATTTAAGATCCAAGTAAAACATTCTCATTATTATTTTTTAAATATCGTGCATATTTTGGATTTTATGAGTTGTTTCTCCCAGTATATGTTGCCTTATTAAGGTAATAAACAGAGCGAAAATCTGTAGTATCTCCTGGTGCACGTTGCCTGTTTCAGGGTTAATTTATTGAGGAGAATGTTTCAGTATTATATCTGTGAACAGCTGAACAGCTTCAACAACATTTCTCTTGGTTTCAGATCATGACTTTGACTTGGCCATTCCCAAAACTTTTTTTTTCTTTTTTTTTTTAGTAAAACATTTTGTGTGCTTATGTTCATTGTCTTTCTGCATGACCTACTTTTTCTTGAGATTTAGTTCAAAGACAGATGTCCAAACTATGACAAAACCACACCCAAGCTTCAAAGACGGGATAAGGTTCTGTGCTGGAACAGAGTGTTTTCCTTCCCCAGACATGAAACTCATTTAAATAAAAAGTTCTATTTTAGTCTCATCTATCCACATTTTACCCAATAGCCTGACTTGTCCATATGATCATTAGTAGACAGATGGCAGTGTTCTTTTTGGAGAGCAGTGTATTTCTCCTTGCAACTCAGCCATGCACACCACTGTTGTTTAGAATATGATGATGGACTCATGAACATTAATATTAGGCAATGTGTGAAAGGCCTTTGGGTGCTTACAAGTTAACCTGTGTTCTTTTACAACCTCATGGGCTGCTACATATCCTTCTCTTGGAGTGATCTTTGCTGGTCAATCACTCATGGACAGGGTAAATCCCAGTTCACACCAAAGATTGGCAACAAGACAAGCTGCAACTACTTGAAACCAGCAACGGATACACATATGGATGCTAATTAGTTGTGATTAGCAATATTAAAATCACCATATCTCCACTGCAATTTGTCATAGAAAAAGTAGTTTAGTATCATTGGAAAACTAAAAGCTTCTCACTGCTGTAAATCCCAGCAGCCGGAGATGGGCGCCAGCCTCCCCGCGACCCTAATTAGGATTAAGCGGTTTAGAAAATGAATGAATGAATGATTTCACAAGCAACTAATGGGTAAACATAAAACTTAATCTATTTTGAAAGATCACCTAGTAAAAATTTCTAATAATTAATTTTCAATTAATTATACTGATTCAACCCACATCTATGGTTTAGAATAAAAGTCTATACAATAACTAGTGTGTTGTCTGCTCTCTTATCGAGGGAGTTGAAAACAGAATGGCAACCCCTGTCCTGAACCCCTGTCACAGAAGCTTTATATCAGATACAGAACGCTACCATTAGCATGCAGCATCATTGGTAACACATCACAATAGCTGTGAGATCTACAGGGTTCCAAATTGTGATTTGACATGATGAATCTACTGCAACCCCATGAGACAGCTTGTAATGTCTTACAACTGTTAATTTAGACATTTAACATTGTAATTTAAATTTAACAGTGGCTTCATTGCAATCTTTGGGAATCTTTGATACAAATTAGCCATATCATTGTTTGCCGAACCACTGAATCCTATTCAGGTCACAGGAAGGCTGGAAGCTAGCCTATCTCAGCTGATTCTGGGGAAAAGGCAGGGTAAACCCCGAACAGTTCACCAGTCCATCACCGGACAACATAAACACAATCATTTACACTCACACCTAGTGAGAATTTGGAACAGCCATTTAGCCTAATGTGCATTTCTTTGGACTGTGGGAGGAAACTGGAGTACTCGGAGGTAAGCACAGGGAGAACATGCCAACTCCACCCAGAAACGCCCTCATGCCTCAATGCCTCTCTTGCTGTTAGGCGGATGTGCTAACCACTACACCACCATGCTGCCCATTGGCTTTAAATATCCTCCATCCGTCTGACTGTGGATTAGAGGAATCCAAACGTTTTAGAGATGGTTTTGTAACCTTTTCCCGCCTGAGTAGCATCAACAACTTTTTTTCCAAGGTTCTCAAAAATCTGCTTTTTTTTTTTTGTACGATGATATACTCCCACAAATGTGTGTTGTGAAAATCAAACTGTAGCACTGAGCTGGGCCAGTTACTCACTGATTTAACGATACATTTGTCATAGTAATTTACTGGGTTTTTTTTGTTGTTGTAGTTGTTGTAGATTTTTTAACACTATTTTAGGTTAGTTGACACTGCCATTTGCAGGTTGTTCTTTATTTATCTATGACATATCTCTTCTTGTTCACATGAATGACTCTAAGTAATTAAACAAGCTTTAATTTTTTATAAATGAACCAAATTTTAATTCAGTAAGATTAAACTGTAAATACATCCCAATTCCAAACAATTTGTGACACTGTGTAAAATAAATAATTAAAATAAAATAAATAAAACCAAAATGCAATGATTTGCAAATCTCATAAGCCCATAGTTTATTCAAAATAAAAATCTGGAAAAGGAAGTGGTACTAAAAAGAAACAGCTGGAGGAACATTTTGTTACTAATTTTGTTATATGATACAAAGGGCATCTGGGCAGAGGTTCACCAATCTGCAAAAAGGTAAACTGCATCTACAAATTATGAAATATGAAACAATTTCCAGAATAATCTTCCTCAACATAGAACTGTAAAGACTTTGACAGTGTCGCAACTTTTTTGGGATTGTTTACATTACATTATTTGGCAGACGCTTTTATCCAGAGCGACTTACAATTATCATTTTTATACAACTGAGTAATTGAGGGTTAAGGACCTTGCTCAGGGGCCCAGCAGTGGTGATAGTGGGGATTGAACCGCTGACCTTAAGATCAGTAACCCATCGCCTTAACCATTAAGCCAACACTGGGTTGTAAAACTAAATAATCAATTAATTATTCTAATTGCTTCTCATACTGCTCTTTTATTCACTAACAAGACACTTTCTTTTGTTGCTCACTTTTATCTTTTATTTATTTATTTATTTCCATGAAACAGAGTGGCTATCTCAAGAGGTATAATATACATCCTGTTTATTACAATAAACAATATAATAAATCTACATAGTGGATTGCAAAAATATGATAACAAGCTATTACTTCTTTCAGCATATTGAGGATACTAATCAGAAGAAGGATAATCATCACAAACCAGCTTCTTTCCTTTTAATCCAGCCGTCATGACTAACAATAATACTACTTTGGAGAAAGAGCCAACAGACTGCCATGAGGTTCAGATTCCCATTGAGATCTTCTTCATCATTGGGTTTGTGAGCCTGAGTGAAAACCTTCTAGTCGTGGTGGCAGTGATTCGCAATAAAAAGCTGCACTCTCCCATGTACTGCTTCATCTGCAGCCTGGCAGCTTTTAACACCATCTCTAGCCTCTCCAAAACCTGGGAGAACATCATGTTGGTTTATAAAGATGCTGGCCATCTGAACTCTCGGGGACCATCTGAGCTCAGTATAGACAGAGTGATGGACACTCTGCTCTGCATGTCATTTCAAGGTTCCATTCTTAGTTTCCTTGCAATTGCAGTGGATCGCTACATTACCATATTCCATGCATTACGTTACCACACACTCATGACTATGCAGCGTACAGCATACATCCTGATTACAATCTGGGCCTTGTGTGGCTTCAGTGGTGTTCTCATGGTCGTATTTTTTGAAGCTGCAGTGGTGAAGATCTTCTTCATTGTGCTCTTCTTTACAGCTCTGTTCCTCACCTTCCTGCTCTATGTGCATATGTTCCTGCTAGCACGGTATCATGCAAGCAGGATCGCCTCCATGCCAGGAACCACTAGGCATCACACAAAGAGTGGCCTGAAGGGGGCACTTACAATTACCATCCTTTTTGGTGTGTTTGTGGTCTGCTGGGCTCCTTTCTTCCTCCACCTCCTGATTATGATGGTATGTCCTGAAAACCCATACTGTGAGTGTTATCGGTCGCTCTTCCAGCTGCATGTGGTGCTGATGATGAGTCACGCAGTTATCGATCCAGCTATTTATTCCTTCCGAAGCGCTGAACTACGAAACACCTTCCGGAAAATGTTCTTTTGCTTGACAGAAGCTTACAATTATGTCCATGGTGCATGTGAATTTGAAATATCATGCACATGACACCATAATTATGTATAAATTATATACTCAGGCAATTACTTCATAGAACACTGGTAAAAACTTTTTATTGAAATTCTCATGGTCACATTACTAACACGTGTTTCTCTTCTACTAACATGAAATAATCAACATTTTTAATAAAGTAAGCATAAAACATTAATGCTGCTGGACTGTATCATTACACACTTTGGTTTGTATAGCACAGGGATGATATATATTGGACCTATTATATTGAACAACTCTATATAAGTGAACATGAGTATAAAAAATAATCATAAGAATGAAAATCAAAAATAAAATAAAATACACTCCTTGTAACTAAACAACATTTTCTTTTCATATATGATTAAAACATACATGAAGTGTCTTCCTGATCTTATTTGGGACAACAAGAGTATGCATACTTAAATAAAGACCATAAATCATTATGAACACCCCCCGCCACACACACACACACACACACACACACACACACACACACACACACACACACACACACACACACTCAAAATATATATTTTAATGTTCATATTATACTTTTTACTGACTTTTTATATCTGTAGTATTTAACACTGTGTTTTCTCATTAATGTAACATCACAACTGGTAACAATCCATCAACTATCAAATACAGTACACACCTTTCTTGCATGTTTCATTAATTACGTTAAATTCTGGGTGACCCTGACCCTAATCCAGAACTCACAATTAAATCACAAATGTACAATATTTTTGTCCACAATAACATCAGCACTTTACATACATCATACATAATACTATACAACATGCACACTGTATCACTGCATACAGTACATCACAGAACAGTTCATTTACCACAGAATTACAGTTTTGCAACAATGCTGGTAAAAAGTGACAGAAGAAGATGGAAATGTGTCATCAGGAAATAATGAAATAGCTTTCTGTCTGTGTTTTACAGAGGTCAGTGGAAAAAAGAACAAATGGAATGCAAAAGGAAGTGACTTTGAAAAAAAATCTATGTAATGCTCACAGTTTTACTGTAGTCCTGCCAAATCCTGGTAAAAGTAAGCAAATCCTTTACTCGAGTAAATGTTCATTTATACAATTATTATTTTACTCTTGTTGAAGTACAGCTTTAAATTCTTTACTCAAGTTAACGTATAAGTATATAAACTCTTGAATCTACTAACAGTATGAAAGTAAAAGAGTCATTAAAATAAAAAGATATCTTTCACATCTAAATAACAACGTCTAATTGTACATCTCCTGAATGTAACTCTGTAATTTTAAGTCTAAAAGTTGGACGTTAACACTTAGCACAATACAAACTGCTTTGATAAATGTGATCCATCACAGTAAAGTGGGTGTTAAGACGGAAATTTTTAATTTTGTTTAAAGTTTCACAAAGAATTTTATCATTTCCAACTTAATACCTACTTTGCTGTGATGGCTCACAAATATTATGTGCACATAAAAACAAATAAATTATTGAATGAGGCAAAGTATGATATGGAGAATCATTCATATATATCTTACTTAGCCTACTAACTTTCCGTTTTTATAAGCAATGCTGTACGGATCAGGGAGCTTATAGTTTTAATCATTATATTTATTCAACACAACTTTATCCAAGTTTGTTAATTTGTTCATTGTCAGTTTTTCATAAAACTCCATTATTATATTCTTTTCTTTTGCCAACCTTGTGACTGCTCATGTGTGAAAAACATGAATCAAAACAATATTCAATGGGTCTATAACTTGTTATCATAGAAAACAGACGTGATTTGAAATGATTATGATTAGGTAAAGTCAGTAACATATTAGATGAAAGAAAAACTTTAAATACTTAGACACTGCATTTAAAAAAGACAGACATATGCAAAGTTTAAAAAAAAGTAATTGTGCAAAATTTGCAATAATGGTACATATGTCTTCGTCATGTAGTATTTACACAGCAGGCTACATCTACAATGAAACAGAAAACAGGATTTTAAAGTGTCTCATGGTTATTCTCACAACTGTTTAATTTCTAGTATTCTACACTTTTATTTCTTTATGGTACTACTCATGTGAAGCTTCTTTATATTTACATTATATTTAAGGGTGAGACAAATATTTACATAACATAAGTAACTGATCAACTGATTGTCTTATATTTTACATTTAATTATTTAGCAGGCACTCTTATCAAGCAACAAAAACTGCTAAACGTGCAGTGGTTCAAAGAAAACTTTGTTTGTAACCTGAAAGACAAGATGTGTTAAAGAGGTCTGGGTGATAATAAAAAAGACCAATTTAAAATAAATAATCAATACAAATGTGAATCAATAACAATAAAACCAATTTCAAATGTAACAGCATGTATACAAAACAAAATAAATTAGAAGACATTAAAACAGACATTAATACAAACAATAAAAAAAATCAATAAAGGCGAATGCATAATGGACATGCACTCAGCCAGGAGTATACATAGGCTTATTGATAGCAAAACATTGATAGCTTTAATCCATTAAATTTTTTTATATATACAAATGTTTTATTATGTGTTCATCTCAATTGGATTAAGATCTGTGAAATTTGGGGGACAAGTCAACACCTTGATCCTTCCTGACCTTTATCCTGCTGTGTGTGGGCTGCAAAAATGTTTACGAAGGTGGTGTGTGTCAAAGTAACATCCACACGAATGCATGGAGCCAATCTTTTCCAGATGACCAGAGCATCACAATGACCCTGTCACCCTGCCTTCTTCCCAGAGTGCATCCTGGTGCCATCTCTTCCCCAGGTAAGTGTGCACACGCACAAGAAAATGTGATTCATCAGACCAGTCCACCTTCTCCCATTGCTTCATGGACCAATTCTGATTACGCTGCCCCGCAAACTGTGATGCATGTGCCTTCTGACACCTTTTCTCTCAATGCTAGTGTTAAATTAGTTACAGTAGCTCTTCTGTGGGATCAGACCAGACAGTCTATGTTTCACTCCCCATGTGCATCAGTGAGCTTTATGGGCCCATGACCTAGTTGCTGATTCACTGGTTGTCTTTGGACTAATTTTGGTAGGTATTAAGCACAGCTTACCAGGAATACTCCACAAAACCTGCCATTTTTCAGACGCTCTAACCCAGACCTCATGTCAAACACCCCCACCCCCTCCCCCACTCTCCACACACACAAAGAACAAAAAAACAGTATTGAGGTAGTAGTATTGATTAGAACATAAAAACAGTGGTATTTCCTCATTTTAGTTGATAGGCATCTGAGAACTGAGGCAATTCAGTTCCAAAATAATTTTGTAATGAATATTGTAGTATTGTTTTCTTTTATACCTTTAATATTTACTGGAAAATCTACAAATGCTACGTAGGTTATGGCAGCAGATGATCTCCTTGAGGGTCTTCCTCATCTCTTGGCTCCTCAGTGCATAGATCAGAGGATCGATCACAGAGTTGCACATGATGAGAATCAGGTACATGTTGAAGTTGGACATAAAGCAGATACAGTACAGGTTTTTTGGACAAGAGATCATAAGGATGAGGTGGAGGAAAAATGGCACCCAACACACAATAAAGATACCCAGAAGGATGGTAAGAGTCAGGGCTCCTTTTAAGCTGGCCTGCTGCTGGATGGAGGCATTGGAACCGGGCAGTGTTGCCATTCGCCTCACGTGGGATCGAGCCAGCAGGAACATGTGGCTGTAGAGAGATGCCATTAGGAGCAGCATCGCCAAGAACATAGCCACCAGACAAGCCACCACTGGTGTTGTGTCGGAGTAAATAATGAAAACAATCCCGCAGCACGTGCAGAAGCTCCAGGTGCTACCGATGATCATGCATGCTCGCTTCATAGTCATGATGCTGTGGTAGCGGAGTGCATAAAATATGGAGATGTAGCGGTCCATGGCAATAGCTAACAGACTACACATGGAGGCCACCACAGAAATGCAGATGAAAGAGTCAAACATATTATCAATCTGACGGATTAAGTGATCTTCTACAACTAACCTCCTGTTAGCCAGAACATGGATCACTATAGTCTCCCACGCATTGGAAACACTTACTAACATATCTGCCAAAGCAAGACTGCAGATGAAAAGGTACATGGGAGAGTGAAGGTTCTTGTTCTTGATGACAGCAAGAATAACAAGGATGTTCTCCAAAAGACTTAGCAAACCCAGTGTGAGAAAAAACTCGAGGGTGATGTGCACCTGTTCACAGTTCCCTGACATCCCTGATTCAGACTGGTTGAACTCCTCACTTTTGGTGACGGGTGTTAGGGAGGTGTATGGAATAAGTGAAGGCCACTGTGATGTGTCCATTGTCGTTGCTGGAAAGAAGCGCTTTAAACTGAGCAGCTGTCAGTGAATGGATTCACCGTGCCAGATTCTTGCACACCTGTTTATTTTATTTTAAAAGAAAACAGACACATTATTAAAGAAAGAAGACACTAGAAATTGTTACCAACTTCTACAGTACTGACAGTGTTTGAGAAAAAAAAAAGAAAGTAAAATATACTAACTCCTGTGGACATGCCTTTTTTTGTATTGACAAAAGTTATTTTAGGATGGTGTAATGGAAACATATTTTCATGTTTCATGGCCCAAAAATTTTACACAGACTAGATGATTCTGAAATCGACACACAAGCATGAAAAGTAAAAAGCTGTTATGAAATTCCACATTGCAGCACAACCATGCCAAGGATTAGAAACATTAGTTGCTGATGTTTTAATGTGTTTCTTGTTATACAATTGGTTTTATATATTTTATTGCTCACAGCAACATATTCTGTAAAATCCTAGAAAAGCAACAGAAACTAGAAGGCAAATTCTCACATTAGGCACCTCGGGATAGACCTGCCAAGGCTAAATCAGATTTAAAGGTTACAGCAGGTGTCAGGCTGCCAGTGACTTTCAGTCTGGTATTTAATATAACGTTGGCAAGATGTTTGCTTTCTAAATATATGACAACGTTAATCACTGAAATCACATGTGAATGAAATTCACACGAGGTGTAATGCTGCGACAGTTTCTTGCCTTCTTTTGCCTTTGTAATTTCCCATATGATTTGATTGAGACCACATTTTTCTATTATAAGTGAATCATAAAATTCCAAGATTATCCTGTTATCATTTGTCATTTCTAACCAGTGGTGTAGAGTGAAGCAATATCTGCCAGTCACACCAAAAAAAAAAATCACATTTACAAAAGTCCAAGTAAAGGAACAAGCTCAGGTCACTGCAAGGAAGAAGGCTGCCATATGTTAGGAAATTATGTTTCATCTCTTCATCTTTTCACCGCATTGGACACCTGTGACTCATCTTGGGTCCCAATATCAGGACATACTTATTCTCTGCCTGCTGAGAACCTGATTCTAGATTAGTGCCTACCCTTGAATTACAAAAAACTAACAAACAAACCAAAAAAATCACTGAAATAATAATTTATCCTCCTATTAATAGGGTGGCAGTGACGCGTGTAGAGAATGAAATCTATTGATCTTTGCACTGTGAAAATCTCCATTTTTTAACCTCATGCTCTAAATCCACCTGATACTCCAATATACACAAATGAAAATTATTTCACAAATATTGTTTGAAGCTACTAAATTAAGGTAGCAGAAACAGAAAAAAAAGACAAGTACATGAGGTCTCACCTTACGGACATTAGCTGTAAGATCACCACAACTTACACATGTAGCATCTTCAGTACTCTGAGAAGAAGTGAAGGAGTGTTGAGTCTAGCATGTGTACTCTCTCTCTCTCTCTCTCTCTCTCTTTATCTGTCTCAACAAAACAACACTGCTCCTCCTCCTCCTATTCACAGATCTTATTCACAGAGCTTTGTTCTTATATATTTAAACATTTATCCTTTATTTGATTTTTTTATAGATATAAAAATTACAGGTTTGTTAAAAAAAAAAAAATCCCTGCATGTTCCATTCCATTCCATTCCTGCATGTAATTAGGCCTGCAATACATTCCAAAAAATGTTAGGAAGGGGAATTTAGGGTTAGTAATGATGTAAAATTATGAAAGAGATGATGTCAACAGGTGATTATAATCATGATTTGGTATAAAGCTGTGTCCAGCAATTTCATTTCATTTTCTGAACCGCTATATCCTTTATGAGAGTAGCAGGGAGGATGGAGCCCATCCCAGCCGACACTCGGCAGAGGTGGGGTATACTCTTATTAGCTTGTCAGCCCTTTGCACGGCCAACACAGACACACAACCATTCACACTCACACCTAGGGGCAATCGTGAATATTCAATTAGCCTAAAGTACATGTCTTTGGACTCTGGGATAAAACCAGAGCATGACAAGAACTTCAGTACAGACAATCCATACAGAAGCGCCCTTGCTCAGCATGGGGCTCAAAGCCAGGACCTTCTTGCTGTGAGGTGGACCTGCTAACCACTACACCCTAATCCTACAATTAGGATTGCAGGAAGTTCACAGAAATGCCTGAGCCTGAGACTCAAACCCAGGACCTTCTTGCTGTGAAGCAGACATGCTAACCTCTACACCAATGTGCCTCCCTATTTCACTCTCTGCAGTGCATAATATCATTAAAACTTTCAATGAATCTGAAATAATTCCATTGCAAAGGGAGACAGCACAAGCTTAACCTGAACACCATTGATCGCTGATCGCTCAAACTACACTGCATCAAGAACCGTCACTCATCTATAGCCAATATGACCACATGGCTTTGGGATTAATTTGGAAAAACTTTGTCAAGCACAATACAGGGATACATCCACAAATTCCAGTTAACACTTTACTGTGCAAAAGGAATCTGTGTCCAGAAGTGCCTTTTTTAATTTATAAAATTCATATTTTTAACACTGAAACAACGTATTATCTCTTTCAGTGTGCAGTCACATCACTAAAAATATGGAATGGCAAATGGCACAATATTATTGTGGCATTTGTAAAGGACCATATTCATTATGTGTCATTTACCGCTAACATTGATCCATTATCTATATCACTTGTCCGTCATGGTTGAATGGGAAACTGGTGGCAATCCAAGTTAGAGTATACAATAGATATTATTATAAATATGTATAGTTTGGTGTCTTATGTTTATTATATACTGCCCTGCCAAAAACAATTCACATTCTCTAAAATTTTGTTGGACTGCCTTTAGCCTTGATTACAGCCTGCATTCACCATGGCGTTGTTTTAATAAACTTATGCAATGTCATAAATTTTATTTCAGTTTGGAGTTGCATTCATTTTTTTACAGGATGGGGGAGTGAAATCCACCCAAAGATTCTCAATGGTCAGGACTCTCTGGTGCCAATTTCTGTGTGAAAACGAGTCCTCATGCTGCCTGAACCACTCTTTCAGTATTTGAAAGATATAAGTTGAAGTCTGCACTCAGATCTGTGCTGGTTCCTACATGAGATTGATAAATGAAGACCAGTGTATCTATATAACATCCATAAGTGAAATATGGCATAATATTTAGCATAATATTTAAATGAAGTTACATCAAAAGCAAGATTAAGAAACACAAAAGTAGACTATGCTTTCTCAGTGGAATGACCAGTGAACATATCAGACCTAGAGGAACAGAGGTAAGTCTGTTGGGCTTTTACACCCGAGCCTAGTGGCTCATCAGACCTGTGCTTATCCCTGGTTTCCGTAGCGTGAAGCGTCTAGGAGTTCAACTCCTCCTGAATGGAACGCTAGTTCATCGCAGGCTACCTTCCCAGTATTTTTAATGGTACCCATTTATATTGCTGGGTGGACAGAGACACACTTGTGGTTAAGACCTTGCCCAGGGGTCTTAGCACGGTGGGGGTCTAACGGGGATTCAAACGCACAACCTCCTGATCATGAGCCAAGCACCCTAACCACTACGCCACCTGGCCTACACAGAGAAACAGAGGCTGCAATGTAAAATTGAGGCATCGTTTTTTTGTTTTGCACACACTTATTTAGTAAAATTCCAAATAAGGTTAGCTACTTTGAGTGTGGACTGAATTGCTTGTGCAAGTAGTGCCCATGCTGAAGATATTTTACATAGAACAACTGTGCAGGCCAAAAAATGTCGCATGTGAGGAAAGGGGCGATGCTAACAGTGCTTCCTACCTGTGGAATATTTAAAATGGGGCCAGCTGTGGCCTAATGGTTAGAGAAGCGGATTTTGAAACTAAAGATCGCTGGATCGATTTCCCGAACCAGCAGGAAAAATATGTGGCGATGGGGGAGTGAGTTGCACCTTCCCTTCCTCCACATTTATGCTTGACGTGCCCTTGAGAAAGGCACCTAACCCCCAACTGCTCTCCGGGCACTACAATGTGTGGCAGCCCACTGATCCGAGTGTGTACGTGATCACTGTTTACGTGTGTGTGTGCGCGTGTGTGTGTGTGTGTGTGTGTGTGTGCGTGTGTGTGTGTGTGTTTATGTGTGTGTGTGTTTATGTGTGTGTTTATGTGCCAGTGTTTATATGTGTGTTTATGTGTGTGTGT
>JBCNYH010000001.1:28491532-28507745 GCA_039654325.1 Tandanus tandanus
ACGCCCGAGCTGGGAATCGAACCCAGGACCTTCTTGCTGTGAGGCGGATGTGCTAACCACTGCGCCACCGTGCCGCCTGCTAATGCAAACTATCAAATAGATTTTAGCGGGTTGCAACGTCGGAAATGTGAGTAAAAACCACCAGATGATGAAAATATGCATATTTTCCTGTGTAACAGGAGAGTGTGGAAGGTTTGACATTCATTTCACTTAAAGTAAATATGAATGTCCTTAACATATAGCTAACATGGCTCTCCATCATCACAATGACTTGCAGACAGTTCAAAATTGAAATGTCCATTTATTTTTTTAACATTTTGCTGCATCTATTTTTTTCACACTTTTAGCGTAAAACCTTTTTGATTTCTCTGGATTGTTGTTTGTTGGCCATCTACATGCAGAATTTTTAACCCAACACAGAAACACCTGAATGTAAACAAGGGCACTGGATAACGGAGACATGTTTTGCTTGTTTTTCTCAGGCTTTGAGTGGGCAAGGTCACTGTGGTGCACACACATTTCTGATGAGTAGTATCTGCAGTATACCTTTTAATAATCATAACGTGGTACAGCTATTATCTACTCCATTACCCCCCATTTCCTTCCATTTACTAACTTTAGTAATATGTTTCTGTACATCATAAATACACTGTCTACACTTTTTCATTTATTTGTTATAGAATAGGTTTGTGTTAGTGTGCTACATGGTGTATTTATGTATGTGTGAAACATGTTACAAATACAGTAGTGTTCAGTGAAGATTATACACCACCAGTTTTATCTAATAGGGCTCCTAATAAAAAGAAGTAAAAAATTACTTTTCTATAATTTTTTTTGGTGGAAATGTATTGAACAATGCTATTGTAGGAAATGAGAACCAGAAAAATCATTCCGACAAGTATATTGAGGTAAAAATATGGCTAATAAACAAAAACACTAAAAATACAAATTTTTTAGAAACATTTAAAGGTGCCGCAAATTTTATTTTTGACTTCTGCATAGCATGAATGAACTTCAAACCATATGGAATGGTTTAGAGAGTGAAGAAATTAAATACAGTACACTTATACAGCTTAACAAAATGGAGATAAATCAGAAGGCAAGTACTATTCAAGTATTTATTTCATGTAATATTGGATCATATTGATGAGAATAAGTAAACAAACAATAAAATATAGTAATAACGACAATAACAGTCTCTTTTTTGAGGAAAAAAAAAAGTCAATATTTAGTTTGGCCACCTTTTACTTTGATTACAGCATTTAACCTTTCAGGCATAGCGTTCACATATTTTTTTAGTTTCTTCAGTAATTTTTTACTTCTTTTTTTTTTTTAAGCCCTTTTAGACAAAAATGGTGTTGTATAATCTTCACTGTACACTACTGTATATGTAAGTGGAAAAAGGAAACATTTAAAACATGCTGAGGAAAATGGAACAAAGCCATCGAGAAAATTCCCAAAAAAGCTCACAGGAGGTGTGGCTTAAGGTACATTACTGGGCCACAGATTTAGAAATTTGCAAGAAGTGTGTGGAGGCTCTGCCTGCTAGGCCTTAGCAGTAAAATGGCATGTAATCCAGATGAATGCAGTACCCTGATAGTGTCAGTGACATGATGATGGTAGTTAAGAGAAACCTCCTTCTCTCCTGTATCTTTATATTTCTTCAGACTAAAGATATCCTTGAAACCACAAGGTGGTAGGAATCTTCATATGTTCCAATGTACAGTGGGATTGTCATACATCAGCAATAATTAAAAAAGGAAACATTAACATGTATTTCTTGAAGTATCCGTGAAGGGCAGGAGACAATATCACAGTGGATATATTCGTCCCACACCTGTCCAGTCAGACATGGAAACCTGACGCGAAGCTTCAAATCAGAGCGTGTTCTGAAACATGCCTGCTGAATTATCTGCTTATAAACTTGCACTGAAAAACACTTCATCACCACACTTAAGCTGTGTAAGGAGTTTTCCTACAGTTCCCTTTTCAGCTACTTGGTTCCCTTTTCAGATACTTGTTACCTCGGCTGGAGCCCCAGACATATAGGGTGACCCAATAAAACCTCCCACATTTCAAAGGTAAATTTTAAAAAAATGTTAAAGATAAGCAAATTATTATTTGCACTCAGGAAACTTCATTCAGTAGTTTTATACATAATGTTTTAAAGGCGACATCCTCCAAATGGTGGTCGTCATTGTCTATACATGCTTGGAGGGGTGATTTCTTTTTTTTTCTTTTTCCCCCCTGCCATTTTCTCCCATAATTTGGTTTTATTCAATTCCCACCCTTCTAGTATTGCCTTCCCTGTCACATGACCACCACCAACCAGGGAGGGGTGTAAACATGCACATGCCCCCTCCGTGACATGCGATGCTACCACCCGCCTCTTTTCAAACTGCTGCGCATGCGTATTTGGGGGCGGTCTAACACACTCGGAGGGAAAGCACTATCCGCCACCTCGTACGAATGAGCTCACAGACGCCCATGACTGGCTGGTGATTGCTGTGAGTGACAGGGAAGTGAGCGTATGCCATCCCTCCCTCCCGTGAGAGCTCGGCCAGTTAGCTCCCTTGGACTCCCAGTCACGGATGGCTGTGGCATCGCCCCGGATTCGAACTTGCGATCTCCGGGTTGATAGTCACTGGGGAGCCGAAGGAGTGATTTCTGAAGGCTGCCATGGCTCAGTGGGTCATGTCGGGTGGAACAGCGACTATCTCCTGCTGAGTAGCAACCTTAAGGTCCTCATGAGTTTGAGGTTGATGAGTATACCCTCGTTATTTAAGGTAGCCCCACAGAAGGAAAACACAAAGGGTGAGGTCAGGGGAACGGGCCAGCCGCCTAACGTCGCTATGTAACAAGATCAAACGATCCGAAAACATTTCCCTCAGCACTTACAATGATCACTGGGCTGGGTGTGCCATAGCTCCATCTTACTGAATCCAGTTTTTCAAGCTCAAGGTTTTCGAGTTGCGGTTGGGCTACCAACAGCCTCCGTTTCATGTGTGCAAATAATTATTTGATTATTTTTAACCTTTTTTTTAAATTTTTATTTTTATTTTTTTTACCTTTGGAGTGTGTGAGGTTGTGGGGTCAGTAAGAATGTTAAATATACACACAGTTCAGGTCCATGAAGACATGCTTTGCTAACCTTAACCCCCCTGAGAACTTGCCTGCCAACTGCTCCCCAGGTCTCCTCATCTGCAATCAGTGCCAGATGTCACTACTCTTGTGGCTGAATGGGCATAAAAACCCACAGCTGTGTTCCAGGACGTAGTGGAAAGATTTAGGTTTTAGCGCAGGACTACAAGCACATAATGGATACGAGGGTTAGGTGTCCACACACTTTTTGACCATATAGTTAAAAACGTTTTATCGTATGTATACACTACCAGCCAAAAGTTTTAGAACACTCCATTCTCTAGACTTAAACCCCATTGAGCTGGCTTGGGATGAAGTGAACAGAAGGGTTGAAGGCAAAGCAACCAACAAGTGCAAAGCATTTGTGGGTTCTGCAACAGCGTTGGAAATAATTTCCAGAACAATAATGGATTTCTATCATTGAAAGAATGACATGGGTTTGTTCAGCTGTAATATCTGCAAAAGGTGGTTACTTTGAGGCAAGAATTTAGATCAAATTGTGTTAAACTGTACAAATCCAGACGGCATGGTGATGTAGTGGTTAGCATGTCCACCTCACAGTAAAAAGGTCTTGGGTTTGACTTTGGCTTTCTGTGTGGAGTTAGCTTTTTTTCCCCCCTGTGCTTGTGTGGGTTTCCTCTGGGTACTCTGGTTTCCTCCCACAATCCAAAGACATGCACATTAGGCTAATTGGCTGTACCAAATTGCCCCTAGGTGTGAGTGTGTATGTGTTGGCACTGCAATGGTCTGGCGAGCTGTTCAGGGTGTACCCCGCCTTCACCCAGTGTCGGCATCTGCTTCTCCGTGACCCTAATCGGAGTAAGCGGTTCGGCGAGTGAGTGAGTCCACAATTTTTGGGGGGGGGTTTTTTTTTTTGGTTTTTTAATATTAGAGTACACTGAGACACCAAACTAAATTTCTTTTTTAGTCAATTTTGTAGTTTTGAGGAGTGAAGTCAAAATATTTCAAATGTTGTCATACTGATGTCATATCACCCAGTCTTCTCTATTACTATGTTGAGGTAATGCAAGTCAGCTTTAATCGAAACCAAAACATAGAGTTGCACAGAGATCTGTGAGCACCTAGACCTCATTCATACTGTACACACACACTCTTATGATGTTAATTATTATACAGGAGGAATGAAAAGGTTCTGATACTTTGTCTTCTCTCCTCTAGGCTGTGAGTGGTTAATAATTTAAGGAAGAGATGATGCAGCGTGTTCTGTATCCTGGAGCCTTCAGGCTTCACCGTCTGTGTCTGGACCTCAACATGAGTGACCTGAGAGTCAGGGCACATATCCTTCAAGTAAATCGCTTCACTGTACGCTGCTTCAGCTCCTCCAGCACTACCAGGAACTTGGAGTCTGACAAGACACGTCCTGAGGTTCAGACAGCTGCACAGAGGCATGACAGAAGCCACGGAGAGACAGGAGCCTCACCACAGAGCAACTGTGACCTCGATCCACTGCAGGACACGTCGATTGGCCTTTATCAGAGGTTTAAGAAGACTTTTAAACAGTACGGCAAAGTGATGGTGCCAGTGCATCTCGTCACTTCCACTATGTGGTTTGGGACATTTTATTATGCTGCCATGAAGTAAGCATGATTTTATAGTTTCATTTATCTCACACATATATATATATTTTTTTATCTCATTTATGCAACTGAGCAGTAGAGGGTTAAGGGTCTTGCTTAAGTGCCCATCAGTGGCAGCTTGGCGGTATTGGGGCCTGAACCCTGACCTTCTGATCAGTAAACCAGAGCCTTAAACACTGAGCCACCTCCAC
The DNA here is from genome assembly GCA_039654325.1 of Tandanus tandanus. Taxonomy (NCBI): domain Eukaryota; kingdom Metazoa; phylum Chordata; class Actinopteri; order Siluriformes; family Plotosidae; genus Tandanus; species Tandanus tandanus. Next base: position 28,496,463 of record JBCNYH010000001.1, read on the forward strand.
CCCTGTCTTATTCAGAAAGACTTAAGTGAAACTTGTTTGGGCTACCAGTGATCTGATGTCAGTCAACTGGTATCTTGCAAATGATATCTTGACCCCTCTATGGCAAAATACATGAGAGTATCAGAAAGAGGGTCCTATTTATCTGAATAATCTCTGTCTTTGATCCTGGGGTACGTCCCTCTGATTTGGTGTCTGTTGTACATGGTGTCCCATAAAGACTCCAGGCCATTTTTTATCCTGTTTAAGAGACACTAAAATATGTAGGCAGCATAACTTTCTTAAGCTTAATAACTTTCTTAAGAATAGAACTGACTATTCACTTGCTTCCTTATAGATCCCACCCGTTGACAAGTGCCATTGTAACATGATAATCAATGTTCTTCACGTCACCTGTCAGTGACTTTAATGTCATAAAACATTTACCTTTGCTGAATGTACCTTTTGATATTCCTGAAGCAAACACAATAGTGTTCAGGAAAATATTCCTTGGTAATTATGTGCTGGGTTTAAAGGCCTATTGTAAAGCTGTTTTCCTGTAAAAAGCCTGTCAGCATTTCTCATTCAAGCACACGTCACTATCATCTAAAATGCAAACAAATACAGGACACACTGTTATCAGCATGCAATTATAAACTTAGATTTTTATGCCCAGTATAGCTCCACTTTAAATCTCTAGGTAAAAAATCCTCATCCGATATTGCATCATTGCTAAAATATTTCTACATTGCTCTTGTTTTTTGACAGAGGGGTGAACCTGGTGCCGTTTCTGGAGTACATCGGCTTACCGGATAAGATTGTCGGCATTTTGCGAGACTCTCAGGGTGGATATGCATTAACAGCCTATGCAATGTATAAGGTATCAATTGCACTAATCTAATGCATGAAACATGAAGTAAGACAACTATAAAGATTCAGTTTCACTTTATCAGCTTTATGTCCTGAACAGCTTGCTACGCCAGCCAGGTACACAGTGACGCTTGGTGGCACGTCACTCTCAGTGCAGTACCTCCGTAAACACGGCTACTTTTCCACCCCTCCTCCGGTCACAGAATACCTTCAGGATAAAATGGAAGAGACGAGAGAGCGACTCTCTGAGAAGATGGAAGAGACGAGGGAAAGACTCTCTGAGAAGATGGAAGAGACGAAAGAACGACTTTCAGAGAAAATGGAGGAAACAAAGGAGCTCCTGTCAGAACGCATGGAAGAGACTAAAGAGCGCATTGCCGAGAAAATGGAGGAGACAAAAGACAAGCTAGCTGAGAGACTGCAGGATTCCAAAGACAAAGTGTCTTTACGGAAGAAAACAGATTAAGAGAAAACAGGGTTGTAAAATGCTACAAATTAAACAATCAGTATAAATGTGTTATGATGCATCTCAAACTTCCTGTCTTACTGCGAAATGAAATGATGCAATGGCCTGGATTCTATTATTTTACCTTTATTAAGAAAGACCTAGAAACCTGAATATGTACATAATTAATTTGGGTTGATTTCTACTTGTGTGTTAATGCACATTGATTGGAAGTCTGTAGGGGTTTTTACACACGAGCCTACTGGCTCATCAGGCCCAGAGATTATCCCGGTTTCTTTTTATTTTTTTGGATTTTCACCCTTTTTTTTCTCCCTAATTTAGTCGTGTTCAATTCCCACCCATCAAGTATTGCCTTCCCTATCACACGACCACCACCAACCAGGGAGGGGCGTAAACATGCACATGCCCCCTCCGTGACATGCAATGCTGCCACCCGCCTTTTTTTGAACTGCTGCACATGCGTATTTGGGGGCGGTCTAACACACTCGGAGGGAAATCGCTATTCGCCCCCTCGTACGAATGAGCTCACAGACGCCCATGATTGGCTGGTGATCGCTGTGAGTGACAGGGAAGTGAGCGTATGCTATCCCTCCCTCCCGTGAGAGCTCGGCCAATTAGCTCCCATGGACTCCCAGTCACGGATGGCTGTGGCATCAATCCGGATTCGAAGCTGATCCCGGTTCCTGTAGTGTGAAGTGGCTAGGACTTGAACTCCTCCTGGATGGGATGCTATGTTATCGCAGGTTTCCTTTCCAGTATTTTTATTGGTACCCATTTATACTGGTGGGTGGGCACTGGGACTCTTGTAGTTCAGACCTTGCCAAAGAGGTCTTAGCATGGTGCGGGTCTAACGGGGATTCGAACATACGCCCTCTCGATCATGAGCCCAGCACCCTAACCATTACACCATCCAGTCCCACATAGATGTGCTCATATGAAAGGAGATTTATTCAATTCAATTCAATTCAGTTTTATTTGTTTAGTGCTTTTTACAATTGACATTGTCACAAAGCAGCTTTACATAGTAAAATTAATTTAAGGAGGTATCTAAAAAATTTTCTACAACCCCCTTACCATTAATAAGAAAATCCTAGCAAGCAGACAGAAAAACCAATGGGGCAAAAGTACTCTCATTTGATAAGCAGCTCTTTCAGTTTTTTTAACCAACCACACAAGGCTGAGGCTTATGAATTTAAAGGCCAGAGTTCACTTATTAAACGCTACTTTCCCTTGTCACTCATCTTCCACATGAAACCATGAGAAGTATACCTTTCATAATAAAGCATATAATAGGACCTTTAAGACATGACTTTATTAAAATCTAATTAAAGGTATACAACATGTGCCTTTCCAAGGTTCAACTTACACTGACTGTATACAGTATATGACTGTATACAGTATAACCCCCCGAAACGTATCATTTTGTGGTTTGTAGCTTGAAATGAAGACCCACACCAAAAAATGCCCCTCTGTATTTACTCAATGCAACTTCTAACATCCAAGTGAAAGATATAATAGCTGCAGTTCACAAAAAAATACTGAGATGGTCGAAGGTTCTCCCATGGTATCATACTTTGTGGAACCATTTTCACAAATCTAGACTATGTAATATTTGCTCACTTTTCTTTATAACACTGTTCAAGCTTATTCAGATTGGATTGTGACTGTTGGTGGACTGCAAATTTCTCCTTCCTTTTCCTCCTTCAGCCACTATGTGGACAATTTGCTGTGTGCTTTGGGCCACTGTTATGTTGGAAGGTGCACCTTCTTCACATTGACAACTTTTTGGCAAAGCACAGCAGGTTTTCCTCAAGAGTTGGATGATATTTTGCTCTGTACATTTTCCCTTCTATTTTGACAAGTACCCTTGTCCCTGCTGCAGAGAATCACATCACAAAGGGATAATACCACCATCGTGGTTTGCTGTAGGTATGATGTTCTTTAGATGGTAAGGTGAACTGGCTTTCAGCTAGATCTACTGTGTGGCTTCAATGACATAGGCCTATTTGGTAGTCTCTCTGACCACTTTCCCCGTTTGATGGGACAGCCTGATCCAGGAATGGTCCTAGCAGTAACAAACATTTTGCACTTTGTGATTATGGACTTTACTGTGCTGATATGGATTGATTAAGCATTTGATCTTTTTTTTTCTCCTGACTTGTGCTTGAAAACAACTTTATCCCTGAACTTGTTTGACAGTGCCTTGCCACCCATAGTTGATTTCACCAATGGAATGCTCTATAAATAGCTGTTTTTGTGCTGAACTAATCAGTGATTACAGTTGTTTACAGGTGGAAGCTAATTAGCTTTATGTACAGCGGAGGTGATTAGTTACACCTGATTAAGTTCACAAGTACTTTTTGTAGGAGGGAGAGTGATCCTACCATCTCAGAAATTGTTTTCGGAACTTTTGCTATTATATCTTTCACTCGGCTGTTAGAAGTTGCATTGAGTAAATACAGCCGCAAAGCAACGCAGTATGTATATTTTAAGCGGGTGATTCATTTCTATACTGACTAAAGGTGTCCTCTTGACAATAAAAAAGCATTTGGCGCAAACCGTTTGTAACCACTACCACAAGCAAATGTGGTATGCATGTTTTGATTTTTTTTTAAATATAGATTGTTTGTTTGGTCTGACCACTGCTGCATCTGAAAAAGTAGAAAAACCATAAATGGATACTGCCTACATGGTGGCACATCTGTAGACATATAACTCAGAGATGTCAATCTATGCTGATTGATCAGGGGAGTAGATCTGGTAGTGTACAAGGTTGAACCAGAATGAAAATGTCTCAAAATCTCCCAAACAACCTAGTGTAGTTAAAGCATCCAAATACAGCACCATTCATGTTCTTTGTTTTCTCTATATGCTGCTTTTGTATATGTGACATCAATTACCTATATTAGGAAAACACTTCAGCTGGTGTTCAGACAGGCTTTTTAACAATGTATTTTAATCCAACTTACTTTGAGAATCCACCCTTCCCTCGGCGACATGTTCTTCCATCCCATTGTTTAAAGGCAGTTTGTTCATCTCTTTCCATTTATAATTGGACATGACGCAACTACATGGTGGCTTGAAAATTAAATGCTTCCATGAGTAGAGAAGGAAAATGCTTTTTATATAACTACTAGTATGGTGTAAAAAGATTTTAGTTGCTTCCATGTGAAATGATACTGGCTGGGGCTCACATTCTGAGTTGAATGTAGAATTACATTGGCACGATTGATGTATAAAGCTTGAAATAGCAATAATTGTTCTTTGAAAGTGTCAAATTTAAGAATTAAGCAATGGAAATAATGTGTGAATTTATTTCTGCTCAAAGAGCACATCAAGATTTTTAACAATCAAGATATTGTATGACAGATATGTGTATTGAGTCGGAGGGAATCATCTAAAGCAGCAGGTGTATGTTTGCCTTAATCTGTGTTCTCTGTATTAACACATCAAAATTTACACTATTTTGTGCTTTTGCACACTGACTGTATGAGAAAAAACTGAAACTAACCACATTGTCTTCCACTTTTCTAAACCACTTTTCATGCTTTTTTGAGTTGAATTCACTCGAAGATGAACAGGAACATGAATATCTATTCCCATGGTAACTGTCTGGTAATCTTGGCAATGAAAGCACAGACGCAAGAGTACTTTTACGTTTTAATGGTTTGGCTGTAGTTTGACCACAGCAGTACAAGCATAAAATCTTTGACTACAACAGCATTTAGAGCAACGTTTTTTGACTATTTTGAACCTTTTTTTTTCTGAAAAAGTATTGCAATAACAGACCTTAGGCCTAGAACCTAGTACATCACAATTGCTTAAATAAAAAGAGGCAAAATACACATATTTAACGTGTATATAAACATACGCATGTACGTGTATGCAGAATTACAAGTACACGCTTATGCAAATACACACAAAATGCTGGGGTACAATTTTTTTTGTAAATAAAAACTAAAATGATACAAAGTCCATGACGGAAGCAGTCCAGTATTGACCAATAATGCTGAAAAGCTACTGTTAGCGGTGGTGTGCACAAGCATCTGATGCTTTGAGGAAAACAAACCAGGGCGCAATCAGTTTCAGTCGGCGCTCTGAAGTGTACAGCATTCTACGGTTTTACATCACACCACAAACCTCTCAGGGCTACCTGCCATGGAGCACAGGAGAAAGGAAACGCTGTTGCTATGTACATTATTTTCAGTTCCATTGATGTGGACGTGCTCGACAGTTAGAGTGGACACCCAGCAGAATTGTAATTGAAATTCCCTATTTTGTTCTGACATACATACACAGAATGTGTGAAATAAATAAGAAATAAGAATGGTAGAAGTGTCAGTGAAGTCACTGTCTGGATATAGGTTATTAAAATGCTGGAAGCATAGCATTGCATGGAAATTTAAGACTGGCAATAACGTGGTTACAAAGTACCTCAGATAATATAGAATATATGCACTTTCTAAATAAAACCTAGACAGCGACTGATGTTTTTTTTTATGCAATACAAGCATACCAACATTCCCGACAGCAAAGTCTCTGGCATTCTAATTCGACTATTTCTATATGTTTGGTAAGCTGCACTTTGATGAAACTTGCTTTCCTCCAGTCTGTGTGCAAGGTAAAGACCTGTCCCTGCCCTGAATCACCAGTTCAACCTTGAGAATGTTGGGACTTGTTTGATTTTATTACATTACTTTCTAGTGTTGTTGTGTCAGTGAATTGGGGAAAAAAATGCAGTAGAATTTTACACTTGTAATTTAAATCATCATGGCATCTTTTTCATGAAGTGTTGTCACTGCTGGCATTTTCCCAACATGATCTAATTAAGAGCTTCCTCTGGCTGCCAAAAAGATTGGATGGAACCAATTTCCACTATGTAAATGTGATTAAAACAATGCTAACGTTAGAGTTTGCTTGCTATTTCAAAGCCTCCATCAGGTTGTGGGTAAAAATGTTTGTGGTAAGTGAGAAAATATTACGGTAAAATGTACACTGTAGCATAGATTTGCACTGGTACGCCAAATCTACCATTAAACTGCAAGTTATACAACATTGTTATTCGGGGTAGGATTAAAAAAAATTATATTCTATTTCAAGCAACTCTTATCCTAGAACAAATGCCATTCATACGGTTAATATTGTTATTGTCCATAAGAAAAATAAGTAGTACTTTGTAATCATTCTGTAATTCATAGTTAAGTATTGTTTGCAAACCTTGCTTACAAAAAAAAAAAAGAAAAAAAAAAAAAAAGACAAAAGCACATTTTGACTGTAGGCATTTACAAACCTGATACCACTGTGTTAAATTTTTATACCATCTATACATTATATTACACTATTAACAAAATCTTTTGTGGTTTCTACCCATTGGGTAGGATATGTGTGCATAACATATTCAAGTTATTTACAGCACCTTACAAAAAGGGGGGGAAAGAGAGAAAACAAACAGAAAAAAGAAACACAGACAGACAGACCAGAGAAATAAAAAGCACCGTTGGAAGTGAGGCACACCAAAGGTGGGAGCTTGAAGAGTGCAAGTGGGTTCCTACGTCTGCTCAAAACGTGAACATTAGGCACCGAGTTAGCTCACATCATACACACATGCAAAAATGCCTCATTCCACGGACAACAAAAACGAGCACTTGTTTGCAGCGATGACAACGACCAGACAAAGCGAGGCAGGAAGAGGTGAGTGGAGACGATGAAATGGTGGTCATTATATGAGAAAAGGGTCGAGCCAACAAGCGTGGGCCAGATTGCAATCGATTGGTGAAAGCAGCAGCAGCAGCGATAGCAGCAGCATTAAACAGCACAGATGAAGGAGAAGCTCCGAGAGCTCTTTGGAAGAGTAAATGAAGGGAGAAAACATTTGACTAACACTTTCAAGCATCTCCGAGAAACGTTGTTCAGTCTTTCTGCAAGTGGTGGCGCTACTTGCTGAGTCCATCTCAACCAATAGGAGAGAAAAGAAAAAACAAAACATGATGTGTAGGGTAGCTAGCAGAAGCCCTTACTAAATGCTGGCATTACAGTAGAAAAGTTTTGGATTTGTGGTCTTTTGTGAAGATTCAGGTCTCCAGGTACAGATTAAACCTAGACTGGAAGTAAAATAGACTCAACCATGTTTACTCATTTGATCCTTGGCTAGTTTTAATTTGTGCCCAAAACACCTCTTGGTTAATGAAGTGTGCAGACAGTTGCTCTGTTCGTTATGTAAATGCTTAATAACAGAAATCATTCACGTCCTCCCAAACACTGAGACACTGATCAGACCTAGTCCTAGACATGCTCAATATACGATCAATCAGGGAACCAGCCCTGAACACACATGCTGAATGAGCTGGCTTTCCACACACACACGCGCACGAGAACACTTTTTTAGTCAGGATCTGTCTGGGTTTAATCAGTGTCCACTAAAACGTCTCATCGTCTTTCAAGTGTACTTTTAGGCGGTTAAGGCTTGAGGTTAAGAGCCAGATCGAGAAATCAGGCTTCGTAATCTAGCTGGACAAACTAGCCTACAGGTCACATCTTCTTCATGAATACACGCTCATACACAAATGCACTGTACACGATAGCCAAACACATCTATTTAAGGGGCAGTGATACTCAAAATCTACTGACAATGTTGAAAAAAAAAAAACGGGCAGGTGATAAGCACGTGTCAGTGAGTGTGTCGTAAATGGAAAAACAAACATAATGGACGTTTTAAATGAATCATGTTTGTCCATGTTCAAAGCCTTAGATTAACAAAAGGGGGCTACAAACAAAGTGATTCTCAGTCTTTAGCGCTAATATTAAAGGGATGTTTTCTGCTTTACAAGGCAAAAGTTCCTTTGGGTCCTCTAAAGGCACGCCGGCTAACTAACCTCCACTTAGTCAAAGTGTCAGCTAACCAACAGCCTACGTGCATCCAATCTCTTGCGTCACATCAGTGCTGACTGCTAATTCATTCGAAAAAGTTTCATAGAGAAGTTTGCTCAGACTGTAAACTTCTACAAGTTAAATGTAGCACCATGGTTTGGATCTGTTCGCCAAATACCCATAATGCTCTAGATTAAAAATAAGAACATGATTGTATATTAAAGAGAAGAGTGCAGCGTTACGAAATGGAACTAAGGGTTTATATTCTTAGGCATCATAGACTGCCAAGTTCGGATCAGTTCGGGTCTTTTCATGCAGTGTGGCTGAAATCTTATATGAAGACTCGCTGGGCCACCTACAGCTTCTCCATGAGCCGAAACGATCGGGACTCTTCAGAGTGAATAAACACCGACAGAGGCGGGAGCTGATCTCAAATCACAGTACAAACCACTTGTGTAAATACAGACACATCTGAGAATTGAGCAAGAAGGGACAAGCACAAAAGGCAACCTAATCAGAGGAAGGCTGGGTTAATGAGATATTACAGAAAACAACCTTTACTTTAGCCCTTAGCATCACTAAACTTGATTATCCTACCTATCCTAGGAGATGTAGGCAAAACAGCAATAGGGGCTATGTTTGTATGCTTGCTTGTTTTTGCTCACTCTGGTTACTATGGCACCATCCATCCCAATGCTGTACAGATGGGGCTCTGTGACGAGAAAGGGACTGAAAGTGAAAGAGTGCACAAATGGGCAGCATTAGCCGTTTCAAGTAAGGAAAAGCTGAGAGAAGCTTCTGTCCATGCTGAACAATCCTCACGTCTTTAAAACGCTCTGGTGAGAAATCAACGGTGTTTTGGTTTTCGTCCCGTGCCAAGTGCAACGTGTATAAAGGATTACCACAAGAGCCTCGATTGCGGTTCATAAACCAATAATAATCAACAATAGTTGACAATCAATAATCAACGTAAAAGCATGACCCTGCTCACATGACACCTTCCCTCATCATCTTTTGTGTGGTTTAAGCCTATTAGAAAGAAACTAAATGGTTTCAACACTGCTACAGGAGGAAAGAGTCATTCAGACTTTAAAAAAAAAATAAATAAAAAAATAAAAAATGTCTACACTCTTAACAAAAGTAATTACTTTATAACCTTATAATATTTCTGCTTGTAAAGTGACACTATTAAGTGAAAGTAACATTCTGCTAGCATCCATCTGACTTCAAGAGGTGTAAAAGTGTCTGAAAGACTGTGAGGAGGACTAAGAGCTGAGAAGGAGGATCTCTAGGCTGGATATAAGCAATTCTTGTGCAGAAGTTAGGAGAAAACCCTACGGCTTCTACAGATCACCAACTCTGGAGTTTCCTTAACAACAACGACTGTGCATTGCATTTTTTCCTTCGTCTCTTTCCCACGATAAAGATAGTGCAACGGTTCGACTTGTATTTTGATTTAAGTGTATGATTGCGAGTGTTTACCCTCACGCCGGCCCCCACACAAAAACCTTGGCACTAGGATTTGGAGTTTTTTTGTTTCAGCGGTTTTTAAAATGTTAACTGTGCACAGATCATGGTCTTGGAAATCTTATCCTCCACTATAAGTCCCGTCCTAAACCTGTGGATGTGTTGGTGTTTTGTAGAGCACATGACCAAAAAAGGAGAAAAAAAAGCTTATGTGCTAATATCATATCATTCTCTCCCATTCAAATGTAATACACAAGTACAAAATAGCGCTACAAAGCTTTGCTATGTCTTTTTATGAGAGACAGTTCTTAAAACGTCTTTTTTTTTGTAAGCTTTGCTCCGCTTGGTTCCTTCTTGCAATGTGGCTTTGCTTTTGTAGTGAAGACAGATGCAATTTAATGTTGTGCAAGGGAGTGTCCAGAGAGTGACCACACCCCTTTGTAGCCAGTAAAAGGAGAGGGTGTGGAGAGCTGACCTTACACTAGCTCTCCTCTCTGCATGTCCTTGGCTTTGCTCAGGACTATTGTGCTTTCCGTGCTGCCCTGGCGCGTCCTGGCACCGGGCACATTTGGCACGGAGGAGGACTGGTTATTGCTGTGCTGGTGAAGGTAAAATGCCGTGCCTGGGTAGTGGCCCATGACCTCGCTGTAGGCGGGTGGAGGGCCCTCGGTGCGTCCGTGGGCACTCCAGTTGGCGGCACTGATGCCTGTGTTGGTGCTAGGTGGGCACGGGCCATGGCTGTCCATCAGGTCACTGTCAAAGACTGTGCGGTTAGGTGGTGCTCGCACTGACTCACGGTTCAGCTCGAGCTGTTGTTCAGGGTTGCGCAGTTGCAGCGGGCATGGGCCCTGGTACGGCGGCGGCTCCTCTCCATCCGAAAGTGCGATGGTGGGAGGCAGGTCGATGTGCTGCTGCAGGAGAGGGTAGGTGGGCTGGAAACGACTAAAACGATCTCGCTGCAGGAACGAGGGAGTGCTGAAGCGCTCACGAGGATGAGGAGCATACACCACCTGCACACAAGAGAGAGAAAGGAATAAAGGTTCATAGTCTATAGCAATAGTGTTGCCAGAATATTAATGTGGGGGGCCTAGAGAGGAAATAAGGATGTGCCAGAACAGACGAATTAAGTAAAAACATACAAATTAAATTTATGAAAGCCCAAAAGTATTCCTAAACTAAGAAACAAACACAGAAATGAACAAAGTATAAATGAATAACATAATTGTTGAATTTAATCAAAGAAATAATTTACCAAACTAATAGACTTATTCTTTTACTTATTTTTCCCATGCTACCTTAATAATAAACTTCGGACAACTAGAGGCGGCCATGAAAGTAATTTGCCCAAACTGTTTGCTTTCCTCCTCTAAACATAATAACCAAGTGAGTCAACACACAGTGGTGCGAAAGCTCAGTGTACAAACAGTTCACAGAAGAAATCACGACAGCTTGGAAATGCAGCAGTTACAGAGCCCCTTTAAAGATACAAAGAGACAGTGTTCTGGTTTGCATCAGTTATTAATTGTCCCTATTAACAGACAGACAGGGATTTGACAGAATAAGGTAACACACACACACACACACACACACACACACACACACACACACACACACACACACACACACACACACACACA
>JBCNYH010000001.1:28512746-28544694 GCA_039654325.1 Tandanus tandanus
CACACACACACACACACACACACACACACACACACACACACACACACACACACACACACACACACACACAGACAGGCAGAAGTAAGACAATGGTGGCCTATCTATGGCAGCCAGACAGCTCATGGCATTAAAGCAGGCACTGCGATATCCCAGCATGCCCCCAAATACAAGCCCAATCTGATTAGACTAGATGCTGTGGCTGATGCAGGCCTCCGGCTCGGCGAGACACGGACCATTTTGGAACTGTTTGGTCTGCAGAGGGCATGGTTTAAAGTGTCAAACAGAGAAGCATTATCTTCTAGACCAGACTGAGTGTACTGTCTGAACAGCACGGCTGGAACACGCGCCACAAAATTGCCTGCAGTACAGCATCTGAGCAGACAAACACAGCTTTTCTCCAAATTTAGGCCATGAGAGCGGATGCGAGGAGAGAGAGAGCAAGAGCGAGCAGAGATTAGAAAGAAAGGAAATGATTACAAAAACAAGACAGAAACAGGACAGACAAGTAGAGTACAAAGTAATTTGAGCTGTTGTGCAGGCTGAAATTAGCAGTATTCTGACTAGAAAAAGGTGAAGTAGATGATATGAAAATGGTCCACAGGCTATAAGGCATGGACACACACTTACACTTAAGATACACAAATTAATCGAAAGCTACTGAAGGAGAGGCGACTGTGTTTGACCAGTGAGGCCAAAATGCAAAAAAGACAAGTCACACAGTGGTTAATAGGCAACAGATCATCAGCCTTTATTTCTGGTGGTCAGCTGTTCCGACCCTTAGTTAAGTCTGAACTATTAAATGTCCCATCATCTGTGTAAGCATCCAACAAACATAATGTGAACAAAGCAACATTTCAATAGCACTCCATCCATGCAAACTGCTAAAGTTATATGGATGAATTAAACTTGAGTGCATATCTTGGGGCTAATACAACATTGCATCCTGCTGAAGAATGGACTAGTTGATTGCAAAGATTTCATCGTCAGAGCATATATACTATATTAATATGTTATCTCCAACATTTAAACACTACGGCAATAACTCAAGCTTTAAGATGCGTCGTAAATAAGCGGTTCCTAATGATTTACTCATTATGCATGCACAATGACTCATGCGCATTAAAATATAAACACCTCTCTAGTAAACAACTTGTAGATCCTAATGTGTTTTATGCCATGACTCAGAAGCTGAGGTCAAAGAGCAGTACACGTAAATGCTTTAGAACGTTTCATTATACGTCAATCAATTTAAGTGTCAAAAGATGACACTTAAATTACTCCATGGGAGTATCATTCCAGACTGCATAAGCTACAATCAGATCCAATGGCTTTTAGGAGAACAGAAAGCTCACTGCTGTATTCGAATTATTGATCATACACTGGATCGGCACGGGGAAGTTTGGGTGAGAAACAGCATCAGTGACCAGACTGAGCAGACTGCACAGATTCCCAGCTCAGACAGCGAAATCCTCTTATTTCTGTGCAGGCTGATTTCACACTGGACCTGTAGCTCTTAGCCCAATTACTCTCTGCAGTCAAAACTAAACTTGTGATCAGCCTAGAGATGAATCGGATTTACTACTTGCACACGTAGAAACTTTCTGGTCGGGTTCTCCTTTCCATTAGTGTATTTGTTCTGACTCCGATAATAAAATGTACATGCAAGTGGTTTAAAAAAATGCCTTGAAAAGATCAGGTTAAACAAATAAAGCCTGGGTGCTCTGGTGCAACCCGGAGAGAGCGAGAGCAGGAAGATTGGGTTTGGCACTTCAGCCTTGCCTTTCATTTTGAGACAGAATGAATAAGGAACAAGATCTTCAGTGAAGTGGCACTGTTGGATACTGGATCTCCTGTCCTGCCCTAGATACCAGTGGCAATGCCACCCTGTCTCTATCTCTCTCTCTGTCTGTCTGTCTGTCTGTCTGTCTCTCACACACACACACACACACACACACACGCACGCACGCACGCACGCACACAGCCATCCAGCTGCCATCATTGCCATGGAGACACAGCTCTCAGCATCCATACCCACAGAGACCCTGAGCACTGACATGGCACACAGACTCACACACATTCAAGTGGATACAGACACAAATACCAAAAAGGAGAGAGAGAGAGAGAGAGAGAGAGAGAGAGAGAGAGAGAGAGAGAGAGAGGAGAGAGAGAGAGAGGAGAGAGAGAGAGAGAAAGCAATGAAACAAGTAGAGACTAAAAAACTATGTATGAAGTACAAAAAGCAAGGAGAGATATAGAGTCAGACAGAGTGGGCGCTGGGAGAAGCACTAGCCCGTGATGCCAGCGGCAGCCAGTGTTCAGTGCAGCAAATCAATCAGCCCTTTTACTGTCAGCAGGCAGAGCGCAGCTGACTGAGAGCTGCCAGACAGTGGGCCACTCACAGCGAGAGAGTGCCAGACATGAGCCGCGTGCGCGAGTGCGAGTGAGAACGTGAGACTTGTTTTACATACACAGGCTAACTTCGGGGTGTTGTACCAAATTCTTGGTACAACAAATATCAAATGCTGTACCGAATATTTTACAAACACAAGAACACCACTCGCTAAAAAACAACAACAACAACAACAAAAAACCCCCATATAAGCCTAGCTTTGTATGACAATCTTAAACAAACAAACAAACAAACAAACAAACCACTTGCAGAAAATGAAAGCTGAAGAATTCTCATGGCGCTCCGGAGAGAGAATGACGATGTTTGTATTGTGTTTGAACGATGCCCTGATTCTTCTATTTGTATGAGAGAAAAGAGCAGGCAGAGAGAGAGAGAGAGAGAGAGAGAGAGATAAAGAGAGAGAAAATTACCTTCTGGCAAACACAGTTTCATCTGGACACCTTTAACAACAACAAAACATAGCCATTGCCTTAATATTCATGTTCTAGTAAGAGTAGTACTTCATACATAAACCGTCCATTATCATCAGTAGCACACGCGCACACACACACACACAACTATTAGTGTTGTATATAATACATAAATGCACCTCTTTCATCAAAGCCTCAGTAAATGCTTCTGTTTACTTGGTTTCAATTGGCTCTATTTCGCTTTAGAAAGACACGATACCCAGAGAGCAGACGCTAGGTCACGCCACGTAAATGCTTATTCTGTTTGTCAGGACATCTATGGATGCCACATCACTCTGACAAGACAAGAAGAGTGTTTTGACAGGCTCTGAATGTGGATGCGAGCGGATTCGAGACAGGCATTCTGTCATTCGGTGATAAACGTGCATTTTTTTTTTTTGTGTTTGTGGGCTGGGGGAGGTAGGCTCCTCGTCTACTGTTTTAGAAGGCTGGATCACATAGGTGGTCTTTGTGCTACAAATCAAAGCCCTGTGGCATAGTGAGACGGAGAAAAACACGCTAACAGACTGGCATCCCGCTGGGCATCAGAGGGGCGGGCAGCCGATTCCAGGCCCGCAGTACGGCCATGCCACAAACACTGCCAGTGGGAAGAGGCCATGCCACCCAGCACGCCAAGCAGCAGCCTCCATTCCACACTGGAGCTCTTGCCATCAATTACACTGAGAAAGGAACAGAGACATCATCTTAAAGATGCCCAACTGTGTTTCTGTCCATCAAGAGAAAAAAGGCACCACTGAGCTAGAATGGGCTTCTTACGGCTCCAGTGTGCATACGTGTGAAATGCCCCTAACTGTACTTTGAAAGTCTTCACCGCGAGCCTGCCGTACAAGCGTATTAAACTGAATTACAAAAGATCTTTCACGAGAATGCACGTTCAGCTCTCAGTTACAGATTTCAGATCTCATCAGAGGCTTGAAGACTTCTCAACCTCAATCTCACTGCTTCTTCACTTCAATATCCACTGACTGCCTGTCTTCACTAGTTCTTTTTTCTTCTCTCCTCTCCACTCGGCTCAATAGATAATTACCTTCATGAGTCGAGGCTGGTAACACTGAAGTAGTAAAAAAACAAAAACAAACAAAGGGGTGCTGTGCAAGAAGTCTGCTGAACAGGGATTGAGAAGACGGCACAGAAAGAAAGTAGGAAATGCCAGCCAACAAACAAACAAACAAATAAATGAATGCATGAATGAATAAAAGTTCCCTCATTAAAAGCTCGCAGGAGAAGAGACATGATTCCAGCCTTTCTTTAATAATATTGATACTAAATCCTCCAGCTATAAAATGAACATAATTAAATACTGAAATACATCAGCCATCAAAATGAAGTACATAAAGCTGCAGCATGCTGTGCTTAAAGTAATTCAGTGATCTCTCAGGCTTCGACCTGTTATAGAGCTGTTACAGCACTAGCTACTGATACTGGTTCAATATCACACAGCTGCCCTCACTAAGTAATAGATCTGCATGTGTGACAGGTTAATAACTAGCGCTGTTAAATCAGTATAGAAAAATACATAAGACATGCTGTCCTTGCACAGCTGTGAGTCACTAGGCAAAGCAAAGAAAGAAAAAAAAAAGTCAGAGCTGCTGGGGCTTAAGTTATTTGGACTTGCACGTCAAGCCTTAGATATGGAAAAAAATGTCCACCTACAAAAAAAAAAAAAAAAAACCAGTGCTGACAAAGAGACATTTCTAAGAGGAGACTTAACACTAGTTCTTGTTATCCTTTTCGCCAGAGACCGATCTGAAAGGAGGATAAATAGCAGCTTGGCTTTTCAAAGGGAGCGACAGCTCTGGAAGTGATCTAGACATAACCATTTTATTTTTGATGAACAAAATAAGCTGTCTAACTAACGGCCATGTAACCATTCAACTTCCTCACAGCTGCTTCTCCATTACCAAACCCTAAATTCAACACTAGAAAACATTTTCCTTGCATTGATTCTTTCACTGCCCAAAAAAATGGTTGCACACACTAACATTTTGTTGTTCCGCCTTTAGCCTTTCTTACAGCATGTATATTCGTGCCATCAGGGAAGAAAAGTCATTTGATCTGATAACCTGGACAATCAGTACATTCAGGTCATCAGCTGACTTCATTTTACTGCCATATTAATGGTGCTGAGCCTCGACCTAACCAATTGGAGCAACAATGACACGGTGATTACGCACTGTGATCAAGGCTAAAGGTTCTCCAAGAAAACATTACAGTGTGTGTACAGAGGGGCTATAGTCCTTCTTGTTCATATTAGTCACGTGGATGACACAAATCAGATGGCTGGCTAAAATGAGCATTCTGCCTCTGAGCTCCAGTGCCAACATGCCACCCATTGCTCTTCTGCTTCATGTGGGTGAACGTGCAGCTTTTGAAACTATTATGGTTTTCGTCAGCTGCATGAATAAACATGATCTACACTAATCAGTAAAGCTGCCCCCAGGTTTCCAAGTTCAGGACTTTATGTACACTACATTCAGCCAAACGTTCTCACACCTCTGCACTCAGAGATCTAGGGAAGAACTGAGCCAGAGGCTGCTTTGCTTGGAGAGACACTTTCATCAATCTGAAATAACATTCAATATATATTTACTGAAAGGAGAAAGTGAGGCAGATCCCCCTTCTGGCTACGAGATTGGATTTGGTATTATCCTGCACCCTTGCATTTTTTTATGTAAATGTTTCAGTACATCTCTTCATCTCCTTATTGCTTCTATTTTGGGAAAGCCTTCATTCTTGGTAACACAGCGTGGCATGTTGTGTTTGACCAGAACTGAAAGGTGCTTTCATGGCAGCTGGAGCGACTTGTCCAAACTTGCAGGTTGCTGTATCGACTTGCCAAGTCCACAGAGTTAAACAATGAGCGCTGAAGTTTTAGAGGGGAAAAAAAACGCCATAGCCTCTTTGTTTGTTTTTTTTTTTGATTACCTCTATTTAGTTTGGAAGTGCAAAATGCATGAACGTTCTCCTGAGGGTAGGCTCAGCATTGAGGAAAGTTTAAAAGATTTGTTTAAATAGAGTGAGCGGGAGGGGAGGGAGGGGGAAAAAAAAGAAAAACCTCTGCACTTCTCTAAAACATTTGCCCATGACCGCTAGCTGAACCTTCATGTATGACCTCAGTGGGTGGAAACCACACTCCTCCATTTGAGAATGCTGAAGCAGGGCTGGAAGAGAGTTCACCAGTTACATTTTCAAAGACCAAGTACAGACTGTGGAGACAGAAGAGCTGGACAAATGTAATCGCAACAAGAACCAAAATAATAATAATAAAGTCTGTCTTTCTAGGTCTGGTAGAATCTTTAACAACCAGTGCGTCATTCATCTAAAACAGTATTTTCTACAGGAAGTTACGGGATCCATGCTTTGCCCTCCATCAGAGCTAAGGTGGTTAGATTAGTGATGGAGAACACTGTCTGGCACTCTGAATCATCAATAATAGTCACCGGATCCTCAGGCTGTTATCAACAAACATCAGTCGCACAGCACACAGCAGCACAGAACCAAGCCATCACCGTAGAATCCATCAGCGTTTATTCTACTGTAGCAACACCTACATGATTCGAAACCAACAATATATAATATAAATAAATACTACATTTCTTCTCTGCACTCCTCACACTCTTAATATTTAATTATTTCTTCATGTCACTTATAAACACTGTGTATAAAGAAATGTAGGTACATTATATGCAAAATACAGAACGTACCAAAATGTGGAAAGTTCTGGTCAAATATTGATTCAGTGAAATGTGACTCAGAAAACCTTCCCAGATTAGCACAAATGTGTAACATGTGGTCATGTCTCTATCTCACCAAATTTCACTACGTCATCCAACACCTAATGTCAGAACGTCGGAAAGTAATTATAGAAGAAGGAAGGAATAAAACTTTTTGAGATGTGCTGCTATTATTTGTAGTTATATCTTCATTATAATTTATATCAGTAAAGTAAGAACATTATGCTTTTTACACGTTTAATGTTTCATTTAATTTTAATGCCTGCAAGAGCAGTTATAATAATAATAATAATAATAATAATAAAAATGATAATACATTTATAGAATGCCTTTCACGAACTCAAGGTTGTTTTTCATAGGGGAAAAAATATATATATTTCAGTACTTGATTATAAAATGTAAGGACCTACAGTATAAACCGTCATACTCTTATTTCTCTCTCACTTGGTCAAAGAAAAAACAAAAACCTTATGCTTGCAAAAACCGCAAGTCGTCTATCCTGAAGACTTTCCTGTGGTGGAAACCTGCCTTGCAAAACGCAGATTACAAAACCTTCACCACACCATCACTATATACTTTTCCTTTTGTTACAAAACCCCTTTGTAATGCATTTATTATAAGACTGTACTGAGGGCACATCCTCTATACCGGCCCCTGTCTCAGGCGGTAAATTAGATTAGAGGACTTATTAGAAGGATGCATGAATATGAACTGTGATTTATATTACAGCCAGTAATACTGTCACTGCTGCTGGAAACATTTGTGCCACACAGAGAGGTAAATATTAGCATTATAGAGAAGGGGGGAGTACAAAAAGGGAAAACTATGACATGAAAAGAGAGAGAAAGACACAGAGAGACAGAGACAGAGAGAGAAAGAGAGAGAAAGAGAGACACAGAGAGAGAGAAAGAGAGACACAGAGAGAGAGAAAGAGAGACACAGAGAGAGAGAAAGAGACACAGAGAGAGAAATATAGAGAGACAGAGAGAGAAATATAGAGAGACAGAGAGAGAAATATAGAGAGACAGAGAGAGAAATATAGAGAGACAGAGAGAAAGAGACAGACAGAGACACAGAGAGAGAAAGAGACAGAGAGAGACAGAAAGAGACAGAGACAGACAGAGAGAGAGAGAGAAAGAGACAGACAGAGACACAGAGACAGAAAGAGACAGAGAGAGACAGAAAGAGACAGAAAGAGACAGAGAGAGACAGAAAGAGACAGAAAGAGACAGAGGGACAGAGAGAGAGACAGAGAAAGAGGATGCAAACAGGGAAAACAGTCAACCAGAAATCAAGTGAGCAATAACCTGGACTATTCTTCTCAAATCGACTGTCGTGTGCGGCTTATTAATTTATACTGAGTCCCCCCCTGGTCCATGTTTGAGACTCTTGGTGCTAAAAGAGTGGTGAAGCACAACATTACAGTAGCGTGCTCCCACATGCACTAATATTCCAGTAAGTGTGTGTCGGTGTGCTCAGGAGTTGGGGGGGTTAGTGGTTTGGCAGAGACAGACATTAAACCCGTTAATCACTGTCCAAACACCAGACCAGACTGCGACTCAGTCCCTTTTGGCTGGGTGCTCCCCACACAGCGGTTTCCACGCTCCAGCTCTCCCGGCTCCCTATCGCTTCACTGCGGTGTTATTTATGACTCGGCGCTCGAGCTACCTTTAAACAACCGACTTAACGACATTTCAAAAAACAACAACATTCAAACTCCACACACAAGTTCGAAGCCAGCCGTTAGTTCGGGTAACGGTTGTGAAGGAAGTGAAGCGGTGGTTTGTTTGGTTTTTTCTTAAACACTCACATATGTCCATTCCCTGAACTTGGGCTCCGGTGCAGTTACACACGCAGGCGCCATTGGATCCGTAGCCGCTTCCGCTAGCCGCTCCGCTCTGGTTCTGCATGGAGCTCGTCACCGCGACAACTTCCACCGGCTCTCCGCGCCACTCGCATCGTCTTCACCACATTACTCGCTGAAGAGGAGGTGGGGGAAATCCCCGGTGTCTGTAAACGGCGAAACGGTCTGTCGGTTTCGTTACTTCCGTCGTGTTGCAGTCGGTGACGAGCCGGCGTGTCGGTGCTGAACGAGGCAGACAGACTGTGTGACCCCGCTCATGCCTTTGCTCGTATCACAGCACCGTCTCGCGCACTACGATTCCGACTGATGGTCCTGAAAAACCACCCGCTTCCTGGTGACTCCGTCAAGAGCGCGCGGGGGGAGGAGAGAGAGAGAGAGAGAGAGAGAGAGAGAGAGAGAGAGAGAGAGAGAGAGAGAGAGAGACGGGGGCTGGGCTGCGTCTCAAACGGCACCCTACTGCACTAACGACTACGTCAAACTAGTACGCTTTGTTTACAAATCACGCCTTAAAGACTCCTGTACTCCCATCTCAAACCCACCTAACGTGTTTAGGGGTCCAGGTAATACCCCTGCCCTGTTATTACCAGAGGTAATGCGCGGACACTCTGTAACATGCGGTTTAGGACGTAGCCACTGTGCTACAGCTCCACTTCGCACCAGACACAACCAAACAAGGCGGCCTGTGGGAGAAACATGGTGCGTGACCTTGACGTGACCCCGGCGTCTGAGTGTGGGTGAAGCACACATGCTCACTGTCTGAGCCGTTTAACTGCACTGATCACACACTGCCTGCACCTTTCAAAGCACTGTGTAGGCCTACAGGGCAGGGGTTGCACTTGGAATACAGATATAGACAAAAAGTTGATTATCTTAAATAAATAAAGACAGTCAGTTTTAGGTCCAAAATCTGTTTAAGCCCCCCAAACTATGATGTGTGAGGGGGGGAAGCAGGGGCTAGATAAACTGTCCAATTCATACTAGTGCTTTTTTTTTTAATTCCCATACAGCATATTCCGAGTAAACGAGCTCTAATCAGAATTAAATTTTGCACAAATAATAATTCACCTTCAATTCTTCAAAATGTCTCTTGATGATTCAAAGCAATGACAGCAACAAAGAAATTGAGACAAATGTCCCTCTCCCTCCTTATTTATATATTATTTAAGGACGTTAGCTACACTAGTTTAAGAATGGCATGCAGTAGATTCGTAGATGTGCTTGTTAGTAACCCTTCAGCTGTCTACAATGTCCAATCCCAGATGTCAAGAGGAAATTTAAACGATTAGATCCTTCTCTTCACACACACCCCCATCCACTCATCCCTCAGGGAGACAAGCTGACATTTATCTGTCTGACGTCTTGTCTGGAAGTCATGTCCCCTGCCAACACACACACACACACACACACACACACACACACACACCCCCCCCAGACGTGGGGGAGGTGGAGAGGTAGGGGTCATGACTCAGGGTTTGAATGGGTGTCTGAAGCAACATCCCAAGGGAAGCTAGTGTTGAACAAACTGTGCATGTTAATATTGTTGTGGCTGGCTTTCCCAACCCCTCTGTAATGCATTTTAATATATTCTAATAAAGAAAACCCTCTGGATAGCATGCTGTCTTTGTAGTATTGGTTCAAGTACAATAGTGAAAAACATCACTTAAAACAAGACACTAATTAGCAACATTACAGGCCCTTGTTTCTATATTTCATCCTCACTCTATTTACACGAGAAACCATTTGCAGACTGTAAACTATCCACACAATTTGGATCAGGTTTCATTTTTAGCAGCACAATGATTTCTTCTTATTCTTTCTATTATGTAACCTTTAAATGGCTCTTCTGTTCAGTTGATCTTGTTTAAGGCAGAGCGCCACCTGGTGCCCAACATGGGGATTCCCTGAGAGTGAGACAACAATGTTCCCATGTTGTCTATCTGTTCATGTGAATACTTTTCATTACTGAACACTGTACAAGTCATTTCCCTCCTTCAAATTCGGGTATGAATATCAGCATGGCTGAAGCAAAACCAGAGATGAAATGTAATGTTTTGTTGATGGCGAATTAAACGTGTCTTGACAATTGGAATAGTTTTTAAAGCTTATACAGATCTGATCCTCCTTACATCTAACCTATGTTCAGATATGGATCTACAATAAAAAATACCCAGCATTCTCATGTCTCTGCCAATAATCAATTTATAGTGTGTGTGCATTAAACAAACATTACTGCAGGGGTTGACAAGTGGGAGATCAGGAAAACATTTGACCGGATTACACCGCGTACATTAAATTACAGTAGAAGAGTCGGTATACACATATTGTTCACCAACTCTAATTTTCTAAATACGAACAAGCCCAGTTTCTGTAGGAGGTGCTCTGTTGTGGTATGTCCAATCGCATGTATTTATGTAAATTAAGCTCATCAGAACAGAGACAAGCTACAGGCAGGGCTAGAGACATTAGGTCAAAAAAGGGAGACATTTATAGATTCCTTTTATTGACCCTGTCTGTCTGAATAGTGAGGGGGAAAAAGCACTCGGCGAGCACAAACGTCAGGGAGGCCCAGAAATCCCCCATATGAAGCAAAATGTCCACAAAAGTCATCATATCTCACAATGTTAAAGAATCCTTTATAAAATTCCTTGATGCAGAATTTGATCTGAATCATCTCCAAAATAAAAGTCTTCCTTTTCCACAGCCACACCCCTGATAGAAATCTCATTAAAAATACACAGATAACATTTTGTGTAATCCTGAAAAAACACACACGCACACACACACACACACACACACACACAAACCACAGGTAAAACATAACTTCCTTGGCAGAGGTATGAAACATAACCGCTCTGAGTTGTCTTATGTATAATTAGATAGCGATCAATAATGGTTAATTGTTGCATGGTCACTAGTGTCACTGTAGGCAGCACAGTGGTGTAGTGGTTAGCACGTCTGCCTCACAGCAAGAAGGTCCTGGATCTGAGTCCAGAGCTCAGTGAGGGGGCATCTGTGTGGTGTTTGCATATTCTTCCCATGCCTGCATGGGTTTCCTCTAGGTGCTCCGGGTTTCTCCCCGCAGTCCTAAGACATGCACACTGGGATGTTCCAAAATGTCCCTGGGTGTGAGTGTGAATGGTTGTGTGTGTTGGCCCTGCGATGGTCTGGCAAGCTGTTTAGGGTGTACTCTGCCTAGTGTTGGCTGACATCCAGCCTTCCTGCAACCCAAGCAGAAATAAGCGGTTCGGCAAATGAGTTCTGAGTAAGTGGTGTCACCGTTTAGTCATGCCGGTTGATTCCATGAGCTTTTGTAAACAAGGAATTTTAGGGAACCGGATCTAGATTTTAGCTGTATACCTCTATAGGGTGTACCTTCAAACTGAAGGCTCTTCCCATGTCCACATGTACCATCCGATAATCACAGATAACTTTTGGTACAACCGCAGACTTTATACATGGAATAAAAGCTCATGTTGGTCAACAGAGAAGTGTAACCGAGAGTATCCTGGGTGAAATCCAGCCCCGGTGGCCTCAAGCAAGTTTAGAATCCGTTCTGTTCCGGGGACGTTCAGTGATCCGATCCTTTATCAACAGTGTCAGGAACATGCTAAACTGATGTAATGAACCGTACACATGCAAACGACATGCTGTATGTGTTAGTATAAGATGGCCTGAGGTAGCAGGCTTAGTGACACAGGTACAGGGCCATCCCACTGATAATCGGCAGGTTTAATGTGGGAGAGGGCTGACTTCAAGCACTCTCCATTACCTGACTCATCTACCACCCAAGCCTGCACGCTGTGGCAAATTATCTTCACACTCATCCCAGGAGACCGGGTGTGCGCGTGTGTCTGAAAATTGCCATCTGTAAGGAAGGAATGTGATGTCTGCGGATGTGTGCTGCAGTGTGTATGTGTGTGTGTGTGTGTGTGTGTGAGAGAGAGAGAGAGAGAGAGAGAGAGAGAGAGAGAGAGAGAGAGGGTGAGTGTCTGTGTGTAGATAATCACCAGGTATTGAGTTTTCTCCCCCCCCCCTCCTGCAGCCTGCTGAGCATCGTCATGGGCCGTCTGCCCAGTAGGGTGAGGTAATGTCTAGGTTTAATGCCAGCCTCCCACACCGGCACACACACACATCGTGGGCACACACGCATAGGCTCAACAGGAAGAACAGTAGGCACAGCAACTCCCAAAATGGCCACTGTTGTGACTCCTAATGATTACGATAACATTATTAGCCTTCTGCTAACGAGCTACATCACAGAACCTCCAGTCCCCGTTCACCCACTTCTACACACTGCTGGAATTCTGCAAACTCCCCACCTGAATCTACAAAGAACAATTGCACTAATTGCTAATAACCAGTGTTCAAACACACCCAAATATGCCATGTGGCACAAAAAAGTGCCAGACAGTAGCTTTACTTGCCTGGATTAATTGTACAGGCATCATCAATGTGCCAGAGGGAACACATCCTGGATAAGATTCTCCGAAAACAAGTGTCATTTGATAAAACTGTACAGGCGTGACCCAACAGAGGGAGCGAGAGAGCGTAGCCATGATGCAGCTCTCGGAGCAGCAGTAGTCAGATCTTGGTGGCCCGTGGCCAGCTTGCCTGCTGTCTGCCACGCTCTTTTTTTAATAAACCTGTCAGCAGCTACATGCCGACAGCATTGGACACACACAGACCGCAGCGACCCAAGGGGCACGGAAATGAACATATCACCAATGATGTCTACACAAGGGACATTACAGTGATAGAACACAGTGCAGAGCTGGAGAGGCAGGAATGCAATTGCAACTCCACCGGTCAACGTCAAATAAAATCTCATGTGAATCGAGCTAGGTATGACAGTCAACATCCGAATAAATACATTTGCGAAACGTCAACTCACAGAGAAATGAAAAACGGTGGCTTGTGGCGGTTTGGTTTTGGAGATATCACAGTGTTATAATTGTATATAGATACCATATATCTCGATACAGACAGGTGAAAAACTGATGTAAACACTAGAGGCCTCATATTTTGTCCTCACATCATCCCTTTAAAGGAAAGAGTCGCTGCCAATTTACACAGAGTTATTCTAAGTGATCATCTTCATCCTATGATGAAAACACTTCCATCCTGATAGAAGTGCTCTCTTCCAAGATGAAAATGTCCTTGTCTACAGGGCATAAGGGCTCACTGAAAGATTTGATGAGTGTAAATCCTATGCTATAGACTTCATGGTGACTAAATTTCAACTGAACCTCCCTATGGTTGATTCTGGACCCATGTTTAAAAAAGACCTCTAATCCATCATCATCATCATCATCATCATCATCAACACAGTTAAAACGAATAGCTTTTGGAAGTACCGTCCTTAAAAAGGTCCCAACACCCATGTCAACAAGTCACAAATATCTTTTTCTGCTCTGACATCTCCCTCAAAGTATCTGAGTAGAACAGTGGCCAAGAGTGAGGTCAAAGAAAACAGTAGAACCTGTTAATCTGGATGTTTCTTTAATTTATTTATATATATTTTTGCTTTTATAATCAAATATGCCTCATCATGTTAATAATGAGACATGAAGTCATTTTATCATCATCCTAGCTGTTGTAGAAACACTCCCAGACACACTGTAATATCAGATTCACATTTAGTCATGTTACAATTATTTTTCAAAACTTTTTTTTGTGCTAAATTCTAGTTACTGTATGGGCGGCAGGATGGCGTAGTGGTTAGAACGTCCACCTCACAGCAAGAAGGTCCCGGGTTTGAGTCCCGGCCTTACACCTTTCTGTGTGGAGTTCTGTACTTGTGTGGGCTTCCTCAAGGTACTCCGGTTTTCTCCCACAGTCCCAAAACATGCACATTGGACTAATGAACTGTTCCGAATTGCCCCTAGGTGTGAATGTGAGTGTGAATGGTTGTGTGTATGTGTGTGTGTGTGTGTGTGTGTGTGTGTGTGTGTGTGTGCTGGCCCTATGATGGTCTGGCAAGCTGCTCCGGGTGTACCGCACCTTCGCTCAGAGTCGGCTGAGATAGGCTTCATCCTCTCCACAACCCTAATAGAATTAAGCAGTGGAGTGTGTTATTCTATGGTTAACTGCTAGCTTTACTTACTGGTGTGTTAATAGGTGTAGCTTTTTTTACAGGGGTTTAGCTTGTAGTAGTCTTTTGAAAACCTCTTGCTACATCAGACCTTTTTAAAGTTCCTACACAGAAACCAAAAAAAAGAATGCAAAAGAGTACTAGAGTGAGTACTAAAAAAGTGGCCAATCAGTCTAAAATGCATAATGAAGCTTGAACGAATCTAAACACAAGGGAAGAAATGAAAAATATGTACAAATGGATGTTCCTTCAAAGACTGAGACAGGATCTCTTACACCAGGATCACTGGCTGAGCAGGAAAACTTGCTCTGTCTCTGCCTGTGTCTCTCCGTGTTTCCATGACTTACGTTTCCAGACCCAAAACACAAAAACATAACCAACAGTAAGCAGAGAGAAAACACCATTATAGAAAATCTGCTGACACATTCAATCTGTCAAACACTAAAAAAAAATAAAAAATCTAGCATCCTTTGCTGTATCTGGAGATCCATCTTCCTTAATTAACATTTAACACAGCACTTTTTTCCCCCTGTAAGATAAAACATGTATTCACTGAGGGGGAAAAGCCTGAAGTGGCTGGCTTGTCTGGCTGGTCAGCTGTGCTGGGTTAAAACTTGGCCGCTGGAGACTGAACTCAGACTGCAGAAACTCCCATCATCCCCCTGTACTGCCTGTATAATCTCTGCTATGGAGACTTTATTGTTTTTGTCGAACATTCATTATGTCTGACAAGTACGTGACTGCAGGTCGTCTGTATCTCATGTGACAGGAAAAGCTGAGTGGAATTTTAACTAGACACACAAACCTGCTATAATCGAGTCATACACTTTTAGAAAAACATGGTGCTCAACCGTACCCTCGAGTGCACATTTTACCAAGAACTATTAAAGCTTTACTCTAAAAGGTAATTACTGTCCATTTATGCACTTTAAATCTTTTTTTAAAGCTACACTATATCCACATTTCCAGGTGAAAGATACATACTAAAGGTACAAAAAGGTAGGAGTATCACTCCAGAGAGAAGGAAAAAGACAGTTTGGTATCATTTTCTCTGAGGGTAGAGCCCTGCTCTGCAGCAACAACGAAAACAGCTGCTGTTGTCAGGGCTCAGTCAGGAAATGGAGAGTTATATGAGTCCCTTTATATTATACTACACCCGACCTCATACATTCCTGCATGAACATTTTAACAACTTAAAAACCGTTCACATGCTCAGAGAGGAGCAAAAAAAAAAAAAAAAAAAAACATGAGAAGAAAGTGTATAAGGGTGGGAGGGTTTGCTCTGCACGTAGATGAAAACTGTTAACCATGGTAACACGAGCAGCTCGAAAAACTGTTTTAAGTGAGAGTGAGAGAAAGTGTGAGAGAGAGAGAGAGAGAGAGAGAGAGAGAGAGAGAGAGAGACTGAGTATTCAAGTAATAAAAATGAAGCTGTGTATGCCATGCACCATTCAAAGAAGCTATTACAAAACAAAGCTACTAAGATTACAACTTTCCAAAAAATTTCCCCATGAAAGATTTATGGATCAATGGTTGGGTTGCATCAACAGTGAAAAATGACTAATGTGAACCTGAGGTGCCTTGGCGTTGAGCTGAGGAGCTGCCTATAACCTGGAGCACAGAAAGGGCCTCAGCCAGCATACTAATACCAACAGCTGGGTCCTTTTAGCCTGACCACATCTTCTGCATCTCAGCACCTAATTGGCCAGTTTGATAGGAAAGCTGGGTCTTTTCTCTTCTGCTTACCACAGGCTAGTCTATTCACTACTGTATCTCTTATTCCACACACACACACACACACACACACACACACACACACACACACACACACACACACACAATACGCACACAAACGGCTAAACTTCAAATAGACTGCCTTCATGTTCTTTTCCTCTCTGTGTGGCCTCCTCTCTCCTTTTAGTCTTTTCCTTTTTTCCCCCACTGGATTTCATTTTGGCCTTTGAGCCAAACCTGATTCTACTCCTGGAAAAAAAAAGCAATTCTTAAGACTAGTCCATTTATTGCTGCGCTTTCTTCTTTTTGTCCCCACCGTCGCTCTCTTACTCTTTGAGAGAAGAGAGGGGAGCTGTCAGTTTCCCACCTTTAATGGTCCCAGTTGCATCATTATCCCCAGTACCCACTTTACTGTGGATAGAAACAAGAAGGGAGGGATGACGGTGTGAGAGAGAGAGAGAGAGAGAGACGGAGGGGATTGTCCCTCGTACTGGGTGGCACGCAGGACAAAATGACAAAGAGAACACCGAAGAAAAGACTCCAGTAAACCCTCCACCACCCCATCCTGCTTCCCTTGTCAGGTGACACTGTCTGATACCCATCTGTAATGATGCCGACAGCAGCAACGTCTCGAACAGCCATGACTAATGTGACGACGTGTGGGGTACTACAATCAAAGAATCGTATGCAATGATCGGATGCAGGAAAGTGAACCTCTATTCAGAGAGGCAGTATTTTTTAGCCATTTAGCACTTGGGCCAGGGATCCTTAACACTTTGGATGTAATATACAAGGTGTCTGAAATTTATCTTCACAACTTTTATCCAGTATAAAGGAGTCAACTTGGAAGTGAATGTGCCATTTTACATAGAAACACATAACGTTTTTCAAGGTTTTTACAAGTCTTCTCATCTTTATTGATGTATATGTTACAGTTACACTGTTTAATACTTGGATGTTTTGTGCATCACGACTAGTACTGTAACATCATTATTTAAAAAAAATCCTCTGGTTTCTGGTTTCTTTTTATGTGTGCTAATCAACATTACATTAAGTATCATATTTAAGAAAAATGATGTTCAGGCACCCAACTGACTACTCTAAATTGCCTGTAGGTGTGAATGTGGATGTTTATGTTAGCCTTGCAATAAAAGGGTAACCTGTACAGGGTGTACCCCACCTCTTACCCGAAGTCAGCTGGGATTGACTCCAGCTTCTCTCGCATCCCTAACAAGATAAGAGGTAAGGATAGTGAATAAATGAATTTTTAGACACCCTATAAATAAATATTTGGGATTTACTTGTAAGTAAAATCAATTACTTGTCTAGAAAAAAAGCTAAGCAACTCCAATAACCACTGAAATGCTTGTTATATTAAAGTGATAGGGTAGTGAACTGGCTCACTGTGATAAGCAATGCAGAATTTGAGAACACAAACATTAGCAGCTAAAGAGATTCAAGGTTTTGCTGAATCTTCAAATGTAAAACTACTACTTACTATAGAAGAAGAGGAAAGAGAAAGAGTCTCACTTCATAGAAAGATGGATAGATAGATATATGGATAGACAGATATATGGATGGATGGATGGATGCTTTATTAACCCCAGAGGGAAATTCACAAATCTCACCCCAAACTGTTTTCAGCAAGAATGCATCATCATCACGAAACTATTCATTTATTCATTCGATTTCCGAACTGCTAAATCCAAATAGGTTTGTCGGGAGCCTGGAGCCGATCTCAGCCATCTCTGGGCAAAAGCGTGGTACACGGAACAGCACACACAACCATTCACCCTCACATCTGGGGCAATCAGGAACAGCCAATTAGTCTAATGTGCATGTCTTTGGACTGTGTGAGGAAACCAGAATACCCGGAGGAAACCCACGCAAGCACGGTGAGAACATGCAAACTATATCCACAAATACCTTCACTGAGCCCAAAACTCGTACCCAGGACCTTCTTGCTGTTAGACAGATGTGCTAACCAATACGCTACCATGCTGCCCAAGCACCAAACTAGTTAGACTAGTAGACCACATTTTCATCACACACCGCAGCAAACAAGGTTCTGGTACAATCATGCCAAATTAAAGCAAATGAAGAGAGAAGTGTCTACTCAAGGTCAGTAAAACACAAATAAATCTAGTAAATGACCTAATTTTTACTTGCTTCATTGATATGGAAATGAGTAATGTTCAAAACAATAAAGCCTTCAGTAAGCCATAACTTTCAAGTCATCAGCCATCTTCGAAAAAGCTGAATTACTTTTACTTTCTTCTCCTGAACATCAAAGGAACAAATGCCAATAAAGAGAATCGAAGAGATCACAAGAATGTGCTTCAAAATGCCTCTAAAACACATAAAGTACATGAAAAGTGACAAAACAAGCAACTCATTCAAGCCTCATTTTCCCCAAGTCACATAAAAAGGCTCTTTAAGACATTTTCACTTGCATTCAGCTGCTTGTCTTTCCAGTCCGGCATTTCGGGGAGCAAAACAACTCCATCAGCCATCGCTTCTTCTCTTTCTTGAGAAGCTTCAATGCCTCCATGCCTGACTTTGCCTCTCGTGCATAGAGAGGAGGTGACGTCGGTTTGGCAATGAGAACTTTAGCATGAGAATGTGGTGGGCTCAGATTAGTGCAAGATGATGAGGATTACGCATGGAAATCCCAAACTCAAACAAACTGAATGCGGTGCTCTTCACTCAAAACAAGACTCAATCAAAGACATCGAACATGACCTGTGTGACCTCTGACCCACGATCAACCTGGTTAAATACTGTAGAGAATCAAGGGTTTGGCACAGTAGAGAGAACGGAGGAAATAGAGATTGCAAAAAATTTGCAAATGAGATTCCTGCTTCTAGGGACCACCTAGGTGCACATATAATGAAATATTAGGAAACAAATCATGTACCGTGTGTGGGCTGGATATTTACAGCTGGAACGATAGAATTAATCAATGAGAGAAGAAACATAATTGTGTTGTTCCCAATCTTGCACTGAAAGGCCTAGGTCTTTTTTATTTTAATCTACCTAAATATACCAAATTCAAGTAACCATTAAATCTTCTAACTTATGAACAGTATCACAGTAGAGAAAATACCCAAAACATACGTACAGACAAACCAGATTCTTGACTAATTACATGACTTCCCTCACTCTTGTACTCTAATAACTCACAGTATGTATTAAATAATATGCTTCTTGATGAATAACGATAAATCAGATAAGCATGCCACAAACAAATAAGTCTTTTAGCAGCATTTTAACCTCCTAATACCCAAACTCACTCCTTCTGTTCCTTACCACATGATGATCATTGAACTTCAAGTTTTGCAAAAGACAATTACCCAATGACCCTTATATATGAGGATCTTACAAGGACATACACACAATGTAGTTGGGAAGGAGTGTATGTAGATAAGAAGAAGTGGGGTCTCAAGCAGCAATAGAATACAAGTGTGCAGTGATTGCCATACATTGGTAGGTGTTGGGTCATGGTAGGATCATGATTACTCCAGATGGGTGTCAGGAAGGGTCATGGTTAGTCCAGACAGATGTTGGGAAGGATCATGATTGGTCCAGGTGATTGTTGGGAACGGTCATGATTAGTCCAGGTTGGTACAGGTCATGATTAGTCAAGGTAGGTGTTGGTATGGGTCATGATTAGTCCAGGTGGGTGTTGGGAACAGATATAATTAGTCCAGGTGGGTGTTGGGAAGGGTCACGATTAGTCCAGGTGGGTGTTGGGAGGGTTATGATTAGTCCAGGTGGGTATTGGGAAGGGACATGATTAGTCCCTGTGGACGTTGGAAGGGTTATGATTAGATCAAGTGGGTGTTGGGAAGGGACACGATCAGTTCAGGCGGATGTTGGCAACGGACACGATTAGTCCACATGGGTGTTGGGAAGGCACATGATTAGTCCAGGTGGTTGTTGGAAGGGTCATGATTAGTCAGGGTGGGTTTTGGAAACTGACATGATTACTCCAAGTGGGTGTTGGAAAGGTACAGGATTAGTCCAGGTGGGTGTTTGGAATGGACATGATTAGTCCAACTGGGTGTTGGAAAGGGTAAAGATTATTCCAAGTGGGTGTTGGGAAGGGACATGATTAGTTCACGTGGGTGTTGGCAACAGACATGATTAGTCAACATGGGTGTTGAAAAGGGTCATGATTAGTCAAGGTGGGTGTTGGTAAGGGCAGTGTGTTGGGTAGTCCAAATTCCTCAGAAAAAAACAGATGCATAGTCCAGTAGTAATGATATGGACCATCCAGTACCTTCTGCCAGATGGCATGAAAGGAGTGGAAGGGTAATCACCAACACTGGTGGCATACATCAATGATGATCAATGTAAGAGGCACTGGTGATTAGTAGAGACACTGCAGTTATCAGAATCCACTACAGGGTCAAGTGATCTGAGACGGTATGTAAATACTAAACTGGCACAATGCTAATTATAGCAATGTTGCTTGAGGACACCTACATATATTTTATAAGGAATATAAAGTGGCATATAAAGGGGAGGTTATATGTACTAGTAAGAAATATATAATTGAGTTTTGCCTAGTGCTGTGGAAAGTCCCTCCAAGTCTAGGAAACAACAACCAGTTTTAGGAAAAGCAAGATTTAGGTTTGGCAATATTATGTCTGGGCTCTTACAGACAGTCATTCATGGCTAGGTTGAATGGCCTTATTTTTGTTACAAGTGCTATAATTGCTACTGGAATAACTTGCTGTTTGTGTTATTTTGCAGTACATTTGGAAGGAAATGGTGTGGCAGTGTAGTCATGGGTTAAGCAAACCGTCTTAGAAGATGCAAGTGTCAGAATCATGAATGAGGTTTTATTTCTCTATACTTGTGGCCTCCTTGTTAGGAAACCCAGAATCAACTTAAAGATGAAACTGCATAGGCCCACTTCTCGGGATTTATTGACCAGCTTACTGGGAATAATTGTAATGCGATTTCTTGCTTGGATGAAGGGAAATATGAAAAGTGCAAGAGAGTCTCTACTACACACTGATCCTCTTGGGCAAGAGGTCGAAGGAATGAGCCATGGTTCCATTGATGTGTGCCATTCAAATGCGGCATCACCACAAAAGTGAGTGCCAGCGGTTGGTAGTCATCTTAAGTTTTCTTTGGCAGCAGCACAGTAGTGGTGCTTTTCAAACACAATGGGACAATGAATGGAGTTAGTGAGCAGTTGGAAATGTTGGAAAACAGCTGCCATACTCAGGTTCAGAAAGAAAAGTCCAGCACAGCAGCTTCGCAGGCATCCACTTAAAGTTCTTTTATTTCTCACTCTTTGTTTGGCCTACTGTGGACAGCCTTTGCATGAAATGGACACAAACTTCACAAGGGATATGAAAGTACGCAAGTAGAGAGCAATTTGTAGAAAACTGCCACAGTGTCTGAGAGAAACAGAGGAGAAGTAGGAAGGTGGTCTACTCAGTCTTGTCAAAAGACATTAGAGAAGACATTGGTGCAACGCCGCTGGTACTGAGCTCTAAGTGTGTCCAGCTGCCATTGGGTTTAACTAGCTGGCCAGCTCTAGAGGAACAAGGTCCTTTGCTTTTATTCAGTACCACCCTGGAGAGCCATTAAAACACGCTTCAAAGTGTGCCACTCTCAGGCCCCTTCCTAGGAGCGAGGTTCTAAAGATTTCTCCAGGAAAGAATGATGTGGCTTTTTAACACTGACCTGGGATCAGCTTCTCAGCTCCTGCTTGCAAGAAAAAATGCTGTCATGTTTATTCAATGCCACTTGGACAGTCTACTTAAAATAATCCCTTAAATCACATGGACAAAGGGAGTGATGTGAAAGCAGTGCAAGATAGAACAACAGAAGCCTATATCTGCATATGAATGCCTACTAGCCTGTAGCTCAGCATGGAGCATGGAGGGGGCACCGTCATTGAGTCCTCCATCAGTTCCCCCTCCAAAGCCCCTAAGGTCCTCCAAAGTCCCCTAAAGAGAAGCCCTACACCGAAACAACCCTGTCTGGACACGCGGAGGTGAAAAAGGTCCCTTTACCCGTGGTGGCCCTCTAGAGCTGGGGTCCTCTGTGTTTAAAGCCATAGCTGACTGTAGCCCAGGGGAGGCTCATGGCCATCTCCTAGCACTCCTTTCAATTCAGACACTTGAACACACTCACTTTACGCTTCACTGGCCAGAGAGTCACGCCGGATAATACACCAAGCAGCTGTAGACAGCCTCGCCGTTTGATCCGAAGTGAATGTTCAAGCTCATTAACCTTTTAGTGGCCGGGCATATAGACAAACTGCAGTGTAGCACACTTCGTCCACACTTACAGTAGATATGTAGATTTCAGTTGAGCCCAGACAGGAGGGAATAGGAATCACAGCAGGGGTTTTTGACCACATGTCTACTAATTAAAATCAGCAGGGAACACAGTAAATATGCATCTTTTACAAATTTTGTGCTTTGTAAATGATAATGAAGAAATAACAACTTTGTGTTTGAGAACATAATGAATGAGTCAATGGTGAGACAGCTTTTGTGGTTATCTTGACCAGGTCACTGGACCTAGAATGCACCTGATTCATCAGGGTTTCTCCAGATGGTCAAGTCTGAGTCAACATCAAGATTCAAGGGAGTCATGGAAGGGTAAAGACTGAAACTAGCAGAAAGTTCAGCAATGGATAAGACCAAGACCAAGAGCAAAAGAAGGACTCATTCAAAGTTTAATCAAAGTAAAATTCTAAATTGAAAATGTAATTAAGGGCAGAAGGAAATACTTTACAATAAATCTGCTGTACATGAGAAAATAAAATCTTTTCATCACGTTTTCCTCTCCTAACATGGAACCTTTTTATTTTTTAAATAATAGTTTTTAATAGTTAGAAACAACCCTTCAAAATAAACAATGAAATAAATTTTAATCCACGTAAATCATTGATATTGTGTGATGATATTTGTATCAACCTCTTTATACTTTATCCATTCCATCAACCCATACTTACTTTAGTCAGAATGTACTGCAATTTCCATGTTTTTGTCCGCTCTGTCTGATATTTCTATTTTAAATATTTACCTGAACTATAAGCATAACAGATTAGTCCATGCATCCTTAGCTACATTCCTTTTTGAATCACGGCAATTATATCTCTGACATTAATGCCTCTAGTAGATGCAGGCTAATATACAAGTCCATTTGTATAGACTTTAATCTCTGTAATTCTCACTGTAAAAAATAAAGGCATGTCAGACAATTAGCCCATTTTCTCATCTGTTGAACAAATGCATTCATTTTTCTAACAGGGTCTCAGCTCAATTCGGCAGCATGAGCATGTTCTCTGCCACATAAAAAATGGAAAGCACACGATCTGACTTTGTTAATTAGTACCTGTCTTCATAACGACAACTGTGTTGTGAGACCAGCTCTCTCCGAGAACCTCCGAACATGTCCGTGCTTTCTTCATGGTGCACCCCTCTAGTGGCTAAAAAGGTGTGCTGTTTTTAAAAGTTATTTTTTTCCTTCTCTACTCTCCTTCCTATTCTCTTGGTGTCCTTACACCAGGGGGGTAACAAAGGGCTAGTGCACATCAAAGTGATCTGGCTGTCTGCCACTGCTTCTGCCTGCTGTCCTTCAGGCAGTGCACTCATGTAGCTGAGCTTCAAAAATCCACTCTGTTTTTTTCATCTCTGCATTTAAGAAGAGGGTAGAGTCTCCTCTCCACACTCAGATTCATCACAACACACATCACGGCAGTCTATAGAGGACCAGATCTGCTAAAATAAACATTAAACAATAAACAAGTGACTGACTGAATAAAGCAGATTAATATCTGGATTGAAGTACAGTGAGGGTAATTTACATGTTTGTTTTTTTGGCTATCACACTGTGATAAATTTGGCCTGAATTTATGGTTGCCATGGCAGAAAGTACAAAGACATCAATTTTTTTTCAGCCAACACTAATAATCCTTCAAGTGAAGATTTAACACAACTTACAACCTGGCTTCACATAGACCTTACACAGATCAGCAACCAATGATGCATGAATATCTCTCATTATTTAACAAAGCTAAGAGTCTAATCATGTGATCATAAATTCTGTCTGAAACAATATTTAAAAAGTCATTAATTTATTCATTCATTCTCTAAGTCTCTTAATCCTAATTAAGGAGGCTGGTGCCCAATTCAGCTAACTCTGGGCGAAGGAAGGGTACACCCTGAACAGCTCGCGAGACCATTGCAGAGCCAACACACATAAAAGCATTCACATTCACACCTATGGGCGATTTAGAACAGCCAATTAGCCAATCAGCCGTTCATGTTTTTGGACTGTGGGAGGAAACTGGAGTACCCGGAGGAAACCCATGCAAGCATGGAAAGAACATGCACACTTCACATAGAAACACCCGAGCCCGAGAATCAAACCCAGGCCTTTTTTTTTAAAAATATATTTTAAAAGTTTGTATTGAAATGAAACTTACGTTTGTGAATAATGAATATAGCTAAAAAACACATGAATAGAGAAATGAATAAAATAATAATAACATTACCAATTGAAGGGAAGAAATGAAGAAAACATTATGTAAAAAATAACAGATTTTCTTTTTACTGATTGTAATTTAAAGGAGAAGACAGCACATGAAAGTTAAACTTAGTCAAAACTATATTAAAATCTGAGACCTATAGTTGCTTTTCTTTGAGAACCGAATCTAAGATTGGTAAGATTGATATCTTTAATAACCTAGCTACTATGTTTGCTGTTAAACATAATTACTTACAGTATTTTAGGTATTTGTGCTTAAATATATTAATCCTGGTGCGTACATAGTCTCCCACTGCACAGGCACTGATTTTAATCTAAGCCTTTTGACCCCTCCAACACAAAACTGTAAATAAATGGCATGAATGTGTCAAATTCCTCTACTTGTACATGTTAACTTGATGATATCATTATTCTGAAACTCGGTTTTCAAATAACTGCCCATTAAATTGTCAAACAAAAGCTATAGGACTAAGATTTTGCACACAGAAAGAAACAACTGTAGAGATTTGAACGAGATTAACTTTAAACAAGTACTGTTTTCAACTTTGATTTATTTATTTAGTAATTAATACCTGCCTATTCACCCCAACCCACCTGAATTTTTATAGAGCTATTGCAAGTGTTACTGCCCCGACTCCTGCCCCCCAGCAGGTCTGGTTCTCTACAACAGCTGGCTAGAATGCTTGATCTACAGGCCACTAATAACATCCTGAAAGCTAATAACTAGCAGAAGCATGGAGTCATGTAATTTGCACTCCAGAATAACAGAGGCGGCACACACTCACAGTAGAACAGAGCGGGAGAAGGGTGCTGGGTGGTAACAGGGCAGTTTTCCTCATCACTGTTGTCTCCACAGTGGTTGAGTTGATCACACACCAGCGAGCTGAGATCCAGGCAATGGCCATTGGTGCACAGGAACTTGCACTCTGTGGAAGATAAAGTAAGAGCCTGGTTAAAAACTAAAATAATGTCAGTATTCTGTGAGCAAGAAGGCTGATAGCCAATCATGTGCTCTCTTATTTATAGTAAATAAATTAACTATGCCTGTTCTGCCTACCAAAAGGCCACCATTTTATACACATCTCCCACATAACTAAACTCCAGCAATGAAAAATTCTTCTATTAACATAGGATTTTAATTACAAGTATAGATATTTCTTATGAATGTTTCAGACTGAGCCATTTTCAAATACATTTATACAATATTCTATTTAATGTGGCGCTGATTAGCACCTATGTCTCTGCAGTAGTTATTCTGCATTACTACCTGGAATCATTGATATTTCAAGTTATTTCGAAGTTTTATTAATGACTTGTGACAAACTACACAGATCCTTTGACCTGCCTGTGTTTATGGATTCATATAAAACCACTTCTGACTTCTCAAAATAGTGTACACATACTTAGCATTTAGATTACCAAACATTGGAGGTTTGCTGGGAGGTTTACGGCAGCAACACAATGGCAATTTTAAAGGCTCAAGAAACTAATAAATACTAAACAAGACCACTCTGGTAGCACAAACCCCCACCAAGCCAAACAATCCCCCATATGAATCAAAATACCTAAAATCAACCTCTCACAGTGTTAAAGTACCTTTAAAAAATTCCTGGTTCCAAAATTTGATCTGGATGAGCTCCAAAATATAATGGAGTCTTCCTTCTCCAAAGCCCCACCTCTGGTAGAAATTTCACTGAAACTTAACTTTTTGTGTAAAAGTGCTTACAAAACAAAGAAACACCCAAACCGAGTGTAAAACATGACCTCCTTGGTGTAGGTAAATAAAACTAGAAGGATCTCTTCATTTTTATCCACATAAGGAATATCAATTATTTGTAAATTCAAAAAAAGCTCCCATGACCTTGTGTAATGTTTACTTTACCCCACCTTGGTTTTGCAATACGCCACTGGCTCATAGCCCTGGTCTGGGAGTAGCGCTTGGTTTTCTGCTCAAACACAGTGGATCCAACTAATCAACTAATGACCAGGCCTTTCTAAGTCAACATGGGTGTGTTAATGCAGGAAAACAGCTACGGTTTTATTATAAAAAGGCCAGAGGTAACACTGGGCCAATCCAAGTTTGTATGTCTGAACCTCTCAGAGACACCTGTCCAGCAAAGTCAGATAGTTCTCCTTTATAGCATGAGAATTTGAGCACCACTATCCAAAAAAAAAAAAGTGTCTGTACAGCCCCTTGTCACCTTGAGACTTGACTACTGCAACTTGTTCCTGAAAGTGCCCTTAGGTTCTTGTATCTGCATTGGGACTTGTCTTCAGTTACACATGTCAGTCCATTGCACCATTCCCTTCTGGCTTTATGTTGCTGTCAGCAATAGATTTAAAACCTTGACCAGCTCTGCCTTAGTCAGTTTCCACACAGTACCTCAAGGCCTCTGAGGCACAAATACAGCTCAGCTGGACCTGCCACCTTCAATTCACAGGGAAGGTGAGCATTCTGTACTATTGTGAAAAGAAAGAACTCCCCCTAGCTGCCCGAACAGCTGAGTGCTTTCACTTGCTGAAATCTCCAGACTTGGGTCAGACTGCACCAGCATGAGGGTAGATTTTTTTCCCCCTGAGCAGACAACAAAGCTCTTTTGTGAGTCATTTGAGATAAGAGGCCCTGACAGATAAGAACGATTAGTCCAGGCCTGGGCTTGTGTTTACTCTTTGCTGCTACTGTATGTACATCTCTAACATCAGCACACAGTGAACTGGCTAGTAAGACATCACGTGTGGGCACAGGGAGTGTGATTTCAGTAGTCATTTGCATGATCATATTCTCAGTGATTCATATAACAGTAGCCAATCCTCCAAAGTATAGCGAAACAGCAAACACTTACATTTACTAACAGTAGCTAAGTTAGCTGGGTATCCTGCTTGTCATACAGGCTTTGTGGCTAAAATGTTTACAGTTTCACATCATCACCTAATAATTTGCATATTTCCAGAGATCACAAATTACCATGAAAAATCAGAGTGTATTCTGATGAACAGGATGACTCCATGGTAAAATGCAAAATGAAAATAAAATGTAGCTGAAAGTAGTAGACAGTAGTAACAGATATGAACTGTCAAATGACTCTGACAAAAACAAAAATGCCTGGAATGCTCATTTCTAATAAAAAAATGAAAATGATGAACTTCAGCCTATATACAGACGCACTGCATAATTCGCAAAGTGAAAGTAACTGCTACCAGAAACATGTGCCTCTTTACTGTCCACATCCTTTTCCTTTTCACTGATCGTTTCTATTCCGCTGGCCATATTTTATTCATGAGTGCTCAAACCGCTGATTTAGCTGTAAAAGCAGAACAGTGTTGTTTTCAGGTGGCTCCGTTATCGCCATAGCAACAGGTCAAAAATAATAAATACTACAGCTTAACTGTAGATAGTGGCACCTCTGTGTACAATTTCTAGCCAGAAACAAGAACCTGAATTGGTCCTTATCCAAATATGTTTAAAGCTGGGATCTATGGTACACAATCACTAGCTCTTATTTATGATACATTATTATTAATCACAATTAATATGTTTAACATTCATTCATTCATTCATTCAGTGATTTTCTGAACCGCTTAATCCTAATTAGGATTACGGGGAGGCTGGCGCCCATCTCAGCCGACTCTGGTCCAAGGCGGAGTACACCCTGGACAGCTCGCCAGGCCATCGCAGATGCTTAACATTTTTTTCTTTTTATTATGTTGGAATGCTCATGCTCACTAAGAGTAATAAAAACACTTAAAAATGCAAACTTGTCTAGATTAACACTTAATGTAGTAAAAAATGTTGATATAGTGGGCGATGCAGTTAAAGATTCTTTTATACACACATCCAAGTACAGCTCATTTAATCCTCCCTCTACATATAATCACAACATTCATTTTTTAAAAATGTTCACCAGAAAATCGTTGCTAATCTGCGTAACCTCAGCCCTGTGCTCATGCTCCTAATGGCATGGCCATTTTCTCTCACCTCACAACAAAACAGCTTGTGCTTCACTTGTCTAGACAGAGGGACAGAGGTGCTATTTACAGAGCAAAGCAGCATGACCATACCCTACGGCAATGTTTGTCTGCTTGTATGTTTGTCTTTCAGTCTGTCTGTGTGTTTGAAGCCATGACTGCTGATACGCCAGCGCGTTTCCCCACCTGCTTGCACTTCTGCTCACTCACATGCTTCACTAGGTTCTGAATTTCCTTTTTCTCCTCCATTTCCTTCTATCAGCTTATCGTACTTCATCCACCTTCTTGGCCCTCCCAGGCTGAGTCAACATGCAGTCGGAAACATGTCATGACTGTATGATTCAAAAGAACACGCGGATAACTTTTTTCCGTTTAAAAACGAGTGTCTTTTTATGAGAATGATTTGCCTACAAGTTCCCAGTAATTAATGAACTGCGTCTTTTCAGCTGAATGAAGTTGACATGAAGTCATTTATGATACTCGAGTACCATAAGTAAAGGCCAAGATTAAAAATGCAAAGCAACATATTAACATTGCAAATATCTTCAACGGCAAGATTTGTTTTGTTGAACATCTTCAGTATTGTATTTCAGTGCCGTTGGATCAAAAGGTGGCTCATTGTCGGCAAGACAAAGTGACAAGGCTGTCAACAATGATAGTCAGTTCACAATACTGTTGTTACAGAACAGTTAATCCGAAGGGATCGGCTCTTGGTTTTAATGACTGCAGGAACGGAATGTTACCGGAGTACTTCAGGAGATAACTGCTTAAGAAAGCATTGCAAACATAGTGAACCATTATTGAAGCCTGTCCACTTGTTTTCCATGATCAGGAAAATGTACTACTAATCTAAACACTGCAGATAAGTAGAGTCACATGGTCCAGTGTGGAATGTGTTTAAAATTCTTTTCACACACAAATTTGTAACAGTGCAGCACGGTGGTGTAACGGTTAGAACCGTCTGCCTCACAGCAAGAAGGTTCTGGGTTCAAGTCTTGGGTGTTCTCCCTGTGTTTGCATGGTTTCCTCCGGGTACTCCGGTTTCCTCCCACAGTCCACAGACATGCACATTAGGCTTACTGGCTGTTTCAAATTGCCCTTAGGTGTGAGTGTGAATGGTTGTGTATGTGTGTTGGATCTGCGGTGCTCTGGTGAGCCGTTCAGGGTGTACCCCGCCTTCGCCCAGTGTCGGCTGAGATAAACTGCAGCCTTGCCGTGACCCTAATACGATTAAGCGATTCGGGGAAATGCGAGAGTGAGTAAGAGATTTATAACAATAAAAATGATGTGCTTTTATTGCTTCTGTCTGTAAGATTTCATATTTCTGAATTTTTCTCTAACTGATTAGAAATGTTTATAAGAGAGAATTGTGGAAGAACCTGAAGTTCTTCTCCACCTGGCAGATTAATCTGACACCACATACTACATACACTACATAGTAAACCTAAATAGTACAGACTCTGGTTGTTTACTAAGGAGATACCACAAATTTTCGCTCTGTTTATTACCTTAAATAAGGCAACGTATACTGGGAGATACAACTAGTCAATATACAAGATATTTAAAAAATAATAATGAGAATGTTTTACTTGGATCTTAAACAGAAGAATAATAACATTAAATATTTTTTGAAATTAGTTTTCCACTTGTGCCCGTTTAAGGGTTAAGACACAGCCCATAAACTTGTAAGGATAATTATGTGCTTTATTGTCAGCCCCATTATTGATGACACTGATCAACTAACAGAACAGAGAATGAAAACACAAATCAACATATTAAAGGTAAACAAAAGCCTTGAATGCTTTACTCCCACCATATATAGCCATGTTTGATCAGCAGTAAAGAAAAACACACCAAAGACACCCATTAGGCACTAGTTGCTTAAATAAGCATACCAGCTCAAAAAGATCTGAGAATAAACAGACCAACATCACAAGGAGACAGTGAGAGAGAGAGAGAGAGAGAGAGAGAGAGAGAGAGAGAGAGAGAGAGAGAGAGACAAATGTTGTCCAAGCCCAAATTTTTTGTACCACATCACTTCACATATGCCCCATGCAGCAATTCAGCGGGACAACAGAAACAGGGAAGAAACCACATCAGACAAAAAATGAAAATCACCCAAACATTTGCCTGGAGTGAGAGGGAACAAATTAGTCCTAAACAAATGTTTAATCCAATGTCTAAATATACGAAATGAATAAATGGTCCGAATGGGTCGTGGCTGCATGCTGTCTCACTCAAAACAGCGCATTTATCAAAACCCATTTTCACCCACAAGTGGCTGTGAGTTATGACTTGCTATCGGCAAAAGAACAGAAACGACGACTAATTATTTAACCCACCATTAATATTGATGGTTTCCTTTTATCTTTGGGAAAACACACAGAGCTCCTGGTACTCTAATATAATTAAAGTTTTATACTAAATAACGGTTTAGTTAGGTTATTGTAGTACAAATGGGCCAATAAATCAGTAATTCAGAATGTAATTATAAGAATTCAGTTCCAAGACAAAAAATATGTAATTCCTATTTCAAGTATATTTCTCTCTCTCTCTCTCTCTCTCTCTCTCTCTCTCCTTCTTTCTCTCTCTCCTTTTCTCTTGCTGTCGCTCTCATTCTCTCTCCTCTCTCTCTCTCTCTCTCTCTCTCTCTCTCCTTTTCTCTAGCTGTCTCTCTCTCTCTCCTTCTCTCTCTCTCCTTCTCTCTCTCTTCTCTCGCTCTCTCTCTCCTCTCTGTCTCTCTCCTTTTCTCTGACTCTCTTGCCTTCTCTCTCTCTCTCTCTCTCTCTCTCTCTCTCTCTCTCTCTCTCTCTCTCTCTCTCCCCTATCTCTCTTATTTTCTCTTGTCCTCATATAGTCAGACTTCTTTCGTGCCTAAAGCTAGAGGGTGATGTTTGACGTGTCTGATGTACACCGTAGCTGTAGCATAATGGATGCGTATGAAAATTCCTGCCATCTCCAACTGCCAGTTCTGTTGAGAATTACAGTGAATTATTACTGCAGGGTTTTCAAAAAACACAGCACAGCATCTCAGAAACATTTTTTGGTTACATTTTTAAGCAAAAAAATTCTATCAAAAAAGGTCAGGGGTTCAAGCCCCACTATCAACGGGTTGTCACTGCTGTCCCCCCAGTGCAGCTAACTGGGTTATCAAAT
>JBCNYH010000001.1:28563062-28575163 GCA_039654325.1 Tandanus tandanus
TGTGTGTGTGTGTGTGTGTGTGAGTGTGTGTGTGTGTGTGTGTGAGAGAGAGAGAGAGAGAGAGAGAGAGAGAGAGAATTCGAGAAAGAATGAAATACAGAGGTTTACAAATAGAAAAAATGGAGAGAAATGAAGGAATCACATACATGCCTGAACAAACATAAAAGAAAAAGAGAAAGAGAAAAAAAAAAAAACAACAGAAGGAGAAAGCACAGGAGAGAGGGAGGGACGGAGATAGGAAGTAAACAACAAATAATTCGGGAACTTCAGATCCGAGATGTAAAAATTTGCAACAGCTTTGTGTACAAGCTACAGTTTCACATACAGTTTTTATATAAACCAATATATATTTGGATGTTGTTTCGTTAAAAAACTGGTTTAGTATACACTCCCAGATGTTGGCACGTGTCAAGTTCCTGGCAAAGAGCAAGCAGCCAATCAGCATTGCAATGCATACAGACATACGTACGTATGTACAGACGTTTAAGCCATGAAAAATCAAGTCAGTGGATCTTATGTATGGTGCCGGCATCAACCTACTTGAATTACCACAGAACGTTGTGTACTCTAAAGTAAACCGCAATTGAAACTGATATTTAGTTTATTGTATGTCTTTGTTCTTGCCCTTCTCCATGCAGCCTTGCTGTTTCAATTCCCATTTCCAAGTAGCATAACACAGTCATGCACAGAACTTCCTCCCATCAGCCAGCGACTGCTATTTGTACAGGCTGTTCTCTCTGGTTTGCTCCCCCCACCCTCGCTGTTTCAGGGAGTGTGGAAACCTGTTGTGTCTGCCAAAGCAGCACTAACTTTGAAGGCAGAAAATTAATTACAGGAAACGGGAACATTTTGCATAGAAGAAAGGAGAAAGACTTTTCTTTTCCTCTCCTACTTCCCATTGCTCAAGAACTAGTTCCAAGCTATAGTAGAAGACCTGTAATTCTGCCTACTGACACTTCTCTGTCGCTTCTGACGACTACTCTGAAACAAGTCTTTTAGCACACCGGCAATCAAGCAAGCAGCACTTGATTTCTGGGGTTTTTCTTTACGGGCCATTGTGGAAACTTGTTCTCAATTCACACAATCAGCTGTGTAGTCCTATTAGCACCTCATCCGCATCAGGACATTTGAGTGTATCATTTCTTCAGCGATTGGCTAATTGCCAGCCAAGCTTCACTCGAGTGTGCTGATAGAACACATAATGTGATTAGGCTTCAAGGTGAATTGGGAGAAATCTTGCATCAGCACACCCAATTCCTTCGCGTGTATCTGGTTGCTTCCTGTGAGAACACTCCCCATCTGCTTGCTTCCCGTCATGGCTCGGATGAACTCCTCCTCACTGTGTCCATACGTCTTTCCTCCTTTCTTCTGAAGAAGGTGAGCTGAATACAGCTGCTGATGGCATTTTTACACATTCCTATTACTCAAACCGTTTCCCTGCAGCCTTTCGTGGCAAACATGGAGGCT
This sequence comes from Tandanus tandanus, assembly GCA_039654325.1. Taxonomy (NCBI): domain Eukaryota; kingdom Metazoa; phylum Chordata; class Actinopteri; order Siluriformes; family Plotosidae; genus Tandanus; species Tandanus tandanus. Next base: position 28,564,530 of record JBCNYH010000001.1, read on the forward strand.
GCTGTGCCATCGCAGTTTCACGGCTTGGCACCGGACATCCTGGTTCCTTAACGGGTTGCCAAATTCTGTCTAAATATGGGCTGTCTTTTCTTGCTGCACAATGGAAATGTACAGGACAGGCTGCTGGATGGAATATTTTCAGCAATTCCCTTTTAATTTTACGCCTATGTATGTCCATCGTAGACGTTTTCTGTCATGGCTATTTTTAGTTTTTAGAGTGCTGTGATCAAATTCTGTTAAAAAATAAAAAATAAAAACATGGTAAATTAGGCTTTTTCCTCATTTCACTTTTATGGCAGGACACGGTGTGTTTGTGCAGGACACATTAAAAAGCTGTAGCCTTCACCCAGAGCATGTCAACATATTAATTTACCTCAACAATCAATCATCAACGGTACTTTGTGCAGTACGGCTTGAAAGAGTGTCCTGGAAAAGGCTTACACAGCAAAAGCTTGTAGTCATCTGCAGTTTGGGAAATCAGGCATGTTAAATCAATCATTGAAACGATTATCACGGTGCTCGAAAAGGGAGTACCGCATTGTTATTTCTTGTCCTTCTCATTCTTTTTCTATACTTTTCTGTAAATAAGACAGAACTGCTTCAAACACATATGCAAAGATCCTGTCAGTGAGAGGTGTGTTCACTTACAGAACCACATACCTTCACAATTGTTTTCCCCTCACCCTTTTGTGAAGAGCTAGTCTTAACCAGATCTGGCGGTCAGGGTGGAAAATCCTTTAAAGGTTTTTTAAAAAAATAATAATAATAATAATGATGAAACGTACACACGTATGATATTTATAATGGTCTACTTTTATACATGAAAAACAATGAGAATGTGTGAAATTATCATCGAAATATTTTGAGTGAGGACAGTCAGAAGCCAGGTAGTGCTTCACTATATTTTGAGTCTGTCTTGGCTCCTTCTGAATCCATTTGAGCTACTGAACTCATCAGAGGACCATGTATTCTTGATTTAAACGGCCCAGCTTCTGGCACCTAATGTATGCCTATACGCCAGGCGACAGTAGCAGTGTAACCTTGAGACTAAAGCGGCTTTGATCTCTAGGGTGATAAAGTGTACGCTTATCTCTCATGTGATCAGTTTGCCTGGCTTTTTTTAAGTTTAGCACGCAAACAACTGTGTGTGTGTGTGTGTGTGTGTGTGTGTGTGTGTGTGTGTGTGTGTGTGTGTGTGTGTGTGTCGCTAGGCGACTGCAGCTCTAAACCGGGTGCTCTGTTACATGCTGTTTACTGGGTGGGCACTTGTCATGCACCTCAGTTATCTAGACGGGCTAAGAAAGCAGCAAATGATATTTATGAAATAAAAGACTCTTTCCTTAGTACTTTCTTCTACCATGATGGTACAGCATTCCTTCTGTTCCTATAATGTTGCTTCACGTGTAGCCTTTCAGTCCTCAGCCTTGAATAAGGTTCATGAAACTGGAAAGATTTATTTATCTGTTTTTATCAGCCATTACCACATGTTCTCTTTCTATCTCAACCAATTATAAAATTCGGTTGTTTTTTTTGTAATCAACAGTTCATGTAAGAATAGGTGGATAACTGCAGCTTACTGAAGACTCTACACACAAAACAACCTATTCTTTGCTTGAAAAACTCAAAAATGCAAGAATACAACTATCGCACGGTGGTGTCGTGGATAGCATGTCCACTTTACAGCAAGAAGGTGCTGGGTTCGAGTCCCAGGCTCAGGGGTTTCTGTGTAGAGTTTGCATGTTCCCCCTGTGCTTATGTGGGTTATCTCCGGGTACTCTGGTTTCCTCCCATAGTCCAAAGACATGCACAAGAGGTTACTTCCAAACTGCCCCTGGATGTGAGTGTGAATGGTTTTGTGTGTGTGTGTGTATGTGTGTTAGCTCTGGGATGGTCTTCCGAGCTGTTCAGGGTGTACCCTGCCTTTGCCCAGTTTTGTCTGAGATAAGCTCAATCCTCCCAGCAACCCTAGTAGGATTAAGCGGTTTGGCAAATGATTAAGTGAGAAAGAACTATCCCCATTAAAAAGCACAAGTGCCATGCCACAAATCAGCCTTTTGGGATATGACTGCACTGAGAAGGCTTCAATAGTCAGCCATTAAAGATGTTATACCGAGAGAACAGATTATTACTGGTAAACTAATTCACAATTTAATCAATTACAGAACAGAGGCCTGTTCTTGGCTCTAGCATTTGACTCCTGTCCTTATTTCTGGCCATATGTCTGGTAATGTGTTTTGCTAGAGAACATGTATAAAACCTTGATGTACATGTAGAGAAGTGATGTAACTAAGCAGCACTAAATTTGAATGGCTTACTTTGGATAACAAAGTCAGCAAGAAGCACGTTCACTTTTATTTCACTATAATTTCACTGGAGCTTTTACAAGGGGCTAGTGTCCCCCCACCCCTTTAGGGCAATGGTGTTCCCTAACGATAGGAGTCTCTTTAAGCAGGATACTGCGCCCTGCCATACTACAAACACTATTTAGGAATGGTTAAAGGAAAATTGGCTTTCAAATTCCCCATCTGTGGGATGTGCTGGACAAAAAGGTCCAAACCATGGAGGCCCCACCTTGAAACGTACAGAAATTAAAGGATGTGCTGTGAACTGCTTGGTGCCAGATACCACAGGACACCCTGAGAGGTCTCATGGTTAGAGCTATATTGGCATGACACAAGTAGGTGCTAAACAATAATAGGCAGACAAGACACACACACACACACACACACACACACACACACACACACACACACACACACCATATCATATTCTGTACATACACCATTCATCATCAAAACACACTTCGAGCAAAGCAAACAGAGCTCAAAAACAGCAAGCTCACATGAACTCACCATGTCTAGTACACACACACTTTAACCTTGGAGTATCGATCAGGCTTTCTCCCTGTCTGGAGTAACTTTCACACAGTTCCCTCAGGGCCTGAACTCACATTGCTGATGTACCGTCACGCACAGCATGTCAGCTACAGTACACTCCCCTTACTGCAACATCAAACAGAGAGCCGGGGCCTTCAGTACAGTTTTAAATACCGGGAGTGCTTTTCCAAATGCCTCAATTTAAATATCATGCAGAAATATGCAGAGCACGTCGGGTACACATGCACAACCAAAATCTACGTATGAAGAAGAATAGGAGATATTTATAGCATCAATAGGATATGCATAGACTGGCTGGAACAGATTAAACACTACACTGAAAGAATCAGGAAAGTGACACTAACTCTAATTGCTCTGTCATTATATTGGCAAATCATTTACTGTCTACAGTTTGACAAGTGGAAATTCTAGATAATCCCATTATCATTCGCAAAACTGGTATTGAGATTACTAACATGATATGGCTGGAGCAGGCAAATTTGCTTTTCAGTAAAAGAGTTCTAGCACATTTATAAAGCTATTTAAATTTGTTAAACATTTTGTTGATGAACATTCAGTTCCTATAATGCATTCAGTTTATGGTAGATCTGTGAGCTTTTGTTAAATGTCAAGAAATATGACTCAGACACCTGCAGAGCAGTAAGTGAGGTCCATTTCCCCCAAATACATTAACGCAGACTCCAGGGTGCTTTTACATATGAGGGATTTAGGCCATTTGAATGGAACCCTTTATTGGTCTCCCCATCGGTATGGTTCGTTTTGGCAAGTTAATTAGCTTTTATTGTCATTTCAACCATATACATTTGGTACAGCTCACAATTAAAACAAAACAAAGTTTCACCAGGACCATGGTGGTACATAAACACCAGAAAAACTTCATGGAACAACACAGAGTGCATGTGTGCAGCATGTGTAAATATCGCAGGAAAGTGCAAAAAAACCCCAAAAAAAACAGGACAACCGGCACAAACAGTGAAAGAACAGCAAAGACAAGAACCCAATTCTGATAACTTGCAAAAAGTATGGATGTGCAAGGAGATCGCAATATATTAATAAATAAGTTCAAACTTTCTTTTCTTGAGGAAGCAATATAATAAATAGAATGTTTCTTAACTAGGCGGCATGGTTGCGTAGTGGTTAACACGTCCGCCTCACAGCAAGAAGTCCTGAGTTCAAGCCCTGTGCCTGATGGGGGGGTTTCTCTGTGAAGTGGGCATGTTCTCTGTGTGCTTGAGTGGGTTTCCTCCGGGTACTCCGGTTTCCCCCCACAGTCCAAAGACATGCATTTTAGACTGATTGGATATTCCCGATTGCCCCTAGATCTGAATGTGACTGTGAATAGCTGTGTCTGTGTTGGCCCACACCCTTGTGGGTGTACCCTGCCTTCGCCCACAGTCGGCTAGGATGGGCACCAGCCTCGCTGTAATCCTAACAAAAGTTTTAGAATATGTGTGTGTGTGTGTGTGTGTGTGTGTGCGTGTGGTCCTGTCAGTGATAATTAAAGAGTCTGATGGCAAGGAGAGAAAACTTTTGCAAAGTCTGGTTGTAAAGACCTGAATAATTCGGTACCTTTTTACAGATGACATGAGGAGTGTCATGAGATTGTGTAAGGGATACATGGGGTCTTGCACAATGCTGATGGCTTAGAGGATGCAACATGTGGTGTAAATTCCCATGGTGGAGAGGACAGACTTTAATTATCTTTTCAGTTGTCCCCAGTAACTGTTGTACTGTCTTGTGACCCAAGTCTGTTCAATTCCCAAACCAAAGTGTGATACAGCTGCTCAGAATGCTCTCAATATTCCCTCTGTAGGATGTTGTGAGGATGGGTAATGGGATTTCCTCAGACTTTGCAGGATGTACAGACTTCGCTGTGCTTTCTTTATTATGGAGCTGGTTTTGAGGGACCAGGTGAGGTTCTCTGCAAGATGAACACTCCACTCCGTGTTCTTCTAAAGTCAACAACCATCTCTTGTGTTTTGTCCTCATTAAGAGACAGGTTGTTGATTCTGCACCAGTCTGATAGCTGATGCACCTCCTCTCTGTCTGCTGACTTGTCATTCTTGCTGATGAGACCCACCATAACCAGGTCATCAGCGAACTTGATGATGTATTTCAAACTGTGCATTGCTGCACAGTCAGCCAAGTGAACAGAATTGTACTGCGCATCCAGCTCTAAGGAGCCCTAGTGCTCAGAGTGGTGCTGTTGGAAATGCTTCTCTCAACCCAAACTGACTGAGGTCTCCCAGTCACCAAGTCTAGGATCCAGTAGCATAGAGAGGTGTTCCAACCTAGCTGGCTCAGGTTAGTTGGTTAGGAATGATTGTGCTGAATGCCTCTTGTCCAAAGAGGTAAAGGCCAGATGGAGTGTGGTGGCTATTACATCATCTCTTAAACGGTTGCACCACTTACGCCAATTGAAGGGGTCCAGTGAACGATGCAGCAGTCTTGATATGCCTCATGAAATGCCTCTCAAAGGCCTTCATAATGATGAGTGCAATGGGGTGGTAGTCATTGAAGTAGGACACTAAGTAGTCATTGAAAACTTTGGCATGAAGACAGTGGTGGTATTGAAGCACTTTGGAAATGACGCTGTTGCACAGGAAGATGTAAAAGAGATCAGTGAGCGTATCCTTTGAGCCACGAATATTGACTTGAAGATATGTTGATCCTGCATAGAGTTTTCCTCAAATTGGCTCTGGTCAGACACAGCACTTGGTTATTGGGAGGAGGGATAGTCTCCTTCGTTGCCATAAAATTCTGGATCTCACACTGTGTATAGAAGTTTTTCAAGCGCATCTAGAAGGGAGGCACACTGTCATAGACAGGTGGTGTCACCCTGTAGTTGGTGACAGCCCGGATGTGCCACGACATGTGCCGCTGCTGTACTGAAAGATGCTGTGGATTCTCTGGGCCTCTGCATACTTTACTACTCAGATTATCCGGAATAGTTTGGCCTTTAGTACAGTTAGGACCGCCCTTTCATCTGCTTTCAAGACAGCACCCCGGGTCCTCAGTAGCGTACACACCCATGCAATAATCCATGGCTTCTTACTGGGGTGTGTGGTAATGATCTTGTAGACTTCTTCAGTACAGAAATCATCCAAAAAACAATCCAAAAGATGATCTGTTTGGGAAGCTATGCAACCTCGGCCTGCTGCAAGGAGTAGACCTCAAGTCCTCGATGTCGGCTGATGCCTGTGATCGGGGAGGGGCCATCAGAAGCAGTGTGTAACGAAGCAGAATCGCAGCAAATAGGTGGGAGTCCATACTAGGCTAAAAGCAAACCCTAGCTATCAGCTCTTCTTTCCATTCTACTTTTCAAAGTCTGGTCCCTGGAAAATAATCTGACCTGCAAGATTCAAACAGTCCCAAACTCAACTTGCTGTGCAGTAACTAGAAAATAGCATCTAGTTCGAGCACCATTTCATATTTCATAGTCATTTCCTTCATTGTAGATTCACAAGCCACCTCCGTGAGTCTTAGTGCACAGAGCTGTATTTCTCCATCCAACTGAATGACGATGTCTGGAACTCGCCGAGCCACGTCTCTGTGAAAACCAAGACACAACAGTCTCGAAACTCATGGTGGTAAGTTCTCTAGAGGTCAGATGTAGTCCACTTTATTTTTCCAGGGTCCAGATGTTGGAAAGTAGAATGGAAAGGAGAGCTGAACCACCAGGGTTTGCTTTTAACCCAGCATGGATTCCCACCTGCTTCCTCGCACACTTATGATGGTCGCTCCCCTGATCACCTGCATCAGACGACATTAAAGACTTGAGGTCTGTTGCTTGCAGCAGGCCGAGGTTGTATATCTTCTCAAACGGATCATCTTTTGGGTTATTTTTTGGATGGATTCTTTACTGATGAATTGTCTGGCATTGGTATATATGGTACTCCCCAAGTCGGGCAAACAAATAAAATAGCACAAACTAGCACCATTTTGGATCTGGAAAGGCTGCTGTGTGTCCTTACCATGCTGCCAGCTAGGTAGGTGAGAACACAACAATTGTACTCAGCTTTAACAACCACCAAGTTAAGCCAGTCTCGGTCCAGTTCCATGTTGGACCACAACAAGAATATGTAGAAATTTGACACTGAATCAAGGGTTAGTGCAGCATGTTTTGTAGAAGTGCACACTTGACAAGGACTTTTTGGCCTCACTGTATTTGTGACTAATAAATTACCAAGCTTTTTTTTTTTTAATTTTTTTAAACTTTAATTATGTCCACTACAACACCAAACCAAATATCAGTTGAATCCAAAGTATCCATTTTGTTCTGACTCGGATCAAAACAAAGGGAATAACAGGTGTGAAATCTAACACACTCTCGAGCTTTCATGAATTTCCTACAGTGCCCCTGGTTTTCACCATCTGAGGTTCTCACAGGGTCAACATTGTACGGTGGCCAAGTGTTTCATAACACTACAAAATCCTTCACGGTACCTCAATATCAAGATCAAATAAAGTTGTGTCTCTAAAACAGAAAGCCTGATCATACACACATTAATATCTGGGCATTCCAATATACACATTTTCTTCAAATTTAAACAATAAATCATTTTTTTATATCTCTATGCTTCTCTGACATCACTCACATGCAATATTGAAAATTCAACCAAACAACAAAAAAGATTTCAAACCACAGCCAGATGTGCAACAACTTATCCTTTTGAAACAAAAATCCATCAATTAACTTAGTAGTTTTTTTCTATAGCAGTAGAAACATGATTGCCGCCATGAGGAAACTCTTCCGTTGTGTTTTTTTTTTTGTGTGGTTCCCTACATTATGCTGTTTTGTTGCTTTCGGGTTTTGTGTTGTGATGTGATGCTGTGGTGATGACAGATGTGGTTTCGGGTTACGGTTTGCAAGTTTTGTGGTAATTTTGTAGTGGTTTGCATTTCTACTTTCCACCCTAATTCTGCCTGGCATTTTTCTTCTTTGCATTATCCAAATCTGCTAAATAAAGCAAGGCAGCTAATGTTGATATGATCAACACACAAAAAAAAAAACATTCCAAGCACAGATGAAATCAATAATAACATATACCGTACATAACTTAATTTACTTGTCGGTTTTTGATTATTTTTTTTACTAGGGATGGTAATAAGTCATATTTCAGACTGAGAGAAGCTTTTCTAAGGATAATGATAATCATGCTTAAAGATGCGCTCACACGATACTGATCAACTTCCTGATTTGATCATATTCCGATGTTATTCCGATTTTGTTCCGATATGTACCAACGTTCGCTGATTGCTACCCAATGTGATTTCGATGTCATTCCAATGTTAAATCCAATGTTATTATGTTCAGTACCAATGTCACTCTGATTTGTACCGATGTTGTTCCGATGTGTCTCTGATACTGTATAAAAACGGGCAATTAACCGGAAATGTGTCCAGAATGTCTCCCGATGGTGCTTCCATTTTTTCCTAATTGAATACCAATGTTATACCGATGTGCACCAATGCTATTTTCTCCTATGTTTCCATGATGTACTCCGAGCTCAAAAATCATAACATTTTTGAATACTCCCAAAATATTTCACTCTTCCCCAAAGTTTTTTTCCCTGAAATTCCACAATGCTCTCCGATGTATACCAATGTATTCCGATGTGTACTGCTGTCCTCCGCTTTCCTCTGATTTAACATCAGAATATGATTGGGGTAATTCGGGATCATGATCGGTATCATGTGAGCGCACCTTTACTTGTTAAGCCATTTAAACCTACACAGTATTGAGTACATATATCTTAATGTACATCTTCAAGAAACTGTGTCCAGATTTTGTGGATATATTTGCTAGAGATACAGTACTGTAAGATATGGCCCAGGTCAAAACAAATGTCCTCTTTTTGCTATAAATGTAATACTTTGGAATAACTGTGCCGCCAGGGTCTGAATATTTAAACCCAAGCTCACCTGTGAAAGCATTAGTGGCCGGTAGGTCAGCCTCCTGCATGCTGCTCCTGTGCCCAGAGCGTCGTCTTCCTCCTTAACCACTCTGATGGGGCTGCTGGGGACGACACGGCCACGACGCTGCCATCTTCACCTCATGAGTCCATTGTGCTGCTGACACTGCTGCTGAGATAACGGCGCCACTTCACCACGACAACCAACACGCCAATCCTCCAATTAACACCGTTACCCCCCCAGCCAGAGCGAGGCAATCATGGCTGCCTTAGACAGGGAGGTAAATAGAGACAGCGAGGGAGGGAAGCGGAGAGACTGATTCAGGTGGAGTCTGTTCAGGTACTTGAGGCAGGTGTAGAGTTGTTGCTGTTCCCAGGAGGACGTGCTCGACTGAGCAACGCTCTAATCAGCATACCAGCTCGTCAGTCAGAGTGCAGTGTTTATACACTCACCAGGGATGCTCCAGAACAGCATCACTGCAGAGACAGAGAGAGAGAGAGAGAGAGAGAGAGAGAGCATACATTCTTCACCTAGCAGCTACAAAAATTTCAAATGATATATTGATACCTTTTTTCGGGGGCATCAATAAGGATACTGATACTGCAGTGATTAACATACTCAGTATTAATCAAGCTGAAACATTTCCCTGTATTTATGTTCCCTAGTTTACACACTGGCCATGAAATTCGCTCACATGTTAGTTGGTCGGTACATTAGCTAGCTATATTAGCCACCTTGTCTCAAGTAGAGCTGCAGTGGAAATGAATAACAGGTTTTGCTTCACTTTGAAACACTTTGCTATGACTAGAAGAACACTTAACTGTTTTCAGCTTGTTAAAATCCCTCGTTGTCAACAATCTGGGGTGGCTGATCGTCATAAACAACATACTGAGTAAGAGCGTCTGTTTATTTTCCACTCACCTAGCGTAACCCTGAGCAGCACTGTTTGCTGATGTGTGCAAGCAATGAACATGCTGAGTTTTATGTTTGAAGATGTTTTATCATATTAGGTGTACTGTAAGAGATGCTGGAGTTCCTCTTCTTGATCTTTTCTCAGATAACAATTTGCAGAGTCGGCTTTGCTTTGCTGTGAATCATGGACTATATCTACATCACTGTCATTTAGTGTTGCTTGTTCATTACTCGTGTTAGAGTAACGCCGTACACTAGCTTTACATCACATAACGACAAGCTATAGGTTATTGTTATCAGAAAATGAGATGTAAGCATATACCTTTATCTGTATTAATGCACTCCAGCATATTATGCAAAGTAATTGAAGAGCAGACATTGATCGATGTGGGACAGTGACTCTGAAAATGAGTAGCATGAACAAGTCAGAACTATCTAGCAATTTCTAGCGCTTCTTTGCAAAACAGTGAGTTATTTTTGTGAAAGTGAGTGACGCACACTGCAGTATCCACCTCGTTGCAGCACACATTGCTGCTTTTGAGTAAATACTACTAAGTCTGCGCTGGCTTTTAAAAGTTGTCGCCTGAACCTACTGAGGTCACTTATTTAAAAAAAAGGGAAAACACGCTGTTATTCAGGGTTAGGTGAGCACGCTGCCTGGCCTCAGACAACCCAAACATTGATCACGAGGTCTCGGTGTGTGACGAACTCCACGCTATGAACCAGCGACAAGGTTCTAAAAGTGCACACCTGCTGCTCATCCCTCACCTCACATGAACCGCAGTAACAGGCGACGTAGTGAAAACACACTCCGCCAATGCGCAGGAGCAACCTTAGACGACCTAGCCAAGCCGTGTACTGTAGAACAACGCCACAGGGTCCAAGTCAAACATGTACACAAGCCCCCCC
>JBCNYH010000001.1:28599858-28620333 GCA_039654325.1 Tandanus tandanus
TTGATAACCCAGTTAGCTGCACTGGGGGGGACAGCAGTGACAACCCGGTGATAGTGGGGCTTGAACCCCCGACCTTGTGATCAGTAATCCAACACCCTACCACCGGGCCACCACTGCCCCCCCACGTGGAATAATGATTAGGTAAAAAATGTACATTTGTCATTGTTCCTCTGTTTTATATTTACATATTATTGTTTCACATACACTTCACAGGAACAGTGTGATCTGATTGGTTCCAATATCTTGGGAAATTGGATATTCTGATTGGTGGAAAGACATCAAACAATTATTGATATTGCATCACTGTCATTGGTTAATTGGCACAATTATTGCACAACTGTCATGCACGGATGTTCCTCCTCATAGATATCATATAAGATAGATAGTCTATGCTCCGGAGCAGTTTGCCAAAGACCTGCGGCCCTGCACTTTAAACTTCACTTTATTTTCTTACTACTTATGCTGTTGTAGACATTTAGATAGAGACAGAGGAAAACATCAGCATAAATACTGAGAAACTAAAATTAAGTTTACAGGTCAGGACCGCAGTGCTTTGGATATGGTGTAGCTGTTTGCGGCGAGCGTATCTATCTATTTTATGATATCTATATCCTCATCTCCCCTGAAGTCCCAGACAAAATGGCTGCCCGCTTTTAAGACTTAAAAAAACCCAGTAAGGTAGTGTTTGGTGAAAAAAGGACTCTTGTAAATAAAAAGGGGTTTCTACCATCAAATACTTTAATTCCATATTTTAATAGTTTTCGTAATGTTGTATATAATAATATAATAAATTGTAAACTAGCTGTATTGCATGCTAAGTTCATAGAGCTTACTGATGCTAACCAGTTATCTACAACTGTCTGCAGTATTGTGAAGAAACGGATGCATTCGAACACTTTTTAACAAACTGCAAAGGACATTTTAAAAAAATATTTATATTATTTGAACAAATATATACATACAAGTGACATGAATCAGCGTACATACAGCTAACATGACTATTGCATCAGCCGTAGACATCAGCTCGCCTCTTCCTCTGCTCTCTCACAAGCCTCCTCCAAGTACCTAGCTTTACCTAGTGGCATATCATACTTCACCTTATTCAATATTTTCTTATTAATCAATTCGAAACTCAGGATAATGGCTGAAAGAATGCTAGAAATCCTAGAAATCCAAAAAAAGCTGACCCAGAAAACCTACAAATAATTATTGAAAAAAAAAAAAAAACATTTTTTTCAAACTGAATGAGTTTTAAAGGAGTTTTATTAGAGTGCGTGTGACCATTTTCATGCTTAAAAAATGTAAAAATAAACCATAAAAATCTTTCTTTAGTTTGCTTTCTTATGTCCCCATGTCATATATACTAAAACTCCTTGGGCTTGGTGGATATCGCTGAATAATCTCCTCGGTGTTCCATCTCAGGAACTGTTCAGAAATATCCATATTGCCTTCAGCAAATAATTTCTATTTAGTATACACTACATGGGAATGGTGCAATCTGACTGGTCCACTATTAGGGGATTAAAAAACATTATCCTGAGTGGACTGAATCAACATGACAGACACTGTCGCAGTCACTTGGTGCAAGCAGTGTCATCCTTGCCTTGTTTTAAAATGATAAAATAACTCATTAAAATGTAATTTTAATTTGTTTTGTGTAGTATATACTAAAACTTTAAATGAGTGTAAAAACAAACCCTTAGGGCTGGTTTGCTTAGGTTTCCATTTAAAATGTATCTCGTTTAGAATAAATCTCATTTTAGTTTGCTTTTCTTTATGTTTCTGCAAAGTATAATATACTAAAACTCGGAATTTATTCTTTGTTGATTGATTTACATGAAAATTTTGACAATTAATATATCAATTTTTTGGAACTCTACAAAGCATATAATACACTATGAGAGGGAGCTACTCACTAGCTAAAGGGGCTTTAACAGACGCAGTGTTTAGTCTGTTTGCAAGGAACATTCACACGTTTTCCCTCCACTGCACTTCGTTTATGTTCATGAGAATGCAGTCTTCGCACTCAGGTGTGGACCAAAACAACCGGTCTGAGAGCGTCTGAGCGAGGCAGTCTCTGTCTGCTTCCAAGTGAACTGTAGTGTCTGATTTCTCCATCTTTCAACAACATACCGTAAAAAGGAGTGCATGTGACCTGAGGATGGATTTGTGATAAGACTAGAGACGTCTAAAGATTGTCTTATTTATATCCAGTGCTAGAAACTGGACCACAGTAATACGGCAGGTGTATCTACTAAACTCCAAGAAGCAGAAGTACATCGATAGTGATATCGTTGTTGTTTTGTTGCTGTTTGACTGTCTAGAACATGTCTACATTTGTACCATCAAATAAACGGTTACCCGAGAAAGAAATGTACCAAACGAAACTCAGACATGTATCCTTGAGTTGTGCTGAAGTAACTATCTGGGAAAAAAATCAGTAATAAAGAGCGTATAACCTCTCTAGGATTTTTTCCTCTTGGCCTAAGACACATGCAGTTCCCAAATGGCAACTAATGATGATGACATCCGGCAAAGTCTTACAGACTATTATGAGGAAACCTTTTCAGTGATTTTTTATTTTTATTTTTTTTTGACAGAGGGAACAATCAGAAATGGTTGGATGAGGGAACATATTTTCCAGCTGCTGGCAGGTTTGCAGATTCTGATGTAACATCACTATGTTCGAATAAAGAGATTGTGTACGAAGGATAAAATAAAACTGCGCTTTGTTTAACTGGTCTGAAGTTTGCTAGATTACAAGCAACTCCCATAAACTCTGCACACGTTCACCCATTTGTAAACTTCAATATACCTGTATAACACAGAAATCCATAAATAATTAGAAGAGTAAATTAGAAGTATTCCCATCCAAAATATACGTCCGTTTCACTAATAGCAAAAAAGCAGCCTGTTCAGCCTGGATCGTATCTCACTGTTTTAATTATTAGGGGTTTGTGATTATATATGAAGCCTAGCTTAGTAAGTAGGAATGCGGAATAAAGCCCAGGGTATTTTTACTTTTACAGGAATGATAGTGTGGTTTATTCCCAACCAACACCGAGTTTCCATCATGAAGTTGAACACTTTCCTAAACAGCATGTTGGGTACTGATTTATTCAACAGCCATTTGCCCATGGGTACAATGACATTTTATACTTTTCAATCCATTAATAGTTACATTTAAGTTCTTTAACATCCACAGAACAACTTGGCTCTTGGTATCACTTACTACAGTGGCTATAGACAGTTCTCTCACAAAACTTTTTTTTCCTCCCTCAAAGTTAAAAAGACAAAAACGCAAGCTTGTTATGTTACTAAGCAACCGCAAAGCACAAAGTTCTCTGCCCTAAAGACTCTCCTGTAGTAGAAAATATAAAATATAAAAAAAAGCACTGACACTGGAGACCACTGGAGACACTGGAGATCATCCACAATGGTAAAAAAAAAATCATAGAAAACTTCTCTATGTCAATAAATATACGTGTTTTGAATCTGTTGATTGTGGAACGTCTGCCACACTTGTGCCTGCTATAGAAATGATAACGTTAAAACAAGAGCATGAACGTAAACCAGTGAACTGAGTACAGCTGGCAGTACTGTCAGAGTCATGCTGTCATTGGACATTAAATCAACACCTTCTGACCAATCTGATTTGAGAATTCAAAAGTGGTGTGGTGTGAATGGAATAAAGCACTATAAGATGTATCTCACGAAGATAAATGATATGAATTGCTCAGTCTAGCTAAATGTTTGCAGTGGTGGACCCAAGCCCATCTGTACATACGTAGCTAATACATTGGACAGGATGTTCATTAACGAGCAAGCATATGATGCGGTAATCCTGTACAGTTCAGAACAAGCGTACAGTCTAAGGGTGCCTCAGTTCCAACACTGCCAGGATTAGGATTAGAACCCTGTTCAGAGCCCAGTGAGTCTCCATCTGTCAGCGTATGAAGGAGCAGGAATAGGGGCCTTATCCCTACTCTGCCATATGGACTGCCTCTCTCAGTCACTATGACAATCAGTAGATAGGAGAAGGCCCAGAAGCTTAAGATCTTGTGTTTCACACTGGTGCATCAGATTCAAATTTAATCATCAACTTAGACACAACTGTGAATGCACCAACACACACACGCTCTGAATTTTGCCACCAGCCTCCCATAGGTGCCAATACGAATACCAGCTTAACGTCAGTGCTGTGAATTTGCATACGTATTTCGCTAATTCTTTGGAAGTGTTTGGTGAACTTTCATGACCCTGATTACAGCCGACTTCAGAAAATCAGCAAGGTCAGTATCTGGGTTCAAATGGGTTCGATCCAGTAATAAAGAGGCGAGTGGTACCAGGAAGCCTCTCACAGGATCCCCCTGACATTTTCTACACCCAAGGTGTGATGACATTCCAGGCAACGAGACAGGCGGCTTGGCATATGATGTCAGACGGACAGACGGATCTCTGCGAGACAGGAAGCTCCTCCCTATCAGCAGCGAGTGTTCCGGTTGGGAGTGGGCAGCCATCTCTGCAGAGCTCCCACTCATGCCAAGTGCAGAGACTGGAAGCTAATCTGCACTATGGGCTTTGTCTCAAATATCAAGCCATCAACATGAGGCTCAATATAATCAGCCCCCCCCACACACACACACACACACACACACTCACACTCACACACACACACACACGCACGCACGCACACCTCCCCCTATAGCTTTCCTTTTGGAAAAAAAATTGCTAGAAAGTCCCACAAGGTAGCTGAGCCATAAACCCTATCATGCTTATCTTTTCAGTCATCCACCACCGCAGACTAAATAACCAACAGCTGAGGACAGACAGGTAGCGTGTGTGAGCATGCAAAGAGAATTTGAATCAGAAGTCAAACACGCGACAGTGAATCATTCATCCGAGAAGTCTTTTATGGTGCGTGTTTTATGGAGACAGTGACGGTGATGTGCAGCTAACCTTTGCAAGCCTGTTCACCCCCCAGCAGATCGATCATATTTCTGACACCGTGTTCCACGTGCCATCACAGTACACTGTTACACTTGGCTCAAAGCCATGCTCATATCAGTCAGCTGCCACCACAAAAAGGCACCTTAACCTGGCGGCACATGATAATCTGCTCACGGCAACACACACCCACTCCTCTGTCTGCGGAAGTTCTTTACAACAACATCCACCCAGTGTTCTCTCTGTTCAACAAACACCGGATCAAAAACTTTATTCCTTTTTAAATAAACTGTCGTGATCATTTGCATATAAAAAATATGCTAAAAGAAGGATAAAAAAAGTTATTTGAATGGAAGATTATTCATTTGAACTTCTTCAAATTCTCATCACATTACCAATAAAGTGTGGTTCATAGGCGCGGTCTTGCCATGGCTGGTCGCATCACTCGGCATGAACAACCAGCAGGAAGACTTCTTCTGTGTAGTCCAGATGTGAAGAGCAGAGTTGATAGACTGTTTGTCAGTCTGTGATCTCTCATTGAGACTGACACTGGCTTAAATGAACTGAAACTCATGACAGCAATGGCTGACCTTTGAGTGCTGGTGCTCAAATTTCGTTGTGACTTCATCTTTAAAGATGACTTAAGTCGAGAAAGTAAGTCAACTTCTTATAAAAAGAAAACATTACCGCAGACTATTTATGGATTTAGAACATACTGCAACTTGTTTCAGAAATGAAGCCGTGGTTAAAAAGTGGTTGGATCATAGACACGAATAATTTAGTTACTGACTGAAGATCATGTGTAAATATAGTCAAGAGTTTAAAAGAATGGTGATCAGTGATTGGGTGTTGGAAGTAATGGAGATTGGTGATTGGGTGTTGGGAGTAATGGAGATTGGTGATTGGGTGTTGGAAGTAATGGAGATTGGTGATTGGGTGTTGGAAGTAATGGAGATTGGTGATTGGGTGTTGGAAGTAATGGAGATTGGTTATTGGGTGTTGGGAGTAACAGGGATTGGTGATTGGGTGTTGGAAGTAATGGAGATTGGTTATTGGGAGTAATGGAGATTGGTAATTGGGTGTTAGGAGTAATGGGGATTGGTGATTGGGTGTTGGAAGTAATGGGGATTGGTGATTGGGTGTTGGAAGTTATGGAGATTGGTGATTGGGTGTTGGAATTAATGGAAATTGGTGATTGGGTGTTGGAAGTAATGGAGATTGGTTATTGGGTGTTTGGAGTAATGGGGATTGGTGATTGGGTGTTGGGAGTAATGGAGATTGGTGATTGGGTGTTGGAAATGATGGTGATCAGTGATTGGGTGTTGGGAGTAATGGTGATTGGGTGTTGGGAGTAATGAAGATTGGTGATTGGGTTTGGAAATGATGGTGATCAGTGATTGGGTGTTGGGAGTAATGGGGATTGGTGATTGGGTGTTGGGAGTAATGGAGATTGGTGACTGGGTGTTGGAAATGATGGTGATCAGTGATTGGGTGTTGAGAATCATAGAACTCGTTGACTGGGTGTTGGGAATAATGGTGATGGGTGATTGGGTGTTGGGAATAATGATGAAGGGTATTGAGAATAATGGTGATGGGTGTTGGGAATATTAGTGATGAGTGATTGGCCATTGGGAATGATGTTGATTAGTGATGGGGTGTAAGTGCAACTCAGACAAAATTTACTTCAACCTAACTGGTGGTGATTCACCAGTACTGCTTTCAACTCATACAACCAGCAGCTGGAAGGGGTGCTGGATTGTTTAATATGGGGTGGGACAGTCTAACATCTGCTCAATTTTTTTTTTTTCAAAAATGCCAGTAAACCTAGTGGCAAAATGAAACCCACAACAAGCAGAGCCTCAACAGAGAAAATAAAATGCTCTGAGGTTCTATAGTACCTCAAATGTCACAAGAATCAAGTCCCAATGTCTCTGGAACGCCGCAGACGCAAATGGCGTGCGTCTGTACTGCCAGCCACTCTGGACTACTTAAGAATTCACACTATTATGTCCTAAATGTAGCAAGATTTCAGCAGACAGATGAGCATTCACAATCTGGTGACCTGCTCTTGACCTTTAACCCCACAGAGCAGCTTGGGAAACAATGTGCCTGAAATCTCACAACATTTTTAGAGGCAGTGGCGGCACACAATACAATGTAGGATTGCAGGACAAGTGTTAACGTTCACAAGGATTAGTGCTTTCCTCCTGTCATATAGTTTTGTTTTCACTGTTGCTATATACACAGAGAAGGCTGGAATTACAGTCCATCATGGGGATTTTTTTCCGCGTTGGTAAAAGCTTCAGTCAAGTACAGTTACAAGCTCTGCCAGCGGCTGCACCAGTTCAACGGAAGTCGCAGTGTAAAGCTGACCCTAAACCATACGTTGAGAGGTTAAAAATAGCACAGTGTCATAATTTGGAACGGTAGATCGAAAACTTTTGTGTAGAATGTGTCATATTTTTCCATTGGCAAGCATTCCTAAACAAAATCCAGGAATTTCTACGTCCAGGATCGAGTCCCAAGTAGGCAGTTGGGGCATTTTTCCCCCCTCAGTGTCACATGCACTTCAAGCAAAGGCTGTGTCTGGAGTTAGTCATCTTAACAAAATCCAAACAGACTGTTCTTTACAATACGCTCACAACTCGACTCATAGCACCGACAGTGTGGTGTGTATTCGGCCACTATGAAGGCTCATGTGCTGTACTGTTATGTGTTGCACCATGATCCTGAAAAAGATAACATTTTGTTCTGACGTATACACAGGAATGTCATTAAACCCCACAGACGTAGCCTGAAAGAGAAATGAGACTTCTTCTGCCCTTCATCATGTGATGCTGAATGAAAAGTGTAGCGTTACATATGTAGTGTTTTGAAATATTTGGTGATGCACATTACAGTGATCTCAGGATGACCTAAGACATTTTACACTATTACGTAAGTGCTTATGCCACCGCCTGACATAAAAATAACCTACCGGTAGTCGATTGCTTACGTTACATGATCTGATACCCAGGATTGGTATTGGGCTGATACCAGCAAGAAATGGTGGATTTGATATTGTGGGGGAACAAATAAAGAACCTGAAACTGTGTACAGACAGTCGACAGACACATGAACGTATCTTTATTTTTTTAAAGACTGATTTCACTGTATTTATAGTTTATTATTTTACCATGTGATCTTTGTGTGAAAGGGTTTAACCGAGTACACAAAGCCGTGTTTTGAAGTCCTGTTTGTTCTTTTCTGCGTTTCGTTTTTTTTTAAGTGAAGGGCTTTCATTTAAAAAAAAATAAAAAATAAAAAACATTAAAAATATCATAAGCATTGGTACCATCGTGTGGTACTCAAGGAAAAGAAAAAATGCTATCATGCCATCTGCTGCTACAGCGTATTTCAAGGCGGCCATGTCTGCTACACACAGACCACAAAAATTCAGAAATCATTACACTGCTCCCAAAATAAAAACCAAGCAAAACACAGTCACTGATCCTCTCTTCACTTGCTGTTTAAGGAAGAACACTGCACATACCGCTAGGCCTCTTGGTGCAGCCTTTTTTTTTTTTTGCATGTTTATTATGTGTAAACTAGGCTACTACAGAGCGTCTTTTCTGCTGGAGAAACCAAATGCCGGGCAGCGAGACACCTAAACAAACATCAGCAAGCAAACAATTACACCAAATTATGAACATGCAGCAACTCCTTTCCCCATGTGTAATACGGCGCAATCCCAAGCTCTCGTTTCCATCAACAAAATTTACTGCGCAGCCAAAAAAGACGCACAGGACGAACACAGACTCTTTTTTTCCCCCTTCGGAAACGTGCAGCGTGAATAAACTGTGTTTCAAAATCCTCTCCGAAGGCTTCCTTTAGGTGTTCTTTCATAACGACTCCTCCGACAAGCTGTCTCGACACGCAAATTAAACAAAACATCCGAACCATTCAAACTATTCAGACTGTAGGTAAACTTCAGAGCTGGTAGAAGCAGACAGCAGGTGGTGTAGTACATGCACCTCAGGCCAAAGCGGCAGCTTGTAAAAGGAGAGCACTGTTCCGTTCTGTCTGGCAGTAGCCGACATGGCCATGTCTGTGCAGCACAAGTAGGCCAGTGCCTGCAGTGCACAGGAAAGGGCACAGCGAGTGTGTCTGCAGCCATGGAGAACTCTGGTCACGACAGCCTCAGGCAATGCACTCAGTCCAAGTTTGGAGAGAGTGAGCTGGCAGACTTCCACACCACTCTACACACACACACACACACACACACACACACACACACACACACACACTGGGTCTCAGATATGCAGTGCAGTCAGAGAGACTAAATGCAGTAATGAGAGGACAGTTGAAGGCTTCAGACATTATCTGGCAGCCTGAGCCAAGAGTCAGACAGAAGGGCTGCTGTGTGCTCAAAATTGTAAGCACTTTCAGATGGTAATTCTACATTAAAAAAAAAAATCTGTTAACCTGTGAAGAGCACTAATCTCTAACACAAGACATACATTCAGCACACTGGATTCAGACAGACTAAATGTTGTTGTTGTTGTGTGTGTGTGTGCCACCCCACCCCCCCAAACTACCCATGTCTACACACTTTTAAGCCTGACAGACAAAAATATCAGCAGACGTGTGGAAAATAAACCTAATGCTTTATTTATTAGCTACTGTAAGTAAAGGTGCATTTGTCTACATTTTGTGTGTGTGTGTGTGTGTGTGTGTGTGTGTGTGTGTGTGTGTGTGTGTGTGTGTGTTGGGTTGAAGCACTGCACTGCAGTTTCACATGTTCATGGTATTCACACACTTTACTGAGCTGCTCATTCAGTGTTCTAGCCTCGAGCAGTGTTTCCTGCTCCTCCTATGTCCCTGCACTGCATGTCTAAGCGCCGTTTGAACTCTCCGAGGGATTGAGAATTAGCTGATGAGTTTGTTCAAGTGTGTTGGATCAGTGAAAACACAAAACCAGTGTGGGGAACACACACACACACACACACACACACACACACACACACACACACACATACATCTATCGTTAAAGGGACATTCACTGACAGAATGGAATCACTAAGCCCTTACCCTAATCTTAACCATCACATCTACATGCCTAACCCCAACCTTTACCCAAACCTAAACTCTAATTGAACCCTAAAACCAAGTCATAACCTTCAGACAGTCTTTGAAAAAGTGAGGATCAGCCAAAATGTCCTCACTTCCCAAAAATGCTCTCACTCCGTTGTGAAAAAACTTATTCCACTCCTCAGTATGTTGCAAGCACACACAAACACACACACACACAAACAAACACACATTTTATATATATATATATATATATATATATATATATACACACATTTTATATATACACACACATTTCTCTTGTTATGGGGACATTCAGTATCATCCCTAACCATCACAAGTGAATTCCTAACCCCAACCTTTACCGTCACCCTAACCAAAACCCTAATTCTGACCTGAATCCCTGAAACCCAAGTCATAACCTTTATACAGTCCTTAGAAGAAGTGAAGATCAGAAAAAAAAAGTCTTCAGTCTGTTTGGTTACAAATGTGTTCCAGTCCTCAAGATGTAAGAAAGCACACACACACACACACACACACACACACACACCCCACTCGTCTCAAATACAAATATAACCAGTAATAACTAAGTTATAATAGTTAATAACTGCAATATTACATTTTACTCAGCTAGTAGTGTGTTCTGCAGAGTCCAACAGAGGTTTTTCTTCTTCTTCTTCTTCTTCTTTTTCCATAACTATACATAATGTTCAAGTTCAAGTGCAAGTGCAAGCAACCATCAAGTGCTGGCAAGTAACCCACCAAACTAGTAATCATCCCTAAATCATCCTGTTTCCTTTTCTAGCCTGACTTCTCTGTTCTGTCTCCACCGCCTGAATATTAATAATATTAATAATAAAAATAAGAGAACTGGAGCAGGTTAAGGGTAAGATTAGCCTGTTAGCTCGCTCAGTCCAGCACTGGAACTTACTCCAGGGTTCTAACAGATGGAACAGTGGAGACTGAAGCTGGAGAAGTGTGGACAGGAATGGGAAAGGCTCTCTTTCTCTCTCTCTGGTTAAAGATGTCGGAGGTGGTTAGAACTTTAAGATTAGCTGCCTAGTAAAGCTTTTCTTCAGGCACGTATTATGAGAGATAAGCTAAGCGCACATTTACAAGCTGATGGAAAGAACCGAGCGCGGCTTGCTAGAGCGAACAGCGCGTCCTGTCAGACAGACGCTCAGACAGACAGCTGCTGGACGGTGTCTAGACTCCAGGCTGAACATCGACAGCGCTTTAGCGTTCCGGCTGTTTGACGCTTAGAGACGCAGACGGTCCAACTTTTCAACCGGAAAAAAACTGACACTGAAGGGCAGATCTGATGCGCACTGAAATCACACACACACACACACACACACACACACCCTGTCCAACTCAAAATAGTAGTCAAATACAATGCATCCTACAAGGCAAAAGGCCAGTCACCAAATCAGTTTCTTTTCGGCAGGAGAAAAGTTATTTTTTTAATTAAAAAAAAAAAAATCAAGGCGGGCGGCACGGTGGTGCAGTGGTTAGCATGTTCGCCTCACAGCAAGAAGGTCCTATGTTCGATTCCCGGGCTCGGGACGTTTCTGTATGGAGTTTGCATATTCTCCTGTATGGAGTCTTGCATATTGCTTCTAGATGTGTGAATAGTTGTCTGTGTGTTGGCCCTGCGATGTGCAGGGTGTACCCCACCTTATTCGGCCAGAGTCGGCTGAGATAGGCGAAAGCCTCCCCTCGACCCTATTTAGGATTAAGCGACTTAGAAAATGAATGAATAAATGAATGAATAAAATCAAGGCAGGAGACACGTGTATCACAGCTCCAGTTTGTTATAGAAAACCAAGAGCTGGTAAAACCACATTTTTATTTCGACACGCAGGGTCAGAGCTATCACAACCCTCCACTGTTTGTGTCATGTATCATCATGTAGCTATTACATCGTGCGCGCAATGGTCTTGTATTACACTCTCCCACACACTTGTACGCAAAAACAATGAAGAAAGCTTTGCTTTTGAATGAATAATGATTAAAGGTACCATTTTTAACATTTAAAAATATTTCTACAGTTATAATTATCATCTCACTCCAGAAGTGCCTTTAAAAGCTGCATTATTATTCTGCTTATCGTTGCTTCTGTTTTTTTTTTTTGTTTTTTTTTTAGAAGAGGCATGCATGGAATGTTTGTTTTTATTGCTATTGCAGTTCCTCCTGCAAGCGGGAGAGGGTGCCAGAACTTACAAACCTCCCCTTTAATGTTCTCTATTTGTGGCACTTTTTTGATTTTGATATACTGTATTAATCCCACAAGGGAAATTTGGCTTTTGCATTTAACCCATCCAAAGTAAGCACATACACACATATACAGTGAGCACACACACACTTGGAGCAGTGGGCTGCCATACATTGGGGGTGCCTGGAGAGCAGTTGGGGGTTAGGTGCCTTGCTCAAGGGCACTTCAGCCATGAATGCAGAGGAAGGGAAGGTGCAGCTCACTCCCCCACTGCCACACATTTTTCCTGCTGGTTCAGGAATCGAACCAGCGACCGTTTGGTCCCAAAACCGCTTCTCTAACCATTAGGCTAAGGCTGCCCCGTATAACTCCTTACCTCTTTGTCTGTGTGGTACTTTTATTACTTACAGCTGTGTGTGAGTACGCATGTATGTGTGTGAGAATGTGTGTGAGTGAGTAAGCTTATAGCTGTATGTGTTTGATCAGAATTGGCAGTTAGATGACTTGTATGTCTGATTTGGCACCACTTACTCACTCCTGCATTGCGGGGAGACTAGTGCCTATCTCAGTCGACTCTTGGTGAAGGCGGGGTTACACCCTGAACAGCTTGTCAGGACCTAACCACTACGTCACCATACCTTTGGCAACTTTAAATATCACTTTCACCTCTTTAGTATTAAGTCTCGTATGGGGAAATGTAAAATACGATTACATCTCATCAAACCTTGTCATAGCTGTCTGATGATCAGTTTCAAACTCAGAACATATTCCGATTATTTCATCCGTCTTTATTTTAAGACCACAGGTGGTTCAGGGTGAACCCGGCCTTTGCCCAGTGTTGCTCCAGCGTCCATTTGACCCTAACAGGATTAAGCGGTTTGGCAAATGAGAGAGAGATAGAGAGAGTAAAAGACTACATATCTTAATAAAAGTGTTTTATTAGCTTTTGTAGAAATGTGGCTTGAATACAGCTTGTGGCTTGAATCCATGCTTTTGTTCTATGTTTCACTAATTACATTTAAAACATTCTCTGATGACATGAAAGTTCTTTTGTGCTGTCTTCTTCACTGCTGGTTTAGGAATGGTAATGTATTTCTGTATGATAGATATAAATGACAAAAAAACAAGCCCTGCGATGGCCTGGCGAGCTGTCCAGGGTGCACTCTGCCGTTGCCCAGAGTCGGCTGCGATGGGCACCAGCCTCCCCGCGACCCTAATTAGGATTAAGTGGTTCAGAAAATGAATGGATGATTGAATGAATGACAAAAAACAACAACAACAAAACAAAGAGTTATTATTCAACTCATCGCTGGTTGGGGAATGTCAATACCGTCTCACGTTCCATTTTGAAATGTACTCGTAGCTAAAACCCTAAAATTGGGAGCACCTGAAAGTGCGCTGTGAAAAAAAGAAATGACTGATGATCCACTTCTCACTTTCAGCACACAGTTTCCACTGGTGTTAAAAACACCTTTGTCCCTTCGCAAAGCTGCTTCAGCCAAATGTTCCTTTTATGCAATTTTTATTTTAGGTTCCATCCACATTGTGAGAGCCCAAATCAATGATTACTCTCTTAATTATAGTGCGGTAGAGAAGCATTGCCTACTTAGTTTTCCTGCTATTATATCTTCTACCACTAGGGGTTCTTGCACATCTTTAGCACTGCCATTCCTCATGTATTTAAATGGCAAAACAGTCCATTTTCCATGTCCCCTTGTTCATCTAAACCATCTTTCCCTCTACAATGTCTAATTTGAACTGTTACCATGGGTTTACACTGGGGCACGACGTTCGCGATCTCCGCGAACTGTGAGGAGCGTAGGGGGTCGTTGGATCGAATCATGATTCGAAGGAACTTAGTGGATTAATTTTTTTAATTTGGGGGCAGCCTTAGCCTAATGGTTTGAGAAGCAGCTTTGGGTCCGGCAGGTCGCTGGTTCGATTCCTGAACCAGCAGGAAAAATGTGTAGCGGTGAGGTAGTGAGCTGCACCTTCCCTTCCTCCACATTCATGGCTGAAGTGCCCTTGAGCAAATCACCTAACCCCCAACTGCTCTCTGGGCACCCCAATGTGTGTGGCAGCCCACTGCTCTGAGTGTGTGTGTGCTTACTGTTTGTGTGTGCGTGTGCTCACTTTGGATGGGTTAAATGCAGAGGCAATAATTTCCATTGCAGGATTAATACAGTATATAAAAAAATAAATACATAAATAATAGCAGTTTAGTAGCATTTTTGAGTCCCGCAATAGACTGGTGACCTGTTCAGGGTCAGCTGAAAATTCAGAATTCAGCTGGGATTGGCTCCAATCCTTTCCCTGTGACCCTGACGGATAAGCGGTATAGATCATGGATGGATGGATAGTGGTAACTTTGAAAGATTATGTAGAGAAGACCTCTAGAGACACAATAAATGAATAAATAAATGAATGAATAAATAAATAAATAAATAAATGGTGCCCTGCGATGGCCTGGGGAGTTGTCCAGGGTGTACTCTGTCCTTGTCCAGAGTCGGCTGAGATGGGCACCAGCCTCCACGCAACCCTAATTAGGATTAAGCGGTTCAGAAAATGAATGAATAAATAAATGGATAGATAGATAGATGGATGGATGAATGTTTTTACCCGTAGTTCCCCAAAATTTCTGGCATGCATACTTAAGCTGCTTTCACATATAATAAAATAAAATATTGTATTTGGTAGTGTCAGATTTTATTGTTGTGTTTATAATTTCTCTTGTAATAACTAATAGTGAGGAAATATTATCACTCAGTAACAATTAACAATAAAGCTGTATCTACATGGGAAAGTGTTCAGGAAAGACGCCGGTGAGGGAGTGATGTTTATAGCCGCTATAACACAAGTGATAACAGGAATTAGTTAGTTTCACAGCTGTTCTTCAACGTAAAATTTAACTGCAAACACCTAACACACACATTGTTGATTATCATCCTATGACAGCACACCTTAAAGTGCTTTATTCGTTTTGTCTTACCCTCATTTACAATTATGTCAGCTGTGGTTTAGGACCATTGGTCAATAAACAAAGAACAACTCTAATCTAAAGTTTTCTTTGAAATGGAGACACATTTATCAGTCGGAAGTGTCATGTTTATACACACCTCCTCTACTCAGATGTGTACACTTACACTTACACACACACACACACATACACATACTCACACAAACACTTTTAGAGGTGTGATACTCGGACACGCCCTACAATAAATCCATTCTGTTTTTGGAAACATGTGGCCGTGTGCCTGACTGGCTATTGATTTTATTTGCCTGTTATGGTGATTTATTATAATTCAGATTTATGTATTCTGTGTGTTTTATTTATTTATTTATTTATTTATTTTATAGTATGTGGGAGAGAGCGAGCGGTGGAAGGAGAAAAACTACAGTTTTATAGTTTATTTCGCTCATGTCTGAGCTGGAGGAAAGTTTGAGATGCAGTGTTTGCACGTGTGCGCACACACACACACACACAGACAATCTCTCTCTCTCTCTCTCTCTCTCTCTTTCTGTCTCGCTATTTCCACTGGCATAATTATCAGTACAATTAATTCATGCTATAATGCTTATTTGTAGAAGAAAGAAAATTCCTTTATAGTGTGACACAGGCCTTAAAAATAAATGATAGCAGTTTAGTAGTATTTTTGAGTCCCGTAATAGACTGGTGACCTGTTCAGGGTCAGCTGAGATTTCAGAAGTCAGCTAGGATTAACCCTGATGGATAAGCAGTATAGATCATGGAAGGATGGATAGTGGTAATTTTGTATGATTACATAGGGAAGACCTCTAGAGACACAAAAAATATAAATAAATAAATAAATGGTGCCCTGCGATGGCCTGACGAGCTGTCCAGGGTGTACTCTGCCCTCTCCCAGAGTCAGCTGGGATGGACGCCATATTTAGGATTAAGCGGCTCAGAAAATGACTGAATGAATGAATGAATAAATGGATAGATAGATGGATGTTTTTACTCGTAGTTCCCCAAAACTTCTGGCAGGAAAATTTCACACAGGAAGTGACGAGTGACATGCTCGCTGCTGAGCGACACGCGACATCGCCTGGCGAGAAAGGCAAATTGCTTCCCCTCTCGGCTCTCGTTGCCTGGATAACTCCCTCACGTGTTTCCCACTTCATAATCTTTCTGTGTGAAACAGCATCTTTTTGAGTGTGAGCAGCGCTGCGCTTCCTAAAAGCAGGTCCGTGAGAGCTTTTATTACCACTTTTTAATATTGTTTGAGGCTTTTTACTCAAAAAAAGCTGCAGTATTATTCTGATCAATAATTCAATAATCATGTGTAGATTATTGTTCAAATTTAGCTGTTAACACGATTCAGTAGGAAAAGATGTTAGCAAAACTATGTACTTGAGTTAACTAGCTAATGCACTTAATGTACATTTCATGTAGCGCTAAATAAACTTATATACTCACTGGAAATACCGACCTTTTCAGAAACATGGACCCAGGCATCAGGTATCAGGATATTATCCTCATAAAATTTCTGTATGAAGTCAATAAATTAAATTAGTGTTTATGGTTTCCACACGGAAAGGTGAAAGCAAACCATGTGCTTGGCGCCTTCTGTCAATAAACAGTATCTTTAAGTTCTGATTGGTAATCGGTCGACTCGTGTCGCATGAAAGCTCAGCCCTGTTGATTTCTGTGCTCACCCACTTTTTCTCACACGTGAAAATTTTGCCTCTTGTCACTGACATTGCATGGACGCTTGTCGCTTCCTGTGAGAACGAGGATTTATGGTTAAACTATAAACCCGTTAGCTGTAAATGTTACACTGTTGACATGATGGTGTATGGGCATGTGATCAGATAAATGTCCCCACAAGGTCAAAACTGTCACCTATTAAGGCAATGATAAAAAAATGTATCAATATTAATATCATATGGAAGACCAAGGTTAACCTCCTTTTCTCTTATCAGTGTAGGAAGGGTTTTTTTCGCTCTCAGACAGCAATACAGAACTACAGATGATTTCAAGGCGTGCGTGCGCGTGTGTGTGTGTGTGTGTGTGTGTGTGTGTGTGCGTGTATGTGTGTGTGTTCAAAAAGACCTGTAAACCTGTCAGAAACCCAATACACGACAGCACAGCTTTGCTGAAGTTAATCCCAGTGCTGTTTGTTCTGCTCCTGTGCCCTAGTGCAGTATCAGCACGTAATCCTTCCTCAGATTAGCGACATAGCTTATACCGAGTCTTTTTTTATTTTTTTTTTTCATACCCATAATCCATTTCTCAGACTTGTCGGTTGCTTTTGTGGAATTTCGGCACTTTCCGCCTCACGCTGTTTAATGTTTTATTCATGGCTTATACTTACCTACCAGACCCGGTAGTGTGTTTGTGTGTGAAGGGTGTTATTATTGTGAAGTCACTGAATGACTGAAGACTCTATAACGTTCCTCTCATTAGTTCTCACCGTTCTTTCAGGAAGGCTTAGCTCAAGTCCTCTGTGACTGGTGGGAAAATCACACTCTGCCTTATTGCAGAGTGTATTACTTTGCTTTAAGTGGCAGCCCTGGCTTTGGGGTTCAGTATGCTGTACGACTTCATGGTTGCATTGCAAGGAGTGGAAGGAAAGCAGACAATTCACGTTGTTCTTGGAAAAAAAAAGTTAATGGAGAAAAACATTTGATGAACTTGTTCAACCTTACAGCAATGTGTATGCAGTACAAATAATGCACAAAAAGTTTTAGATTGTTAATGTACTGTATAGACAGCTGACAACAAGTTGTCGTATTAGGTGTCAAGCCAATATGAGCAGCTTTAAGGCAAACTTCTCACTCACTCACTCACTTGCCAAACCGTTTACTCTGACTAGGGTTACAGGGAAGCTGGAGCTGGAACAGACCATCGCAAGGCAACACACACACAAGCATTCACACTCACACTTGGGGGCAATTTAGAACAGCCACTTAGCCTAATGTGCATGTCTTTGGACTGTGGGAAGAAACCGGAGTACCCAGAGGAAACCTATGCAGGCTCGGTTGGGAACATGCAAACTCCATGCTTAAACACCCAAGCCCAAGACTTGAGCCCAGGACCTTCTTGCTGTGAGGTGAACATGCTGACCACAACCCACTGTGCTGCCCACTACTGGGAGTTAAAAGTGAATATTTTTTTTCAAACAGGTGCTCTATTGTAAAGAGAGAGAATAGTGTGAAACAGAAAGGAATCAAGGGCACACTGTTATAGAAGAAAGCCTGTGAGCATTGCAATAAATCTAAAAGTACTGGATGGCATGAGGGTGAAGTGGTTAGGACTTTCACCTCACAGCAAGAAACTTCAAGCTTTGAACATTCTCTGTGCCTGTGTGGGTTTCTTCTTGGTACTTCAGTTTCTTCCCACACACCAAAGACATGTAGAGTAGGACAACTGGCGAGTGTAAATGGTTTTTCATCTCTGTGTTAGCCCTGCAAAGATGACCTGCTCATGGTGAACCCCACCTCTCCAACATCAGCTGGGATTGGCTCTAAATTTCCCTTCGACCCAAATGGATAAATGGAACAGATGATGGATGGATGCATGGATGGATGTGCAGTTTCATGTGTTCTTCATATCAAATATACAGCATTTAAACCACCTTTCTAATATTGTGTAATTGTGCTGCCAAATGATTTCTGACTCCTCAAAGCATGGCCTCCACAAGACCTTTGAAAGTGTGCTGTGGTGAAGTTGTCCAGCATATACCACAGATGCTCAATTTGATTAGGATCTGGGGAATGTGGAGGCCATGTCACCCTCTGTCATATTTCTCAAAGTATTGTTGAACAGTTTTTGCAGTGGGGCAGGGGACATTGCCATCAGGGAGTACTGTTGCTATAAAGAAGTGTACCTGATCTACAACAATGTAACACTTGTATCAATGGGATTTGAGCGGCTCTCATGCAGGTTCACCGGTTGTCTTTCCTTAAACCAAAGTTGCTGGGTACTAACCATTGCATACCGGAAACACTCCACAAGGCTTGCTGCTTTGGGGATGCTGTGACCCACTCATCTAGCCGTAACAAGTTGTCAAAGTCTCTCATGGTGACGAAGTGGTTAGCTCTCTTACCTAACAGAAAGAAGGTCCTGGATTTGAGCCCCTTGGGCAGTAAAGATTTTTCTGTGTATTCCCTACCCTTTTGGGGTTTCTCCAGGTACTTCTGTTTCCTCCCACACTTCAAGGCCATGCACATAAGTCTAACTGACTGGGAATGGGAGTCTGTATTGATGTTTGTCCTAGAGGACAGGTTCTGCTTGCAACCCTTTTAGGTAAAACATGCATTGCAACAGAAGCCACAAAATGGCCCAATGCATCATGGATGGGAGGTGGGATAAATGGAAAATTGCTCAGGTCTTTAAACTTGCCCACTTTTCCTGCTTCTAATACTCTGACTTCATAAATTAACTGTTCACTTGCTGCCGAATATGTCCCACCCTTGAGAGGTTTTAAAGGTGTACTGATAGACCTGTGATTAGAGAAAATTACTTTTTTCTGTAATCTTTTAATTAATGAACATGATTCAGCATGATACAGTTACAGAAAGAGTCTCACAAACAGAAATATTCTCAAGCAGGGTTTTTTTTTGCCTACAGAGATTCTGGAGCATTTGTGGCAGGGTAAATGAGGACAACAAGGCATACCAATTTAATTCACATCCATTAGCATGCTTTGCAGCCCACTGTGCAAGGAGCCAGGCATGTGGACTGATAAATGTGAAAATTGTTACTGTCACTATTTTAAATGATAACTTGCTGAAATGTAAACAATTTAGTGTGTTAAATTTTGCATAATCGTCTGTCGTCCTCCTGTCAGTGGCTTCAACACGTGAGTGTTAGCAAAGGACGTACTTGAACTTTGCTACTAGGTGTCTTTGATCGCAGTGGCGCTAAATCAGCACAATTCCCAACAATGTCAATTCACATCCCAAAAACTTTTTGTGTTGTGAGGTTGTGGTCTGTGTTCTGTGTGAACCCGGCTCCAGGATCTACCATTGGTGGTTAGGTTGGGATTTAGTGATTGTAAAGGTCATAGCTTAAAATATATGAGCCATAACACAATGTAGAGGTGAGATTTACTCTAAAGAAGTGGGTAAAGTGATGGTATAACATTATCCTTATTATGATGTACTGTAAGTAACATTATTAACACTGTACTGGCATATACATACACACACACACACACACACACACACACACACACACACACACACACACACACATGTGTGTATATTTTTTTTGA
>JBCNYH010000001.1:28635629-28646359 GCA_039654325.1 Tandanus tandanus
CACACACACACACACACACACACACACACACACACACACACACACACACACACACAACCATTCACACTCACACCTAATGGCAATTCGATTCGGAACAGCCAATGAGCCTAATGTACATGTCTTTGGACTGTGGGAGGAAACCGGAGTAGCCGGAGAAAACCCACGCAAGCACGGGGAGAACATGCAAACTCCACACAGAAACACTAGAGCCCGGGACTCAAACCAGGACCTTATTGCTGTGAGGCGGACGTGCTAACCACTAATAAAATCATATATTATTTTATTATATATCATTATTACACAGCTTTGATCAATACAATGATCATTAGAGGAGGCAAATTAGAGAAATCCCATGTAAATCAATATTTGGTGTCAAATTATTGATTTCTTTGGTATGTAATGAATGGGATCATGTACAGCAAGCAGGACATTATCACAAAATTCACCCATTAAAGATGATTTGCATCAGGGATGTGCATCACTCTGTCAGGGTTTATTTCACAATAATGACCTTCTCACGTACATCATCCCTGACATGTAAAAGTGTAGAATTATATCTGACATTAGAAAGCAGGGTTGTATCGATATCTTGGTTCTTGTTGATCGACACAGATTTCAACAAGAGCAACTACTTCGTATTAACCAGGTTAATAATGTTACCTAGGTTTACATGAAAAGAGCACAAAACTGTAATCCAGCATGATGGCTACTAGTTACAACCAGGGTACTGGCTACCTCCATGTTGGGGTTCCACATGGCATGGTCCTGAGGAGCTCTGTGATGATTCCAGCCGTCGTATAGGTCGAGCCCCATGCCTGACGCCTGTGGAGGATACAACCCAGTGGGCATGGCGTGAGGACCTGTGTAGCCTCCCATCTAGAAAGGACCATTCCAAGCAGTGAATCAGTTTACAAATAAAAGCACCTGACTGGTCTACTAGTGGTCTGTGTGCTGTTCTTAAAGTGTTGTCTACCGATTGTTGCACTAATGTAGCGTGTGTACCTGAAAGTGGTTATGCTGGCCCATATGTTGGGGGCTGGGGTAGAAACCTTCACTTGAGCGTGGACTTGGATAACCAGGTCTGCTGGGCTGCACATACACACACAAACACCAATTATTATGAGCATACTTAATAAAAACACACTGATTTATATGAGATACTGAAGTTAGGGGACCAGGCACACACAAAACTGCAATGATTTTGTGTGGATGGAAAGTCCAGTCTGTTGAAGGGGATAAACCAAAATAAGCTCATCAAAACACAAGCAGTTAGTCAACCATCCAAAATGCTCTTCTTTCAAATTGTTTAGTTGGGGAAGGGGTGCGATGTATATTAGATGATATTAGGGGATAAAACAGAGAAGGCAGCAAGTCCTCTTCTGAGTGGTTGAGATGCTGCACCACATTCGGCTGTGGATGGAGAGAGCCGTTTAGAGGCAAATCTACCTTGTACAGCCTCTCATAAAGAGAGTCACGTAGCCACCCCTCCGGACGAGCAAAGGAAAAGAACAAAGAGTAAAATATAACGGTCAGTTTAAGATGGGACAGAGTTCTTAGACATCATACAACAGGGCCCTTTGCAGGACAGTGACATTTGAAAACACTTGTGTATGTGTGTTTATGTGTATAGGTTGACACAAGAACACATGAATTACAATGAGGTCATGCACATTCAGGTGACAAGTACCAAGGTCATGCTGTACAATTGAGTGTACAGAACATGCAAAAAGCTCCACAGCTTGGGATGAGTTTAATCAATATACCTAGTATTTGTCATAAAGAAAAATTAGGGTTATAGTTTCCAAATAAATATAAAGCTTCCCTGCTGTCCAAATAACACCTGCCTGCAGAGAGGGACAGTAAGCATGCTGGTTCAGGGTTTGCCTAGTTAGGGCCACTGTGGGTGGTATGGAGGGCCTCCTGCTGAGCCTGGGCACCTGTGGGGGCAGTGTGGAATTCTGGGAGTTCAGCACTAGTGGGAGTGGGAGCAGCGGAGAAACAACAGGGGGCTGGAAGAAGCAAAAGCAGAGCTGGGAACCGAAAGACTGCTGACATGCAGAAGCAGACGACAGACAATCCAAGCTAGCACTGTTCTGCAGAGACGGTCTGCGTGAAGGCTACACACATACACACACCAAACATGGACAACACAGCCCAGACAAAGACAACATACACACACAGCACAGAGGACAAGAGAGGATATTTAGAAAAGCAAGACAACAACATGTATGCAGATGAGCCACAGCTTATACACACATTCTACAGCTGATGTGATAGTGACAGACAGACAAGGACACCTGTAGAGGAGTGGATCACATGACTGCATGAGCATGGGTAGGGAAGGAGTGGAGAAGTGCTTGAGAAGTTCTAATACCCACCCACCCACCCACAAACACAAACACACACATAGTAAGTGGTATCAATCACCAGTTGTTTAGCCAAAACATTATGAGATCATACCATATAGTGGGCATGTGGAAATTTGCAGCATGAATGTAATTTGTAGTTTTAGATTGTTGTTGAAATGGGTAAAAAAAAAAAAAAAAATCATGAAACTCATCATAGAGAAATAAAAGGATAATTCCATACAATTTTCCCCGTTTATAAATGAAGGGATAAGATTACCCATATTTATGGCAAAAAGTAACCATTAATAAAAATGTTCAACAATAAAAATTGGCTTATAAACATCCAGTCATACTTTGAATATTGCGTAATAGCACTAAAGACAATTAAAATACTGAATAGGGTACAATCCTGCCTCACACCCGGTTTTCCCGGGATAGGCACTGGATCTCAGGACAAAGGAAGTTATTGAAAATGAATGAATGATCCAACTACATTTTACACAAAGGCTATTGTATAAACCACACTGCGAGAGTGACAAACGATAAGTTGTTAACAAATCAAATAGAATTCGATTCCAACCATCATAAATCTGGAATATAAACTGTACCATTGCTGGGGTGGGGGGGGGGGGGGGGGGGAGGGGGGGGGGGGGGGGGGGGGGGGGGGGGGAAGAACGGGGGTGGTTGAAAAAACAAAAGGGAATTCGGTTCCAACCATTCAGAACGTGGAAGGGAAAATTTACCCGGGACAAAACAACCCCCCCCCCCCCCCCCCAAAAAAACATATAAATAATTAAATAAATAAATAAATACAATAAAACATGTACTATTTTAAATAAATACTACCCAGATGCAGCTCCAGTGGACTGTACAGTTAAACATTCTCACATCGTCATTCATAATCTGCTTTATGTTAAACTTAAGCATTGTGACTACTTACTTTGGGGGGTGCCTCGTCTGATCCCCCTGAATCCCAGGACACGTTCGCCTGCCTCCTCATCTCCATGCGACTGCGCTCCTCCTGCTGAGCCTTCTCCTCTGCGAGGATGGTACTGCAAAAACACAGAGGAGGGAAACCAGCCCTGTGAGCTAACAACATCACTGCTAAAGCCTGAATACACACAGTGGGAAGGACTTCAGTTACACGTGCTGCTTTAACCCAAGCTCTTCACACTGAGACTGCCTGTTTAGGGTTTGTGCGTGGACTCTTAAGCCCAGACCTGCCTACATGCTCAGATGAAGAATTCCAGGAAAGAATGACACAACCCCTTAACCAGCAGCTGGTAACTTCATTATGCAATACTTTATCTTGTGGAATAGAAGAAATAAGATTTGACCTGATAATATAAATATATATTTGAAAACCCATGGCGATAACTATTGGAATACTGGTAATGTTCAATTTGTAAATATTTGTAAATATCTGCCATGAGCAGTCTATCTATATTCAGGCTAGGTTAAAAATATGGGTGATAGCATTACAGAAGGTAATAACTCAACAGTTACACTCCAGGTTACTACAACTCAAACAAATTCCATACCTCTATATCCTTTGCTATAGCAAGACTTAATACAAAATGCACAATTCTGAACACCGACGAATGTCAAAGTGTCTAGACAAGACGAAAAACTCATACCTGTTGTAAACTTGATAAAATCTCTATCTTGGATTTCAGTGGAGAAGTGGACGAGATGTTAACAGCACAAACGTGGGAGACCCAGTACCATGAGAATGTACTTAACGTCCTATACCCAGGCTCTAACGACTATTTTTAGATGCACTGAACCCTGACAAACCCAGCATGTGTGTTGCCAACAGATGAATGAAGGATACAACAGAGATAAAATACACCTGTTCAGATCATTCTAGTGTCGCCCAGAATTTCTCTTCCGTTTAGAACGTTACCTGGAAACCTCCATCAGTGCTATTGGTAAAAGTGCGAGTGCATGTGTCCCCCAAATTTCTTTTATCTCACAAATCATCTTGAAAAATGTGACCTTTCAAATAATTGTTTTGGTCATTTCATTCCGATATTCTGACAGTGATTACTAGATGGGTCATTCACATTAATGAATTAAAAAATAATAAATTTTGGCATGTTGAGCATATGAAGTTATGTCCCCAAGAACTTTGTCAACTCTGTTACGTCATCTCTGTTAAAATCCTGTATTAATATTGCTGTAATTTATGATTCAAAAAAGCTGGAGCTTCAAAACTTTCCAGAAATGTACTCTGTACCATAGTGTTTATTTATAGATATTTTGCAAGTATTTCTGTGAAAATTATTCATTGAGGAGGCGCAATTAGAAATTATACATTTTCATGGGAATAACCCACATATCATGCTATACCACATTCTCTTTTTTAATTATGTCTATTTCATGGCTACAGAGATGTACTGAAACATCCATACATATAAATCATTAAAATAAATAAAATTACATTAAAAAGTTACTGAAGAAAGTGCCTCAAATATATGCAATAAAATTTTCAAAACTCTTGTGGCCAAGAATGTAGCATTTTCAAATTAATAAAATCAGAAAAGAGTTCAATAAAAATCATTAGCTTGGAGCAAGTTCACACTTTGATAAGGCTTCTTATAACAGGGGCATAACGGTGGTATGTGGGTTTCCTCCGGGTACTCCAGTTTCCTCCCACAGTCCAAAGACATACATATTCGGCTAACTGGCTGTTGCAAATTGCCCCTAGCTATGAGTCTAAGTGTGAATGGGTGTGTGTGTGCTGGCCTTGCGATGGTCTGGTCAGCTGTTCAGGGTGTAACCTGCCTTCGCCCAGTGTTGGCTGAGGTAAGCTCCATCCTACCTGTGACCCTAACAGGATTAAGCAGCTTGGGAAATGAGTGAGAGACTGAGTGAGTGCTAATAACAGAAGTGAAATCCTTAGCCATTTATAATAATTAAAAAAAACCCTGCTTAACATGTTAACATGCTAAACATGTTAGCAGCAACTGTAAGCATTATCTACAGTGCTTATCCATCAGTATTGTGGGGAAAGCTGGAGCAGTTAGAAGCAGTGTAGACCCTGGGCGGGTTAGCAGCAGCTGGCAGCCTAGCATTCATAACAGCAGCAGCAGTGACTTCCTAAATAAACTGTCCACATGATAGAAAATATTACTGTATAGTGTGTGATTTGTGACACAACAAAATAAATGATAATGTTTTTCTATCATCATGAGATACACATGTCGTCATATCACACAGTCCTACAAATAATAATGCAAATACAGGTTAAAAACTTCATCAAACATCATTATGGGGGAAATATCGTATCTGTAGATCAGAAAAAAGATGACATTTTTTAAATTTTCTATCTGTCCAATTTCAGTGAGTCTGTACCCAACCCAAACTCAGATACCTGTTCTTGGATAACAGGAGGGGAACTGAAATTGTCTTCTGCTCTTGTAGTCATCCATTTCAAGGTTTTTGTTTTTGTGTGTTTTGGGATGCCTATTACGCATGTGAAGAGTGCTTCAATGAGTTACTGTAGCATCCTCTTAATACGAACTACTCCATTCTCCTCCAGCAGAACTAATACTCACTGGTTAGATTTTGCAGAAGTTTCTGAAATACTCAAACTGACTCAGGTCAAAATCATAGACATCACATTTTCCCCCAATGGTGATGTTTAACTAATGTTCCTGATCTATATCTGTACATTTACATTTACGGCATTTGGCAGACACCCTTATCCAAAGTGACTTACATTTTTATACAACTTAGCAGTTGAGAGTTGCTCAAGGGCCCAACAGTGGCAGCTTGGTGGTACTGGGGCTTGAACTCCCAACCTTCTGCTGAGTAACCCAGAGCCTTAACCACTGAGCCATCACTACACCAGACCATCTTATGACTGGCTGATTGGATAACTGTATAATTGTACAGAAGTTCAGGTGTTCCCAATAAAGTAGACAATAATTGTACAGCTCAACAGCAACATTTTTGTAGATTTTCATCAAGGGTACCAATAATTCTGGAGCTGACCTATCAGCATGTATAGCATTCGGGAAAAGGACTTGCTTTGACTGTTAAACTGAAATAGGCAGCTTAATTCATTCAAGTCTGTATTTGTCCTGAGTCATGCATCGTCGCCTCGTCTCTGATAGTCATGCATCGGGTGATATAAGAATGTAAAAGCAAATATTTCACTTTTAAGTAAGGAATAAAAAACAAGGGGGTGGGAGTGGGGCGGTGGGTGGTTGGGGGTGGGGGTGTGCTGGCTTAGGTAAAATCCTACACAGAAAAGTAATGTAATGCTGTTAACACCATGAAGATGATCAGTTTTAAATAATATAATAATTAATGCTGTGGCTCATCTCCAAACAGTTTTAAAAGCTGTAAACAGTCATTCTGTTTCCAGCCTCTATTTTCTTTTGAGGTTAATAAGGCAAATAAGCCAGCTTGTCCTGTTACAGAATTATTATAAAGTCCTCTTTCATGAAGACTTACCCACGGATCTTTCTGTCTGACTGTTAAAGCACTGACACTGAATAATCCTTTCAAAGAACGTTAAAAAATATTTTCCTTCTCATCGAAAAAATTACATCTACAATTCCACATTTCAATTTACATGGAGTGACAGCCACACAAGTCCCTGTGTATATCATTTCAGAAATAATAACATCAGAATAAATGCATTAACAACCTTGCAGGCGGAACTACAGTCAGAGATACTGTAAGAGCAAATAAATCAACAATGTCATTCAGTATCCAGCAGCGCTGTGCTATAACTGTAACTGATATCGGGACTCTTGGAATATACAGTTGGCAGATGTGTTCCTTTCATATTGTTTACTGCATTGATTGGAGAATTTTTTTAAGCGCTCACTTACAGGCACTGAATTTCTTGTGCCATTAAAAAAAAAAAAACCTTGCATACATACGTTTGAATGAGGGAATTTACTGTGCCTCTGAGCGTTCCAGATGAGTGGTGATCTCTCTATAGATGAGCAGATTCAATGTATTTAATGCATTTTTCACTCAATCAATCATTCAATAAATAAATAAATAGTAATTGAATGACGTGACAGACTTGTAAGATCTTTGTAATGTTCTGTGATCGCACTGGCATTGACAGTATTTCCTGAAGAAGAAAAAAAATGCCTAGGGGTGATATTACAAAATACTAATTCTCTATATCTAATAGGTAATTTCTTACTACAAATTAATATATGATGTGTGTGTGTGTGTGTGTGTGTGTATAAATATGACACCTAGATCATGAATGTTTACATGACAGCTTTACATATTCAGGTCAATCAATGTGTAGATGGTGGACCACAAGATCAAAACCCTGTTGGTCCAACCTCCAGACCTTAACCCCAAAAGAGATGGTTCTTAGCCATCAAACAAAACTGAGCTGACAGAATTTTTTGTGCCAGGAGAGGCATAAAGTCACACAATAGCTATGTGAAAGACTGGTGGACAGCATAACACATAAAATCTGTCATTAAAACGTCAGGGTTATTTCAGCAAATACCGATTTCTAAACTAAATCAGTACTGTGCTGTTCCACACAGAATATGATCTTGATTTATATACATTTTTCAGGATTAATAAACACTGCTCTCTTTTTTTTGACCAGTTATAATTTTCTGAAATTAAAAGCTTTAAGTGACAAATTTTTTATGTGGAATTTGGGGAAGTATTATACATACACTCATTCATTTGCCAAACCGCTTACTCCTATTAGGGTCAACACTGGGCGAAAGGCGAGGTACACGCTGAACAGCTCCCCAGACCACCAGAGGGCATTCACACTCACACCTAGGGTCAATTTGGAACCGCCAATTAGCCTAACGTCTTTGGATTGTGGGAGGAAACCGGAGCACCCTGAGGAAACCCACACAAGCATTTGGAGAACATGCAAACTCCACACAGAAACGGCCAAACCTGGAATTCGAACCCTGGGCCTTTTTGCTGTGAGGCAGACGTGCTAACCACTATGCCACCATTATACATACATTAGGTTTTATTGGGTCACCCTGTACTTAAATCCTACCTCACTGCAAGGATGGAGTGCTCTCAATTCAGAGCATCAGATGACTTCACCCCAGGAGTCCCTCCCTAAAGTGAGTTTCTAACAAATGTGAGTGAATAGTATGACGTATAAATTTTCATTTACTTGTTTATTTAAGAAAGTAGAAGAAGCTCCTTGTTTTTGTGCAGCACTGGGTCATTTCATTATCTCGTTTATAATGCTGATTGAATAAACAATTCGAGAGGTATAAGTATTCAGGCTCTTTTAGTGCAATGAATTGTCCTAAATATTCTGAGGCTCAGAGAGTTTATTAGAGACCAATCAACATTCCTTTTGGGTTCCATAAATTTGCCATTTAAAGAATCTCCAGTCAACATTTTACTTTAATTAGACCCTGAAACATTGATCCTAAGCGCGATAATGGCTTACTAACTGCCTTTCCTCACTTCCTCTCCCCATTTTAAATCATTCACCCCACCTTTACTACAGGTTACATGCCCAATTACTGACTTACAGCTCATGCCAAGAAGCTATTTGTGTAGCTGCACAGGGAACATTCAGGAAATGCCTCTAATGGTCTGGACATTATTGAATCACATATTCAATTGTTTTATTATAGATTTTATGTACAACGCAGGCTGAACGCTAATTTGAATTACGGTCTGAGCAGCCTGCCAAAGGTGCGTCAGCATTGGATACGATTGACAATTTTTTAAAATTCCAATTTGTATTGCCTTAATGGTGAAAATCTTACCGCAGCTTAACAGCTTGAAAGAAAGGAAACACTAACATACTTCTGAGAGAAGAACTGAATACAAAAAAAGCTGGACACATGACATATATAATGAGATTCCTCCCCAACAGATGATTATGATATTAGCCTGAATCCAGTGCCTTTTATGGGTCTGATTCAGTGCTAGAGAAGTGTTAACAGGACAAATATTTACATTGTTTCTAGGAAGCCTGGAAAATACTGATGTGGGATAGAGGGGAAAGAGTGAGTAAGTATGAGAGCGAAAGAATATATGCTGTACCAGTGTGTAACTGTATAGAAGACAACATTTCTAGTTGTAATAATCTTACATTAACATATTATGTCCTGTTGCTCAGCTGTTTCACTCCTATATACAAATGATATGTGTCGAGTCTCATATCACTGCACAAGCATGCTGCCTGGAAGCTTGTTTTGCTGCCACTGAGAGCGTGTGTGTACATGAAGGAGAATGCTGGATTCACTTTACTCTTGAGTCATTACGTTAGTTATTTTCTACAGCCTGGGGAGGTTTGCCTTTAGTACCATGTCTGTGAATGAGAATGGGAGTGTGCATGTGTGTATCTGTAAATGTGTACTGAATGAAAAAAAAAAATGAATCAGTGAGTAAGAAGTAAGTAAGAAGGAGTGGCACTGATGGTAACATCTACTGTGTTGCCATGCCGACTATAGAGATGAACCATGGAGAGGAACTTACACAGACATGGACTGACTCAGGGGTTGAGATGGAACTTCCCCTGTGAATTTATACCTCATCCGATTCTGGTGAACACATTTTCATCAATCTGTCTCATCAATTCACGGCTCATCATTTCAACAACAAACAAAAAAGCGTTTATGAAAGAAAATGACATTTCTAATCAAATCTAGTTTGATATTTTAGTATTAACAATCCCTATTAATATTTGTGCTTTGCAAGATTTTATGTTAGTGTCTATTTAACAATCCTACTTGATTGCTTCAAAAGCAATTATTTGTTATATTATTACAATCCTTACTTTTAAGTCTGGAAATATGCATAGGATGACTTTTATTTTGAAAATGCTTTTTCATACTGTAAGCCATGTGTCACTAAAATCTTCTCAGCAGGTAATGGTGGGCTTTAGCTTTTCAGGCCAGTTTCAAATTAGTTTTCAGGATATTAAATATTAAGAGAAGGAGTCAGGGTTTCCACATCAGGAGAGTGTATTGATATTTAAGATTTAATATTATTATTTTCACTAAATTGCTGAATTGCGTTTCTGAGAAAAACACACAAGAATAAAAACTGTCAGCTTTCAAAAGCTGTTCATGCTGCACCTATGGCCTAAAGAGAAGAACCTTTTTGTTGTTAGGCTCCAGTGCGCCCCCTGGTGCAAAAAGAAAATAGAAACAACAGCAAAAAATTTTGGGCCTTTCACATTGTGTTTAATGTGATAATAAAGTGACTAGCCTTAAAACTCAGAGATTCTAAAATAACACTCACATTAAATAAACTCTCTCTCGGTAGCCCTATTGCAGAGGAGGTCACTCAGTTTGCGGTGTGTGTGTGTGTGTGAGTGTGTGTGTGTGTGTGTTTGTGTGTGTGTGTGTGTGTGTGTGTGTGTGTGTGTGTGTGTGTGTGTGTGTGTGTGTG
>JBCNYH010000001.1:28683094-28715437 GCA_039654325.1 Tandanus tandanus
GATATATATATATATATATATATATATATATATACACACACCATAAATAAATACCTTTAAAAAGAA
Source organism: Tandanus tandanus (assembly GCA_039654325.1). Lineage (NCBI taxonomy): Eukaryota > Metazoa > Chordata > Actinopteri > Siluriformes > Plotosidae > Tandanus > Tandanus tandanus. The sequence continues at coordinate 28,683,161 of JBCNYH010000001.1, forward strand.
AATCTGAGCAAACTTGTTAATGTATAATTTTTTAGCAAAGCTCCTGAGCTTAAAAATACCGGGAAGGTAACCTGCGATGGACTTGCGTCTTATCCAGGAGAAGTTGAATTCCTAGATGCTTCACGCTACAGAAACGAAAATAAGCTCCAGCCCGATGAGCCAGTAGGCTCAAGTGTAAACTCCAACAGACTTTACCTTTTTTTTTACCCAAGCAAAGCCCCATAACCATGGAATAGGACTTCAGTGGTTGTTCTGTATGCTTACCCTGTCGCTGACTTAATGCTGATTGGCTGTTATAGCTCACGCATTATTAACTGTCATATAAAACTCTCACAATAACGAAACTGATAGCCTAAGATGCAGGCTCCTACATCTCTGCTCAGACTTGCAAGGAACAATAAAAAAAATACACAATCTAACTCAGATAGGCAGACAAACTTTCATTGAGCAAGACACCAACCATCAACAGTAACACGGAACATAAACTTGTTACTCAGAAAATTAAACTAACAAAACAGGTGACAATCATCAATGTCGTTTTCATTAAATAAATAAATAAATAATAAAATAAAAAATAAATAGTTTTTATCATATTTTGGGTGATCAAATAAACATAACATATAAAAAGACAAATACAATTAAACACCAATAAATCTTAAAAAAATTAGAAGTAAACATGTCTGCTCATAATTTTTGGCTTCTACTGACTTTGGGAGAAAACATATGTGCAATATTTAAGAAACACAACTCACAAACACCTTAAGGGTTGCGCCACCTATGGGCAGTGCCTAAATCAATGTATAATATTAGATCACAGTATATAAATTGTTTATAGCAATTAGCAATGCCACGAACACCAGGAGCAAAACATGAAGCAAAGCCTGAATTTCGAAGAGGGTGTACTGTGGGTCAATCTGAAGGTGGACTTAGCCAGCTTTGGATTGCACAAAACCCTGGGATTCCTCTTGCCACAGTCAACAGAGTGATTGTACAATTCACCAGCAAAGGCAAGAAATCAACAGCATTATGCTCAGGTCGACCTGGACCCTCTGACAGGGGTCTTCATACTGTTGAAAATAATCCCTATTGTAAGGCAACTGATGTTGCAGAGAAACTCCAAGTGAGTCAGAGTACTGCTGTTAGGAATCGCCATCAAGTCGGCGGCGACTGTATATCTACATATACATCTTTTAAAATTGAAGGTGTCTATTTACTTTTATTATATCACTAAATCGTAATGTGAAATTACAAATATAATTATTTGAATTGAGGTGGCATTAATTGGTAGTGTGCATTAAAGAGCAATATGATAAAATTGGATATCATAATGACTGCTAATAACTCCACACTTGGCATACGTTGTGGCTCCTGGCACAAATATCACTGTTTCCATATTTCTATGTTTAGTTTATGAAGCTGTGTTTTGTTCTGATTTGTGGTTTTCAGCCTGTCATTGTTTTATTTTCTGACTGTGTCATGATTGTTCTAATTAGCTAAAGTCAGTTTTCCCATTTAAGCTATAATCTTTCATTGTTTCATGAGACTTATCAGGCATTTGACTGTCATGTCCAAGCCTTTGTTTTCTAGTTTCCGTGTCCCGTGATTCTTGGTACTGACCCTTGCTCATGTTTCCTGTCTTTGATATGAATTATCCTCTGTGTTCTCTGACCCCTGCTGTGGACCAAGATGATGATTATTGGATTATCCTGAATAAAATGAATGCCAAGTTTGTGTACTTGCGTCATGCTTGTCATCACTGCATCATACAGTGACACTGTGAGAATGATTTGAGATCCACCAATAAAGAAAAGTGAACTGGGTATGCAGCCAAATGCAACACTACGTATTACATAACCTTTACACATTCACTTGGGTGAGAATGACTGGGCAAAAATAGACTGCTTTTTCATCTATAATTTATTTATATCATCCATCCATCAGTCACCACACACCTGGCTGTTTAACTGTACACATTCAGTCTGTGATGCTAGGTCCCCGTGGTCCTATTCTAGTGACATCATCCACAAGTTCATGGTGTAAAAGAGTTTACTCTGATGCTAGGTGTGAGTTATGTAATAACAATACAGCTATTATTTCCATCTGTAAGCCATTCTGTCAAGGACAGAGAAATTCAATTTTTAGTTTCTCGTCACCGCCCACTCATTATTTTGGCCCTGCAGCAAAAAGTTTCTTGTTCATCGCTGACGAAAAATCCGCATCAACAATCTTTTTTTTTGTTTAATCAGCACACCAAACCAAACAATCCGGAATTAAATGAACACTAACAGGGTCGTTGATTGACTGCCCTTCTGCATGTGAGTTTGGCACCTCCACATGATGTAAATAAATATCGAAGTTGCCTCTTGGATTCAGAACGAGGCTGTATTGATGGTGTGTATACACACATGTACAAGTGCATGGCCGCTTTTTAAGTGCTAATTGTACCTAGGTAATTGTACCTAGTTTGAAATCAACATGTATATTTTGATAGGATGTTTAGTCTTGAGCCTGAAGTTAGTAGTGAGATAGATTCAAGTCACATACTACAGGTACTGAAAGGGCTTGTGCTATCCTGTTCTTGGATGTTGTTGCATTCTGTTCAGATTTTATCTGATAGTGTAAATGTATGATTCAATGTCGGTCCAGTTACCATATAAAAATTACTGCTGAATTTCAGGGCTTGTGTAATCCTGTACATTTTTATTTCATGAAGATAAATTATAGTTAGTATAATTAATAGTTTGACAAATCTCTTTGTATAAGAAATAGCACGGTGTTGAAGGTTGACCAAAATTCCTCATGCTTTTCTTCACATTGTGAGTTGTTTCTACAGACAGAAATAAAACAATCTCAAAAGCAAAAAAGATGCCAGAGTTTCTTCATCCTCATGCAGTTACGTTCAATACTTCTAAATAATAAAAACTTATTTATAGTCTTGTGCACTTTCACACAATCTTTTACAGTGACTGCTCAGTCCAGCAGTGTTACAGCTTTGTGAGGTCACCAGTGAAGCTTGTGTGAAACAAATACACCGATCAGCCATAACAGTATTTATATACACTTACACAACCTGACTGGATGAATACAACCCGATGTCAAAACATAAAAGAGGAAGAAGAACACTGGGCGAGTGTGTGTTTAATATGTGTAGCAGTCTGCTCAGAGCTAAGTTCTCTGCTAATGTTCGCTGTCAAATGGAAGTGATTAGAGATTCTAGTGAGGCATGTTCCACTGCAAGCTGCCAGATTATGATTTCTTCAGCGACCGCACCAAGCGGCTTTCTGGAAATGATTCTCCATTCTTTCACAGCTGCTGTTCTGTTTGCTCTGCATTACCAACAATTAGTCAGACAATCCCATCCTGAGCCAGACTGCAGCAACACCTGAGCAGCCTCCATCAGAAGCGTGTGCTTGACATGCAAGATAAGCACTGACAGACAGAACAAACAGATGACAAGCAGACGCCAGCTTGAGTTTCCACACAATTTCACCAAACACTTTGTAATGTAAGTGTTTATAATGTAGGACACAGCAAACTGTAATACTGTGTGTTATCCATACTTGGATGGATATTTTTTTATGTTATTTTTACTGTTTTTATTATTATCATTATCATTATTATTGTTATTATTATTATTATTATTATTTTAATTCCATGCACACAAAAATATCCCAGTCCTCACAAAAAGCTCTTACGAAGGCTGTGTGATATGACCATACATGTCATTCCATATGCCTTTAACAAACATACTGTAAAAAACGATTAAGCGGTTCAGAAAATGAATGAATGAATGAATAAGTACAGAAGAAACAATATGTTCAAAGGCTCATTTGTTAATTCATCTACAGCTTTAACTTGGTCAAGTTGGGCTGAAAGATCTAAATCGAAATGGGATGCTGGATAGGATGCTAGTCCATCACAGGGCACCATGCATACACACTTACACATACACACTCTCATTCACACACAGAGGCAATTTAACACAGCCAGTCAATCTACTGGCAGGTTTTTAGGAGGAGGAAAGAAACAGAAAATCCTGGAGAAAATTCATACAGGCATGAGGTGAAGATGGAAAACTCCACACAGACAGTAACCTGAGCTCAGGTCAGTCTGAGAGCTGGGAATCTGGTTCACACTAATATCTTGGGCATAAATGACTAATGACTGGATATACTTGACTAAATTCTCTGTTCAGTAGAAATCAAGACAATGACTGACTAAGAAGACAGGATTTTCTGAGCATTATTAACGGAGTATAAACAATAGTGCATTAGGGGCAGATTGTTTCATTTAGCTCCATTTAACTTCACTATGGGCTTGTAGAACAACAGCCAAAGCTTCAAAACAATGGCTCTTTATACCAGCAGGTTATTATCTATGGTGTACAACTAGCGATTAGATTCTGTGCTTTTCTAAATTGTTCAAGCGATATTGGTTGTGGTGGGGTTTTTTTTAATTTCTATCAGATGGCACATGGAAATGCTTGGATAAACTTCACAGAAGGAAGTTAACCCACACACACACTGGGGTCTTTATCTCACGCAGCATGCCTACCTTAGAATTGGAATTTTATTTATTTATTTTATTTTATTTGAATTTCCCCCCCATTTTTCTCCCTAATTTAGACGTATCCAGTTCCCACCCATCAAGTATTGCCTTCCCTATCACACGACCACCACCGACCAGAGAGGGGCGTAAACATGCACATGCCCCCTAAATGACATGCAATGTCCGCCACCTGCCTTTTTCCGAACTGCTGCGCATGCGTATTTGGGGGCGGTCTAACACACTCGGAGGGAAAGCGCTATCCGCCCTTCGTACGAATGAGCTCACAGACGCCCATGATTGGCTGGTGATCGCTGTGAGTGACAGGGAAGTGAGCGTATGCCATTCCTCCCTCCCGTGAGAGCTCGGCCAATTAGCTCCCATGGACTTCCGGTCACGGATGGTTGTGGCATCAATCCGGATTCGAACTACAATTTGAGTTTTATTTTTTGACATTTAGGCTTGAGAGTGAAAGCTGAAGATGTGACAACAGATCAGTACAGAGACTGTTAATATTTGGACAGCAGAAGACGTCTCAAATTAGAAGTCAGCAGAAGAAGCCCCACTCAGCCTCATGTACTTCTACTGCGCAACAGCCTACAGTGTCCCTCATATTTTCATTCACTGTGTTTAGTTCCAACAGTTGGGTTTGCCTACATTGCACAATTTTTATTTTACCTTAAAAATCTTTTTTCAAAAAACACTATTTTAGTATAACGCTTAACGGCATGACTATACTTGATTGAAAAAAATCCAGAACACGCCATCTTTGGTTTGAGCAATGAGTTCTGTGTGTTCAGTACAATTACCGACTCACTTGAACTTGTCTAACTTCACCCCAGAATTTACCATCATACACTTATATGAACTTTATATGAAGTACTACTCTGCCATTTCTTTTAAAAACTGGACAATTGCGCTAGCTACTTAGCCTCATAAGTTAGCAAACTTTACTTTAGTTATAATGACATCCAGGTGTCACAATTTGCACAAAAAAACATTTGTTTATCAGTCAACACACACACTACCTATAACACTAGGGTGGAGTGCATACATAATATCTCAGATAATAAGGTTTAAACTCATCCGGCATGCACTGTGGTGTTCATACAATCATCATCTGTTAAGTTGTGTTCACACAGGAAGCGTCGAGTGACACGTTCGCCACTGAGCGACACACGACATCGCCTGGCGAGAGAGGCAGATTGCTTCACCTCTAAGCTCTCGTTGCCAAGGTAACTCCCTTGCATGTTTCCCACTTCGACACCGTGCTTCCCTACAGCAGGTCCCTGAGAACTTCTATTATCATTATCTTATATTGTTTCAGTTTATTTTAACTCATATTATCATCATATATAGCTTATTATTATCATTATTATTATCACAGATCAAATACAGAACGGAGACTGTTGTGCATCATGAACTTGGAACAATTCGCTCTCCTCGCCATCTCCACTCTCTATTTGAGAAAAAAAGCACCACGACGTCACCACTCCTGCTGGGTTCACCCAATGATACAAGCCCGATATCATCACAGGAAGAATCACAGACTTGTCCAGGAGCTCCGTTTAGACAGAGTACACTTTCAGCGGTACTTTACTGTGAGCTGCACACAGTTTTTATCTCCTGATTTATATATTTTTCTTAAAATTAAGCTGTTAAACCAATTCAGTAGGAAAAGACGTTAACAAAACCATGTACTTGAGTTACTATCCAACCCACATAATGTTCATTTCATGTATCTCTAAATAAACTTATATATAAATATAAACTCACAGGAAATGCCGACCGTTTCAAGAACGTGGACCCAGGCATCACATATCAGGTTATTATCCGTATAAAATTTCTGGATATTTACACCCGGCATTAATAAGCTGCTCTTCCATGTTGATGTAAGCAGGACAACGTGTTTACGGTTTCCATCGAGAAACAGTACAGCAACCACCATGTATGGAAGTATCTGTCAATCAACAGTATCTTTAAGCTTTGAAAGGTAATCGCCCGACTCGTGTCGCGTGAAAGTTCAGACCAGCTGAACTTTGCGCCCACCCACTTTTTGTCGCACAAGAAAATTTCGCCTCTTGTCGCCTCTTGTCATGTGTATCGCGTGCGGTCATTGACTTTGCATGGTCGCTTGTCGCTTCCTGTGTGAATGAGGCTTTAAACCAAACAGCAATACTCCTCATGACGCCGGAGTTAACCTGTCTGCAATTTCCAGTTCCCTGTGATACAAGTAATCCCTAGACGCATCCATATTAATGAAACGTTTCCTGCTGAAACCATTTAAGATCCAGGATAGATGTACTTTGGCGTACTCCAGAGAAAGCGGGTGTGGCAAACAAAGGTGAAAGGACACCCCGTAGCTTTACTGTGCATGTCTGAGTTGGAGAAAATCCTTATCATGCACAAGCAGGTTTCAAATAGTGGCTAGGGAGGGAGGGACGTCTGGACCTCACCCCCAGAACAAGCAGAAGAAGATGAAGATAAAGATGAAGATGACCCCATTTGTATACATCCGTCCTGTCCATGGTATGTACAGGTGATGAAATAGTATTTCAGCTTATGCTTCTTGATATGTACATCTAAATGGGTAAAACATTCATTTTCTAAATCACTTAATCCTAATTAGGGTCGCGGGGAGGCTGGTGCCCATCTCAGCCGACTTCGGGCAAGGGCAGAGTACACTGGACAGCTTGCCAGGCCATCGCAGGGCAGAAACATGCTGACGGCACCCCGATGACCTACTCTTTAAGAATGACAGTAATGGTTCTTTTACATGCCTCTCACCACAGACAGTGAGAGACATGGCTGGCCTTTGATAACCCAGTTAGCTGCACTGGGGGTACAGCAGTGACAACTCGCTGATAGTGGGGCTTGAATCCCCCACATCTTAGATCTAAATATATAGATTCAAGCACAGAAGCAAAGAAGAGGTAGTGTCACAGTTTGGTCCTGTATGGCTGCATCGGGAACAGGCTTGCTAATTGTTATTAATGATGAAACTCATAATGGTAGCAGCCAAATGTATACAGAACTCTGTAGAAACATTCTGTCTGCCAATTTACAAAGTCATGCATCCAGTCTCATTGAGAGGTACCTCCACTGCATCATGCAGCAAGACAGTGAATGAACACAAACCACCAACAACAAACGATTTCATCAAGGGAAAACAGTGAAAGGGTTTTGACTGGCCTGTGAATCTCAAACACCAGACCTTATCCCAACTGAGCATGCCATTCAAGTTAAGGATATGAACCAAACATAAAGTATTGTTAATTTTTAATTACTCTAAGCTTCTCTGTTTTTATACTACTTCTTAGTAGTTATATTCCTCCGCATAGCAGAGCCACAGTGACCTTGACCTATGTCATTCTAAGTTTAGTGGGCATTTGTGGAATTTTTTTTTTAATCCCTCAGAGTTCTCGAGATATCGCATTCAGAAAAATGGCCCAAACGAGGCAGTAGTGACCTTTACCTTTAACCCCTTAAAAATAAAATCTGTTCATCTTTGAGGCGAAGTGAACATTTCAGCAAAGTTTGAAGAAAATCCCTCAGGGTGTACTGAAGATATCGCGTTCACCATAATGACCCAGACATACATACAGACATACGTAGGTACAGGCATAAATATGGACAAACAACACAAAAACACATAATGCCTCTGGCCCTGGCTATCACTGGCGTGGAGGCAAAAAAATTGAGTGGCCTGTCACCAAAGGTGCCAAGTTTCAATGTGTGTTAGTTTCACATAGCTATAAATAGCAGGACATGAATTTTGAGCTTTCATCTCATATTCATCGTTTGACGTCAAACCCAAATATCTTCAGTGTATTGCAAAAAAAAGAAAAAAAAGAAAAAAAGAAATGGTCATTATGTTCCAGTACTTTCAGAGACAGCTGTATAGGTTTTGGAAGTCTGTTCAGTCCTGATCTGATCTGAACTTCATTGAAATGTTGGTTCATTAAACACTTAATTTAACACAACTGAATTAAAGATAGATGTCATGCTTGACACTAATAAGAACAGTTCATGCACATAGGAAATCTCCAACAGACTTTCTCACATGGTATTAGTGCAGTTTAAATGCTCAAAGTCATGGGCTTACTGAGTATTACGGAGTACAACACAAATCAAACTTGCTTAATTCCCACCTCCTCCCAGACATTACAGTATGCAGAAGGGAAAACTGACAAACCATACAAACTGTCTGTGCTGACTCACCTCCACTCATCCTGTGGGTGGCGGCGCTCATATCGTTCCCTCACATGTGAGACGCCCATGTCCGGGTGGAGCCAGTGTATCTCTCCTGTCTTCAGGTGGCTGAGCCGCATGCCAAAACACGCAACACACCTCACCTTGTGGATGTCCACAATCTTTTGGATAATCCCCTAAAAATAAAAGGTTTAAAAAAGAACCATAAGAAAAATAAATCCTGCGGGAAATGTTTTATCTGTATTTAATAATACATCTCTCCTGTTTCCTATTACATGTATAAACATCATCTACAGTGTCACTTGTATGAAATCTTGCCGTTAACGTGCTAGGAGCCCCATATGCATGGAAAATGACTTGGATGGTTGTCCTGTGTCTGTGCCACCACAGGAAACTTAACTTAATAACTTTATTATACTTTTGTTATTATAAATAACAAAAGTGGACTCCAAAAAATAGAGGCTCATACACCACTGCTCAGACTCGCACAGAATATAAAACACACAATCTAACTCAGGTAGGCAGACAAACTTTTGCTAAGCAAAACAACACCAAACATTAACGGGGGCACGGAACATGAACTCATTAAACAGATAATTAAACTAACAAGTCAGGTGGTACAAAAATGAACACGGAAATCAGCTAATGAAAGGCAGTAAAAAGAAAACTCAGTGAAAACCTTTCCTGCTCTTGGTCCAGAGCGTAGTCGGGAAATCCTCTTATAACCCCAGCCTTGGACACATTTCAATAAGATATCTATCAGGAGCTCCGCTTTTAGGCAGCGCCTAAATCTCTATAGTACGTATACATGAGTAACGTACCACAACATTTTCCCAAGTACGTACTGAGCAAAAATAAGTGGGACAGAGAGTGTCTACTGAAAGAAAAATGAAACAAAAGAGTAGAGAACGTGTGACGGAAAGAAAAAAAGTAGAGAAAGAAGAACTGGAGGCTAATCTTCACTGAGGTGTCTGATGTGTGAGTGTTTTTAGATAAAGTGCTTGCCTATGCAGCTTTTGTGCTGATACAGGGGGGAAAGAAAATGAGAAGTATCAGCTAACTAACTAACTGGATTAACTTGTTATCTAATTGAGTTATTATTAGAAATGAAGAATAAATATATTTGTTTATGACAATCAAGAAGATGTTTGCCTTCACTGTGCCTTTTAAGATGGAGAAAATGAAAGTTGCTGCTTATGAGAAATGACAGTGCATCCACAGTGGGACCAGTGCATTACAAAGCAGTTTCAAGTTACATCACATTACATTTAGTTACATTACAAATCCGAACACTAATCTTAAAAGTACTGAGTTGGCCTAAAATAGTTTTTATCAATTTGTTATTTAAAATTAGTTAACAGTAGTTTTCAAGAAAAGACACAAAATACACTTCTCTCACGAATTAGGGACACTTTATTTATTACATACTTTATTATATTTATTTTCTGTCCACTTTGTACTTGAACTCTACTACATTTTACAAGGAAATGTTGTTTTTATGCCACTGCATATCTTTTATATATTCTGTAATAAATTAACAACCTAAAAGTGCCCCCAAAAATCTATTATCTGATGGAAAATAAATTGCCAAATGTTTTGTTCAGTGGCTACTTTTTGATGTTAAAACTAAAATGATTGTCAGTATCATCCCACTTTTTGCATATTACCCGCATTGCAGTAAACAAGTTACTTTTATGTACTGTAACTCAAAATAATCAAGTAATAAATTACTACATGCTCAAAACAGTCATGTTAGTAATGAGATCTGCACTCTCAAGTTATTTTCACTTAAACATTTCAAGTTTTTTGGGTGGCACAGTGGCGCAGTGGTTAGCATGTCTGCCTTACAGCAATAAGGACCTGGGTTCAAGTACCTGGGCTTCGCGTAGGCGTTTCTGTCTGGAGTTTGCATGTTCTTCCTGTGCTTGTGTGGGTTTCCGCTGGGTACTCCAGTTTCCTCCCACAATCCAAAGACATGCAGATTAGGCTAATTGGATATTTCATACTGCCTCTAGGTGTGAGTGTGAATGATCTTATATTGAAGTTTGCATTTCCACGTCTGCTCTAAGCATGAGTATATAATCTTTTATATTAAGATTAAATCATTTTAATTGTTTATAACAGGGAATAAAAACGAGGTAACCAAACACACAGTCTTAGTCTCGACATGTACAGTACACCATTTAGATACCGTAGGTAGGAGAACATTTCAATAACGCAAGAATAGAATTAGTTATTTATTTGTGAACTGCTTACTCTGTAAAATGTATGATTTTCTGACAGAATCAATGACAATTAGCTACAAAATATCTAAGAAATCATTTTTCCTAGTAAGAATGTAAGCGAGTATCCATACAATGATTCTTGACGTTCCAAAAGCAACTCGATGGTTAGAAGCTTTTTCCTTATCAATGGGGCTTCGTGCCCCGCGGGAGGTCCGCTATTAATAATAACCTCGACATTGGGGGAAGAATTCTGATGCGCTATAAAACATAGTACTTATGCTCAGAGCAATTACGTCCCTTCTATAATTATAATAAAGCCCTGAGTGAGACGTGTCCAAAAGGCTTGGTCTTTGCAGTGACTATTTTAGTAGTTATTTTATTTCAGTCCTTATTAAAAACAACAAAAAAATACATACATACATACATACATACATACATACATACATACATACATACACGCATAAACATAAATCCATCATGACATTAAAAACATTATGAGCAATGACAGATGAAGCGAATAACATTCATTATAATAGGCTACACTGGAGCAGCATATTCTGATTAGTCCATTATCAGGGGATTAAACATTATTCTGAGTGGATAATGCTTCAGTCAGAATGACAGACACTGACAATTTGTCACAGTCACTTGAAGCAGATGGCGTCCTCATCATCATACTTAAAAATGGAAAAATAAACCATAAAAACCACCTGACTTGTCAAACTCCCTCAGATCATTATGCATGCTCATTTTTCTTGCTTCCACCACATCAACTTTGAGAACTATTATTAATATACTATTGTTAAAAATATACAGTCCAGTAGAGACCCAAGAGGTGAGCAGTTATGCAGATACTGGTACCAGCCCACCTGCCACCAAAATCGCTGAGATCACAATTTTTCTCTATTCTGCTGGCTGATTAGCCAAAGCTACTGCTCCATATCTGGATGACTTTATTTCGATTTTTGATTTTTTTATTTTGCTATACTGTATTAATCCTACAAGGGAAATTATTACCTCTGCATTTAACCCATCCAAAGCCGCTTCTCTAACCATTGAGCTACGGCTGCCCCCTTATTCACTGCACTACTAACATGTGATTGGCTGATTAGACACCTGCATGAATAAACAGGTGTACAGATGTTCCTAATAAAATGCTTTGCGAGTGTAATATCTCATTGTGCACTGTAAACAGGCTGGTAAACCTTAGATGAAAATGCTCTGAAATATTACACTCATGAGGTTGACTGTACAAATTATTTTCTGCCAAAACACATTGCAGTGTTATTACAATGTTAGGGTGTTGTTATAATGATAACTATAATTTTTCATCAGCTCCACTAATATACACACCTTTATGTCGGTGGAGTCTCCGTGTCTGATGTTGCTTGCCCATGTTGAGGGCTCACTGCTGTTTTCAAAATAGTGGAAGACTTTGAGCACACGCTCCAAGGTCCCAGCCGGCCGCTCCATCCCTGCACTGAAGCGTGGTTTCACCCCCTGACTCAGGCCATGGTTATTTACATTAGGGTCCGGGTATCCTGTTGCCATGCCGTTGGGAGATGCTAGGTGTCTGTCATATTCTGCAAAAAACACAAAAATAAACAAGTAGAATATACAGAACAGATAGCAATCTGGACAGCAGTCTCAAAATCTGGACTGAGGATGAAATAAGTTTCATCTTTATTATTGTACAGATAAGAACTGGCAAATGGCAAACATTGCTGCAATGGTAAAAATAAAAAAGGAAAAGAAAAAGTCTGTTGGACATTTAACACAAAAGCCTAGTGTCTCATCAGGCCCGAGCTTATCACGGTTTCCTTAGCATGAAGCGACTAGGAGTTCGACTCCCCCTGGATGGGAAGCTAGTCCATCGCAGGTTACCATCCCAGTATTTTTTACTGATACTCACTTACACTGCTGGATGGACAGAGGCACAACTTTTGGTTCAGACCTTGCCCAGGGGTCCGAGCACACTGGAAGTTCAATGGGGACTTGAACCCATGACCTCTCAACCATGAGCCCATCACCCCAACCACCACACCATCGGCCAAAATAAAAAATTTTTGAGATGGCTGGGACGGGTAGTGTACCCTATCAGGTAGGGTAGTGTCCCCACCAAGTTGGGTAAAAATCTGTACATGGGTGTAGTCAGGATTTTGTTCACAGTCAAAATGATGAACAAACAAGCAGATGAATGGGCAAAAAAAAGCCGGTGATTATAATATTTCCGCCAAAATTCGGTAATGAGGCTGTCAGTGAAAATCACAAAGTCACAAACCGTCTTTGTTGCTACACTGTGGAAAAACTAGTCTGTGATCTGCAGATAAGGTTACCAGTTACATTGGATAATCAATGATAGAGAATCAGGCTAATAAGTTAGTGATTGTGATCAGCACTGATTTAAAAGAGGAAAAGAAACAAGTAACAGTATGAGAAGGAGTTCAAATCAGAGCTGGCTGTAAGAGTAGAATGGAGATCAGAGCCTGGGAGTGGAAGTGAGGACACGTGCCAAAAAAAAGCAGCACACCATCAGAATGCCATCCTCCCCTGGCAGGACAGATGTGTGACCGTGAGACGTTATTCATTAAAAATGAATAGTTTTAGGCTAAACATACAGTAAACTTGGATCTAAAAATGGTAGGTCAATGGAAAGTTAAAAACTAAAAAATTCTGTGACTCAAATAAATAGCTGAAAATATTATTGTACACATTTAATTGATTAAATTGTTTTATTTTTATGTAACATGACCACAAATAATAATAATAATACAAAACTGTCCGGCGTTTGGTGAGGTTTTTTTCTGTGTGAAGTTTGCATGTTCTCCCTGTACTTGTCTGGTTACCTATGGACGCTCCAGTTCCCTCCCACAGTCCAAAGGCATGCATGTTAGGTTAATTGGATGTACCAAACTGCCAAAGTGTGAGTGTGAGTAAGAATCGTTGTGTGTGTTGGTCCTGTAATGGACTGGCAAGCTGTTCAGGGTGTACACTACCTTAGCCCAGAGTCAGCTGAGATAGGCTCCATGACCCTAGTAGGATTAAGCTGTTCGGTAAATGGATGTATAAATGAATGAAAGAAAGAATTAAGCCTTGAAATTGAAAGCTACAGATCCATTTTTAGACTTGGCACCTGAAGTTGAAAAGTTGCACCAACATTTACATGGGGAATGTTATACCTGTTTAATTATTTAGATACTTATCTATTTTAACATTTCAAAAAACTTCTGTCCAAAACAGTCCTCTTAACTGCTTAAACTGGAACATTTATTTAAAATGGAAGCTTTAGCTATCAACTGGTGCTCAAGCATGTGAAATGAGACCACCTGATGAAATGCTAGCCATGGATAGGACAACCGGACATGCCCTCCAGGTGGGAGAGATGACATTATTTTCTTTTCGGTCATTCACAGCAACACTAGCTAATTGTGCAAGTATGTATGCATGTGAAAGAGAGCAGAAAACACTTTATTTAGAATACAACACTGCCCTGCAGCAAGAATGTGACTGTTCAAAAGGATGTGATTGGCTGGCTTCAGTTGTCCCAGAGGAAGCATGTGATAGCCTACACCCTAGAGTATTTGTTGTGTATATCATCAGTGTAAATACTCAAAACAAAAACAGTGTACCTTCATTTTCATAAATTATAAACCATTGAGGACCAAAGGAGTAAATGGCTAAGGGCTGTTCGGAGAGATGAAAGGATAAATTATTAAGTCACCAAGCACCAAAAAACAACAACACTAGTCTAGAGTAGTTGTCAAAATCGAAAGTAGATGTCTGTGCTCAGGAGCAAAAATGCATCTCAGATAAGAGAAGCACGAAGGACCGTGACTATGTGACATTCCCCTGCCCTTGTAGGCACCAAAATTAGCACTCTCTATGTCTATATTAGGAATGTTTATTCATGTTTTTTGTCCTTTATATACAGGACAAGTTACAACAGCATAACTCACTGATAGGGAGCAAGTAATGTTACTGATATCTAGCTAATATGCTAACATCACACTGATTGACAGACTATGAACTGAATAATGCAGAAAAACAAAATATTCCAGGTATAATATAGCTTTGTTTTTGCAGATCTTTCATGGTTATCATTGAGAACATTACCGTTATCTGGGAAGTGCTGATGCTTTAGTCAAATTGGTGGATCAATTCCTCAAGAAATAATTTATATCCCAGTGCTGTAGCTTGCTGTTGAGGTATCTTGTTGATACACAAAGCTAATTCTTGGTAAAGTTGAAAAAAGAAGATGTTTAAAAACAAAAAATAAAAAACCCTTGGATTTTAAATAATGCATTTCTTGTGCAAAAGTTCCTATATTTGACAGAAGTCTGGATGTATTTATTTTTTTCAGACCAGATCTCTACAATCTACATTATCTGCTGTGAGCCAAATGAGGAAGAGTTTCCCTTCTGAGGCTGGTTCCTCACAAGGTTTCTTTCTCATATCATCTCAAGGAGTTTTTCCTTAACACTCTTGTCACAGGCTTGCTCAGTAGGGATGAACTGGACTTGTGAAGAAATGATGTAAATGTAAATTCATAACCAAACCTGTTTGCGACACTGTGGACTAGTATAAAGAGCTATACAAGTAAAACTGAATTGAAATTAATGATTTTGACACAGTAATGACTTTTTTCTTATTCTTGTGAAAAAGATCAATTGGAGGGTGGCCAAATTGAGGATATGGGGTTGGGGCACACAATGTTCATCTCACACATGCTGAAAAGACAACAGAGGAGTAGAAATAAAGGTAGTGAAATGTTATAAATAGATTAATACTGGGTTAGCAATTACCTCAGGTCATGCTGCTGTATACTATATATCACACACTGCAAGAATACCAACAACTTTTCTTTTCATAAATGGGAAAATATGTCTAAATGTACTAAGGTTTCAATATTGATAACACAAATAGAAAATCCCACCCCAAACAAATAATATCAAATTGCGCCAGGGGAAAACTGTCTTTCAACACAGAAAGTGAAATGGGATAAAGACCCTACATTCACCAGAAAAATCAAGACCTGAGAGCAGATTGTTGTTCAGCTTGCGATCCTCTCCTTACCTTTTCTGCCGAAATGCCAGCATGTACACGCCAGAGCTGCGTTGACCAGTGTAGGACAACAACAACGTGAAAACACAAACACTCAGGCAAATTCAAACTAAATCTCAGAGTACACATCTACCTCACTGCGCACACAAATGCTACTACCACGAGTTAATTTTGAACTAGTCTCTCGTAAACTAATCCTCTGCCTGTGAAAAACACAAACAGACACACACACACGCACACACACACACGTATAGTCCCAGACTTTTTGAAACACACAGGCAAATATTTCCGTATTTCCTTTACAGTGACGTCACATCCTGCTTATCACAATGCACTTTGGCAAGCTGAAGCTTCAGCAAATCAGTATGGATATCCAGTTCCTGTCTGTACATCCCCACTGAGACAGGGAGCACTCACTCCCCTTCCTGGCCAGTGAAGTGAAGAGGCTGACCAGACAGCAAAGTGCTCTTGGCTCTAACCTACGTAGGGCTTTCCAACATTAGCATGTTAAGTTATTCTTTCTTGAGTAATGCGCACTCTTTTGGACAGATGTTTAAATACAAACTAGGATTATTCAGTCAGCATCTTTGAAACTTTACAGTTTGATTTTTTTTTTTTTAGCTTGATTAAAATAATACTTAGAACTTTTCATGCGCCTTTTAAAACTCATTTGTTGGAGAGGGTCTCACTACTACAGGTGCTCCATAATCCCACTTCCACCATCAGACTATAGTTCCACATCTACTATTTGAAATAATTCTCAGTGAACCAACACCCGTTGGAAATAACAACAGCAACATTGAAACAGACGCAGAAGTAAATCGCCGAAGGCTCCGAATTTGTCACACACTCTGCTATTACCATTACACTGTCCAGTCAAACCAGTAGATTAATACTGGAGTGATTATGGTCTTACTGTCTGTGTCTGGCTTTCAGCCCCTGCTTTAGAGATTATTGACAGAACCCTGCTCCCTGCAGCCATCAATATGCCTGAGTCACGATGCCGAAGAACCATAGAGCTTTCCTTCCTCCCATCTCTACAAAGTTCTCTCTAGTACTCAGTGGAAATAAAATCCTATATTTTAACACTCAGATCTCCTAAGACTCGTGTTCTTTCAGGTGTGGAACTTCTAGGATTAGCCATGACTCAACTTTTAAACACTGTATCAAATTAATGAAAGAGGCTTTAAATCCCTTACGTTCGCACTTGACAGAATTATAATTAGCACTGCTATTCTGCGACAGCGCTCAGGTTCAAAGGTGCAAAGACCTCACAAAAGTAACTCAAGGGAAAAGACAGAACATTTGCTAATATTTATCGCCTGAGATTTCACACACTGCTGCAGTTACACCTTGTTATGATAGAGATGACCTCTATGGATTCAGTTTTCAGCAATATTCTACGACATGTGTTTCCTGCATGGCAACCTTTTTAAAACAGTTGCCCCCATCTGAAAACTAGAAGTGAGCCCAAACTTCAAAATGTCATGTGACAACAACCCACAAATGTCCTGATGAACAGCTTTTAGAAGCTACCAGTTAGCATTAAAAGTTTTCACACAGAGACCTGCTTCTTTCACCAAATAATGGCAGAGGAATAGATGTGACCCTTCCTTTTTCATCTCTATGAAAGGGAGCTTTGCAACCTGGAAGTTTCTGGAGCTGAACAACCAGTAGTTTCCTCTTTCTTTTTTCTTTCTTCTCAGTGACTGTCAATCTGCCCAGGAATCCTCCATCTCTCCCCCTCGGTCTATGACAAAGACTTGCATAGTCTCAGATTTCCACATCAAGTAGTGCTACAATGCTCTATAACTTTTATGTCTTTGCTACTTTCCCCCCTATATAAAATAAATGCACTATTTAGCACAGATTTAACTTTGAATTTCCTGAAGGGGCTTGTTTGTACTTTTGTTTTTCATTCATTACTGTGTTACTATAACAGAAAACCTGGCCTTATCAAACAGAAGAGTAGACAGGTCTGGAGCCCCCATTTTCCCAGAGCTCCTATGAGAATTGACCTGACGCTGTTGGTGACATTTCCCACAGGTCTGAAATATATTTGCCTAATAATAACTATTATTATTTTTAAGAAATTAATAATAAATACATATAGTTTGTATTATTTTAGTTGTTAATAGGGTTTCTTTATTCATTCTTTCCTAGTGTATTGTTTAATTATTCTATATTGGAATTTATTTTAGTTAACTTTGGTTTGTTTTTATTTTCTTTTTTCTTGTACACAGCTTTGTAGGAATGAAAATGTTCTGGGGTACGAGAGGCGCACAAATGGGAGATAACAACCAGAAAGCGGGTACATTATCATCAATCAAGAATTAATAGGTACGGGATGGGATTAAATAAGATTATTCTTCTTCCCACTCAACTACTACTATTATTGTTATTATATACAATTATTATTACTGGGGTTTTTTCTTTTCTTTAGTCATTTTGTTTAATTATTTCATTGATTTATTTTGTCATTGTTTCTTTTAAAAAGTTCTGTTTCTTGTCTACTGTTTTTTTTTTTTTTTTTTACATATTCAAAATAAATATCATTCATTGATTCATTCATTTGCAACCTTTGGCATAACTAGCCAGCACAAAAAAATACTACATGTGAATTCAGATCGTACTGGAATCTGCTCCACTCCACTCATTTATAATTGTAATCCTTGAGTTAAAACAATGGAAGAGAAACACACTTTGCTTTCACATTTTAAGTCTGTGCTTTCTGATGATAAAAACATAAATGGCATTTTAAATTCTGTTACTGTCCTGAAAATAGAATGACCAAATGTACATGTACTGTTAATGCCCTTTTAATAATCAGTTAAATATCCTAAAAAAAGCGATGTTAGGAAACAGAATGCATCAACTAAGCTCAAGTTCTCCATGTTGTTATGATAACTTCAACAATAACGTACATTCCTCCCTTTTCATGTGGTCATATTTAGCCGCTCATTCCAGCACAGCACAGTTCCTTTTAGCAACACAATACATTACATCTTGCACTCACAGAACATTCTCATTCTTCATACCTATTTGATATAAAATAGGCACCAAATTAAAGTCCCACCCACAATGTACAGTCTATGGCTGAATCTCAATACTCAGTTTGCACAAACATTGGTTATGTAACTACTGCTTGACCCTTACTGTACCATATTCTGGTACATTTGCATACTACAAATGCAGTAAATCATCAACGTACCATTACACTACTATTGTATTGCCTACTGAGTATTTCGACAACCCATGAATTATGCTGCATTTTTACATATTATATAGCAAAGCAGAGTGAGTACACAGATGCAGTCTATGCCTAAATAATGATGCAGTTATATTGCAACTGAACTACTAACACTTACACAACCTGAACACTAATACTGTCTCACAGTAAAGCGACTGGCGGCAAAAAGTAAAAAGGAAAAACACCGGCAGTTATAACTGAATACACTAATGAATTATGTCATATCTGGTCTTGCATGTGTTACACATCTTGTGGTTCACGCTTCTTAGCATTGGATTAAATGGTAGGAGTAAACAAAACCTTTTCTATATACACCACAATATGAACAGCAAAGTACTAAACCCTCTAACGCAACTAAACGTGAGCAAGCTGTGTATGGGACAATCCAACACCTTTAAGAAGGCATTCAAACTTTCACATGAGCTTATAAAGAACATATACAAATATTGTGTATACATGTACACATACAAGTATTGTGGCTTTACAGAAGTTTATCACTGACATGGCATTTGAGAGTTAAAAAAAAAAAAAAAGTAGTCTGTTCCAGAGCCATTCTAGGTTTTCTCTGTAATGCTCCTGTCCGGCTCAGCCCACAGGTTTTTAGTGGGGTTTAGACCAACATCCTGGGTCGGGTTACCTGCATCTGTAGGGTTGAGGAAACATTCTGTTCTCATGAAGTAATCTGGTGCGTGTTTCATCACCCATACGAATGACTTCATAATTAAATATTATTATGTCTAGAATTTTTTATTACGTACAGTTTTTTCTTTGCAGATAATTTGCTCATTTTAAGCATTCATTTCTAGAAAAAAGCTAAATGATCTCCAAGTACAATAAGATAATGTAAATTTCTCATATTCATTTTAATTTAGGAATCTTATATGGGGCAGTGGTGGCCTGGTGGTAGGGTGCAGGCTTACTGATCCCAAGGTCGGGGGTTCAAGCTCCACTATCACAGAGTTGTCACTGCTGCCCCTCCAGTGCAGCTAACTGGGTTATCAAAGGCCAGCCATGTCTCTCACTCTCTGTGGTGAGAGGAATGTAAAAGAACCACTGCTGTCATTTGTAAAGAGTAGGCCACTGGGTTGCTGTCAGTGTGTTTCTGCCCTGTGATGGTCTGGCGAGCTGTTCAGGGTTTATTTTATTTATTTTGCTGTAAACCTATAGTAGTAAGAGACAAATGTAACTATACTCAAGATAATTTCACTTGATAACAGTTGGGGCGGCACGGTGGCGTAGTGGTTAGCACTTTCGCCTCACAGCAAAGTCCTGGGTTCAAGACGGCCTCAAGAAGATCCTGGGTTTGAGTCTCGGGCTTGGCCAGGGTGTTTCTGTGTGAAGTTTGCATGTCCCCCCCACGCTTGCATGAGTTTCCTCTGGGTTCTCTGGTTTCCTCCCACAGTCCAAAGCCATGCACATTGGGCTATTTGGAGTTTCCAAATTTACCCTAGGTGTAAGTATGTAAGTCGGGTTGTACGCTGCCTTCGCCCAGAGTCAGCTCAGATGTGCTCCAGCCTCCCTGCGACCTTTGTAGGATTAACTCTTATGGCAAATAAAAGAATGAATGAATGAATAAAGGTAACACTTTTTGCAGTGCATGCTAAAGAACTCAGGGTATATACCATTATACCGGAGTCTCTTAAGTCTGTGCATGATGCCGAACTTAAATAATAATTCACTCTCACTCACTCACTTGCCGGACCACTTCATCCTATTAGGGTCTCAGTCAACACTGGGCAAAGGTGGGGGTACACCCTGAATAGCTCAGCAGTCCATCACATACAACCATTAACACTTACACCTAGGGGCAATTTGGAACAGTATAATGTGCATTTCTTTGGACTGTGGGAGGAAACCAGAGTACCCAGAGGAAACCCACACATGGGGAGAACATGCAAACTTCACACAGAAACCCCGAGCCCGGTACTCAAACCCGGGACCTTCACGCGATGAGGGGAACGTCTTAACCACTATGCCAACCTGCCACCCTAAAATAATTAATTAAAAAAAAGGCTAATTTGTACAGACTAGCTTTCTGCTAGCACTCAGTTCAGAAATGAGTGATACTGAGTGTCTTGGTGAGAAGGTTGCCCTGCATGTGTTGGTGAGCAAGTGACTTGTGAGTGACCATATGGTTTAATCCAGACTTTCGCCTACTTTTATTAACCAATGGATTGATCTTGCCCTGTTCCATGAGGAGGAACCTCCTATGCATTCCTTGTTGTACCCTACATGCCCTTCATCATTATCTGAACTAGATGGCAGAAATTCAACCATTCACACCTATTCACCCACAAAGCACAGAGAACACAAGGACCTCCTCTGACTAAACACACTCTGGTCCACTAAGTGATGCACACTGACCTACAGACAGACTGGATACGCTGCCCTACCGTGACATGTCTCTCTATGAGGAGGGTTTACACCATCCTTCCCAGAGGGATGAGTGCAGGAGTCATCTTCAAATGCCTTTCCAGTGAAAATGGAATCAAGTGGGAACTTGTCCAGAAGCTTTTAAGGAAATGATGACTTTATGACAATGGTAAGTAAACAAAATGGAGTGTCATATAGTCACTCAGGAACTTTCATGAAATTCTTAAGATGCATATCAAGAAAGTCACAAATGAGACATGTCTGAACGGTCCTTCACAAACTCTCACACAGCTGGTGGAGTAAACTCATATGTGAAACAACTGAAAGGGTAAGTAATGCTAAGAATTCCCTGCATCCCTACTCTTGCCATACTGACGGGATAAAAAGTATGACTGGATGAATGCTTTTGGGACATCCTTCTTATTTGAGAACCATCAAATATTCATTCGTGAGCTAATAACGGGCATTTATTTCTAAAACACACACACACACACACACCCCCACTACCAAAGTACTGAAGCAGGTCACTGAAATGCTCCTGCTAAAATCTCAGCGACAATCTCAGCCTCTTTCTGCTCATTACACACACAGTTTAATGAGGTCAAGCAGCCACCATGTAAGACACACCCCACATCACACACCTAGACTGTCTTGCTCTCTCCATCAGTTCATTTACTGGTCCTGTGGATTGAATTGTTACACGATCTCCAAGCTTAATGCCCTACATTGAGCAGTACTAGTAGGGGGGTATCATGAGAGTGAACCTTTTTTTTTTTTTTTTTTCAGAAAGACTCATGCTTAAGAATCAGGCCACCTTCGTCTGCCCCAAAAAGCAGTTCTCTTTGAAAATGAGATAACATTTCTAAGTAACTGTAGAGTCTTTTTAAAATGTGCTTGGGTTCATTTAACAAAATCAGAACCAAAAAAAGTAAAACCCAGACACTAAAATATTGTCAACATAGATATTCTATGATAACATGTGTCAAGTGAATGACAGTCACATGCTTAAACCAGCATATCTCAGACACTAAAGCACAGAGGAAGCAAGCATGCTTCAGATCTTACAGCTAGAGCTCTAATGCATGTAGGTGACATACTTGGGAGAGGAGATGTGTAAGAGTAGACGCAGGCTCTGCGAGCCCAGCACAGGGGGAAGGGGCTGCATCCGCTGCTCTCCATACGCTCGCCTCTTCCTCCTGCTCCTCCGCCTGGTTCTCTCTCCCAGGCCCAGCGGCTCTGCGGCTCCCCCTCACACACATGGGGAGCAGGGGGCCGCCCGGGCCCACCTTGGCCCTCTATGACCTCTGTGCTGCCGACGGGAAGATTTGGCTGCCTGTTAACCAAATAAGCCTGATCGACGCTGGCGCTGAATAATCCCAGCAGGTGTAGCAAGACGAGAATGTTTGATAAAGCAATCAATACTGCTGGAGAAGCGCAAACTGATTCGTCTATATCACTATGTGCATACTGATCCGGTAAATCCAACAAAGGTTTATAGAAAAATCAAAAAACAGAAATGAGATACTTTAAAAACTAATTCAGAGACTGAAGTTTAAATCCTTAAGCGTTGAAATGCAGGGTCTTGGAGGACACCTTCTTTTGCCGTCCTTCCAGAGGTGATATGCAAAATGAAACGGTGTGTGCTGTGTGTGCTGTGTTAGCATTTGTGCACGACTTGGAAAGAGGAACAGCAAGGATTGGAGCCAATGTGAAAGGGAGGGGTGGAGAGCGAGAGAGAGAGAGAGAGAGAGAGAAAGGATGAATCAAATCAGGGTAGCAGAAAAACGGGGAGGAGTTACCTAAACAATATGCTAATCCTTTTCAGTAAACTCTTCTGCTATTCACTCAAAACACATGAAGTAAATCCAGTGGCTGCAGATCAGGTTTGATGAGTGCACTTCACCGCACATCAGCACAATGGCATCCAAACAAACCCGCAGTGATATAACAAACAGTATGATGAAATTTGCAAACTTCCCTTAAACATTATCAATATTTTATTATATTATACAGGATCATTTGGTTCATTACATACAGTACTTTGTATGATTGCTGTCAAGAGGTGACATATCCCACCGGTCTCCACACATCAGAAAATACAAATTGCAGAAATCCCAAAATATAAAAAGGCACATTTACACTGCCTAGTAGAAGTAACTGCCAAGTTTTATGAACAAATCTTAAACAGTGTCTTAAACAGTTATAGTCCAGGATTCTGTTAGGATAAAAAAAAAATCACTGTCTAGATACTATTTGAATTTTTATATTAGTACAACAGCAAATATTTCACATCTCTTATGTGGTGTGTTCCATTTCGTTTGATAACTGGTAAAATAAGTGAAAAACCCCAAAGTACATGTGAGAAATGTTAGGTAAGCACAAAGTAAATAATAAAATAGTAAAATAAACTAATAAATAATAAAAATTACAAATTACCTAAAAACTACTAATTGAAATGAATAAAAAATGATCCAATATTAGATATCTGTGAGTGGCAAAAGTATGTGAACTTTTGCTTCCAGACCCCGTGTGCAGTAATAACTGTGGCTAAATGTTTGTGGTAACTGTTGATCAGTCCTTCACATCAACTTGGAGGGATTTTATTCCATTTCTCTTTACAGAGCATCGTCAACTTGGGAATGTTTCAACATTTCTATTGAATTCGGGTCTGGACTTTGTCTTGGCCATTTCAAAACATTCATTCTATTTGAACCTTTTGTCTTTCGGGTCTTGCTGCATGACCCACTTTCTCCTGAGATTCAGTTCACAGACAGATATCCTGACATTTTCCTTAGAATTTGCTGGTATAATTCAGAATTAATTGTTCCATTAATGACAAAATGTCATGGCCCAGATGCAGCAAAACAGGCCCAAACTATGATACTTCCACCATGATTTACAGATGGGATAGGGTTCTTATGCTGAAATGGAGTGTTTCCCTTCTCGAAATATATAACTTTTTATTTAAACCAAAATATTCTATTTTGATTTAATCTATCCACTCATTTCTGGCTTGTCTATGTGACAGTCAACAACTCTGCCATGCACACCACTTTTGCTCAGTATTCTCCTGATGGTGTAGTGAAAAACATTTGCATTAGCCAATGTGATGAAGCATTCAGTTGCTTAAAAGTTACCCAGGGTTCCTTTTAGTTTCCTGGACCATTGTACACCTTGCTCTTGGACGGATCTTTGTTGGTCGATCACTCCTGGAGAGGGTAAATATGGTGTTGAATTTCCTCCATCTGTCTGACACTTGATTGGTGGAATCTAAACTCTTTAAAGATGTAATCTTTTCCAGCCTGATGAGTATCAGCAACTCCTTTTTTGAGGTCCTCACAAATGTCCTTTGTTTGTGCCATGACATACAAAGCCTGGCCAAAAAAGCACTCTAATATATTGTTGGACCACATTTAGCCTTCAGTCCAGTGCTACAATGCTTTGCGATGTGCTGCAGAAGACTTTATGGAGATGTTAATTTTTTTTCCCCTCATCAAAAACAGAGACTCTTTTTATGTGTCTTAATCTCAATTGGCAGCTTAGTTCTATGCAATTATCATATGCTGTATACTGACCATATTCATTAGTGAGTATAGACAACATGATTGCATTGAAGAAGAAGCAATCAGTGGAGGCATTTATTTGGCTTGGTATTGTAGGACACTATATACGATAACAATGATGTAACATGAAAGACAATGAAGTGTTAATCACTTGCTAGCCATTATTCATTTAACAATTGATTGGTGATGTGTATGGAATGTCAGAAAGCCTCTCACCAAGGAAGGAGTTTTACGGCTTTTGTGGTAATCACTGCAAATCACAAAGGCTTTCCACTAAATTATACTCCTTCAAAGTGGATTTAAATGGAGTTGTGGTAAAAAGCAACAATACAAGAAAATCATAATGTAACCCTCTTGCAATGATTTATATGGGAAGTATCACAAAAACAGTATCTGATGACACAGCTATCTATAAACTGTCTAATTAATAATCATGCGCCAAAGGCGAGGTGGGGGGTCACTGGATAGAACGTCAAGGTCACTATTCAATTTAACAATATGCACCAAGCCTGTGTGCGTTGTTTTGCTTCAAGCAGTATCCATTTGAGATAATGTCTTTTAATGCCCAGATAGTGGAGCAATCAGATTGGGCCATTCATGTGTACCTTATAACTAATTTAATATAGAGTATCACTTGATTTGGATTTAACCTAAACCTTAAAAATAAGTAGCCTGATAAATAAGGTCAACCTGGAACTAATCTGCTCTGTCAGTGGAGAGGTCAGGAACAGAAAGCTCTATGGCTCCAAAAAATTCCACACTGTATACATTTAAACAATGTCCATTTAATAAATGCTTAAATATTTAAAAATAATAATTACAAAAAAAAAAAAAAAAAAAAAAATTAAATATTAAAAAATTTAAAAAATAAAATAATAAAATAAAATAAAAATAAATGCTTAAATAAATCAATTTGAAATATACATGCAACATTGCCCCTACACTGTTCTCTGACTAATATGACACATATAAGAAAGAACATGATGGATAATGCTATTATGTGAAATTAACACATGCTGGGGTGCTGTGCAGTGGGCCAATGCAATATTCATAGGTAACGATAGTTATGAGAATTCAACAGCACTGTGGTATTAACTGATTTACAAACCTGCTACATAACAGAACATCTCTACTCCTGTTTGTGTTTCTTCCATTTGCTACCTAGGTCTTAAAGCCTATTTCCTACAAGGGTAAAGGTTTGATCCCCACAATAGAGACTAGAAAGTTTCAATTCCTGCTACCCTACTCTCCCGAGTACTGGCTCAAATATCAGCCCGTAAACCATTATGTGCTCAATACTGGCCTTTACGGACATAGTAAAGCCTCACATGAAAAACTCACATGAAAACCACCATCCCCCCAACCCCGCCCCCACCCCCCCGTACAGCCTCTTTTCCTCATCTGGAATCTGTGTACACTTGCATCTGTATACTGAGTCACATGCATTGACGTTATAAACCATACATGCAAGTTATGGATGCGTTGGTACTTTCAAACACTGTAGGCATAGTTTAGATATTTGCTTACCTCCGTAGTATGAAATCCTGGCAATATCTACAACAAAACAGAAAGAAAAGGAAATCAGTTACATACCAGTCATCACAACACCAAGACTACACAGCATCCATTTAAGGCAGTGTGGTGTGTGTGAGTGTGTACTGGGAGCAGTGAGAGAACTCAGAATGGTGATGGGAGATCTGAGAAGAGAGAGCCCTCTAGCTGCACTGTCAGAGCTGTAGAACAATCCATTACTTAAACAAGGCAGATTAATGTTGAACAATCATGTTTGTTAATATTTAACCTTTCAAAGTGATTTTAGTTGTTCCTTTTTAATAAATGACCACAAAAGCCTAAAAGTAGTATCAATCATCCTCAATCTATGCACACACACACACACACATTATTCTCTGTTAAATTTCCACAAATTTTCAGTAAAGCCACATCCTGATAACCCGATTTGCTTTAGTTTGAGGATTTGTTACATTCAATAATGATCAGAAAAGTAGACACATTTCTTGGAAAGATGACATTCAGTGCTGCTACGAGTCCTCTTTAGGTACTTTAAGCTGCATTTCATTATAATGTTCATATAAGATTTTCATTAACTGATGATGAAGAATGCTGAAAAACAGGCACAACTGAGCAAACATGAAGGAAACTGTATGAAAGACAGACCTCTTTTCTGGTACTACGAATCCGTCATTTTGATTTTGACATGCAATCCATTCTGACCCAATCTTGAATACGCAGTCATCCTACACCTCATTCACATACAAAAGAGACAGGTAGTTCTGGATTTCAGGTGACACTAGTTCTGTAGTAATAATAATGTTATAATGTAATAATGTCTGCAGCAGAAAAAAACGTGAATGTTTGTGAGCCTGTGTAACACTCATACTGTAATAATGATCACTGCACTATAAAACATTTATAACATTTATGACCATATTCATTTATAAGCATACGGATTAAGTTGCAAGGTAGTGTTTTCAGTAAGACCTAAAGTAAGATGAACATGGCTTACTGACTAAAATGCGATATCCACAAAAATACATCCTTCAAAGCATAATTTATCCACATGACCAAGTTCAACTATCCATAAACACAATCTATCCATGCTAAAATACTTGTATAAGAAAGGGTTCCATGTCCAAGTTGTTGTAAAACAATGGAAAAAATCCATTTATTTTGACTTTTTTCAAACCGCTATCGTGTTTGCCCAGGGTATTTCCCTATTATCCATATTCGGTACCAGAATACTGTCCCTACTTACACAATCCCAGAAGGATTCCCTGATTCATATAATGGTAAACCAATGAGAAGCCTCAAAACAGACATGACTCGGTGTAAATAAAACTCATCTGTTGCTAGGAAGACATTCAGAAAATAGTTCTGATTGGTCTAGAGCTGGATTAATTTAGTGTATGGATGTTAGCGAGTTTCAAATGCGGACATTCAGAAACTTGTTTAGTTACTGTAATTGCTATTCTCTCAAAAGTAGCATTTCCTGATTAGCGACATACAAAGAGATGTAACTCAGTCCATTTTCATGCTATAATCATACCTCATTTTAAGCATATTAAATTCTCTTTCCAAATACATCAATATCTCAGTATGTCGATTTTCCTACTTAATCCGTATTATACTGGAACGGGTCGCATTCTATTACCATGTGGATGAGGACCAACACTCTCCAAAGCTAAGCATCTATGATGCTTTATGGTGAGCACAATCTTCGTACTTTCTGATAATTGAAAGAGGCACAGCAATTCAATACTCAGATATGGCATAAAACAGTTCAGAACCTTTAGGGTCACAATCTAAAAATAAATGAAGCGTTTCTGAAAGTAAAGAGTGCTTCCTCTCTTTATTAGTTAAACAGTGTGAATTAGTAGGTGTGTTTGTCTACGATTTAAACATGGCAGGGAAATTATCACAAAACTTGACTTGCTCCACTAATGAGTAATAAAGACACAAAATAGTACCCTGCCTCCACCCAGTGTTGGCTGAGATAGGCGCAGGCCTCCCTGTGAACCTAGTAGGATTATACGGTTCGGCAAATGAGTGAGTGATAGCACTGACACTTGTACCTCTGCTTTTATTTCTCCTACCTTTTTCTGGAGATAGGAGTAGGTGTCAAGAAAGACCGAAAGACAGAAAGACCAAAAGACAGAAAGAAAGAACCCTTCAGGTCTGGCTCACGCCCACTTGAGGTTCTATTCCAAATATAAATACAGGCAAATAGTTGCATTGTTATACACCACTAGTGTTTATTTTTGAAGCACTTCCTGAAGTCTGAGGTGTAACTACATACTATGATCTACTTTACAGGTGTACATTACACAATATGTATGACTTATATGTACAAACTATTTATAAACTATTCATTAATCAACAACCTAGTGACTGTCATTTGTTGGAACCTATGAGTTTTTACAGCATCACTGCAGGGTATATTGCTGCACTCCACATACATTATTATACGTTACCGTCTGCTGAGGTCTGAAAGATTCAACAAAGAGAGACAGATTTATACTCTTCCTTTTAGCACCAGGTGTATAGATATAGATTCAAAATTCTTTCATGCTCAAACCGTATCCTAAACAAATCCTACAAATTTTTACATATGGATGCACTGACCTGCAAAATTTGAATGGGGCAATTTTTTTTATTAATGTAAAAGTCATAGCTCAATTGCTGGAGCAAGCTACTTGTTAATACAGACATGCTAACATCATTATCTTTAGAGATCAATTTTTCTCAGAATTCATTTCCAAATTGATTGTGAGACTGAATAGATGTCATTGTGTCATATCACACCATGGCTAACTGAATTGTACTATACAGCACACCTGATATTAAGCACTGCCAAGTTTTATCTTTACTCTTAAGGGTACTTCCTTAAAGATTCTGTACAGAGCCCTACAAAAGAGTGATTCAATGTCTGAAAGGAATTGAATCAGAAGCATTTTATGTAAGCCAAGACCTCTTATATGTGACCTATCACAGTAAAGTGAGTATTAGGTTGGAAATGATTAATTCTGAGTTAGTGGTAACATTTAGTAGCTGATATCCTAAACTTTAAAATGATACCAAATTTTCTAACATATGTTGCTAGGTTTGGAGTAACTAACCAAAACATGCCAGGAGGGTTTAGCCTTTTAAGTATGCAACCTTGGAAAAAAAATCACGTTTAAAGTTTAACAAACAATTTAATAATTCCGACTTAATACCCACTTTGCTGTGATGGCTCACATATATTTGCCAAACCACTTAACCCTACTAGGGTCGCCCTTGGAACCTTTCTCAGCCGACACGGGCCGAAGGCAGGGTATACCCTGAACAGCTTGCCAGACCATCACAAGGCAACACTCACACAACCATTCACACTCACACCTACGGGCAATTTGGAACAGCCAGTTAGCCTAATGTGCATGTCTATGAAGTGTGGGAGAAAACCGGAGTACTCGGAGGAAACACACACAAGCATGGTGAGAACATGCAAACTCCACACAGAAACGCCTGAGCCCAGGAATCGAACCCAGAACCTTCTTGAAATGGACGTGCTAACCACTACTCCACTGTGCCACCCCTATATATGTAATAAACTCTTAAAAGATTAATTAAGAAGCCACTCATGTATGCATATAAAAAATGAAGTTCGTCCAATGAAAATGGTTGATTTTTTTATTCAGCATATTTGACCAAGCAAATATTTCACCCTCTTTAATACAATGCCTATGGATAAAGGTACCTTTAGATCTTGGCTGTAAAATGGCTTCACCTGCAATATGTTTGAATGTTGTTGTTTTTTGTTTTTTTTGCACGTACTGCCCTTCTTGTATCCCCTTATTATTTTAAAGAGAGTTTATATCTGGGCTTTGATTAGACCATTCCATAACCCTTCATGGCTTCTTCTTGAGCCCATGCTTGATGGATGTGCTAGCGTGCTTAGGAGCATTATCCTGTTAAAAGGTCTACCTCTGGTTCAACTTCAGATAAACTTTCAGACAGATGACCTTACATTATCTTCAAGTACTCTCTGATATACACAATTTAATCACTGACTGGCAGCAAAACAACCCCGAACCATAACATTTTTATCACCATGCTTCATAGTTGGTATAAGGTTCCATCCCTTAAAAACTTTATCTTTGATTCATCTGTCCAGAGTACATTATAATAAAAGACCTGGCCATTGCCTATATGATCACTCTGTAGCGCTGCTCTAATGAGCTTTTGTTCTCTAATGATTGATGAACAGTAATTTTTTCCGGGCATGCCTCTCATGTAGGTCAATTTTGTCCAGATGTATGCACTTTCACACCGACAGATCCCATGAAGGAATTTTGCAGTTCTTAAAAACTTATTTGTAGCCTTAAACAGTTTGCTCTCAGGCTGAATTTGCTGAGGTGGCCAGTCCTAAACAAACTGGCAGCCCCTTATAGATGATTTTCCTTACAATGGAATTATTTATTTTTAATAATTTAGAGGGCTTTTGAAATCACCTGATAGACTCATAGGCTTTGACTTTTTTCTTAAAGTGAAATGAAAGGCAATCCTCACAAATCCTCCTGTCACACAAGAACCTTATACACTTCACCCTCGATTTTACGTCCCCCTATTTCGCAGACTTCGGATTTCCCGTACTAAATCCGGCGCCGGACATTATTCGGTATTGCCGGACAAATGCTCGGACAAGTCCGGAAATCGATGATAGAGGTCCGGGTCGGTCATGATTTTTCAAACTTCCCTCCTGTCTGGCCCCTTCCCGTCCGAGTGGATGGACGAAAATGAAGCCGCAGAGGGGCACGAAATAATGTCCGATGAACAGATAGTGGCATCAGTGACGGGAGAGCTAAGTGAAAGTGAAAGTGAGGACAGTGACGATGAACAGGAACCTGCTTTTAAAATGAATGGTCTAAATGAAAGGACTGCTGCTGAATAATGGCGATTGCCGGACCGATTATGGTAAATGTCCAGGAAAGTGTAGGGACCCTGGACATTAGTGATTGCCGGACTTTTGAGGTTCCCGGACAGCCTATCCTCCTAATAATCTGGGAAATCGAGGTTGAAGTGTATTCTGCATTAGGCTGAAAAGTCTGAAAAGGTTGATGCTTCACTCTCGCGAGAGTGCAAAATCGCAAAAATAGTACATGAATCACTCAGTTCATATAAGGCAAGTTAATGGTAATAAGACCAGTATACCGATATTAAGCTAAGAAATCAGATATAAACTAGTGAACTTTTGAATGAAACAAGCCTGATGGCTACAGAGTGGAATGGAAGAAGAGTAGGCTGGAGTCAGTCCACTCGGAAGTGAAGCCAGCCAACCCAGGCTGCGATATTACTAGTCCCAAAACATTACAACCATGTCTTTTATGTGGACCGGTCCTTAAGCATGACACTAAGAAAAGTGGTCAAGATGGATCTTTTTATAAATACTTGATAATTGAATTATGTAATATTGTACTGTCTTGCTTATTATGAGCACTGTTAAGCTGTAAGAAGAAATTAAATACTATTCTCTATAGACTTAGTCCTATAT
>JBCNYH010000001.1:28730309-28762817 GCA_039654325.1 Tandanus tandanus
CATATATATATATACACACCACCTTTGGTGGTGTAGTAGTTATCATGTCTGCCTCACAGCAAAAGGGTCCTGGGCTTAAGTCCCAGGTATGGCAAAGGTGTTTCTGTTTGGACTTTGCATATTCTCCCTGTGCTTGTGAGGGTTTCCTCCAGGTACCCTGGATTCCTCCCACAGTCCAAAGACATGCACATTAGGCTAATTGACTGTTCAAATCGCCCCTGTTCATGGTGTACCCCGCCTTCGCCCAGCGTCAGCTGAGATAGGCTCCAGCCTCCACACGACCCTAGTAGGATTAAGTGGTTTGGCAAATGAGTGAGTGAGTGAACATGTACAGTAATCACATCGTCATTGTACATTATTGTAAAATATAACCTGGCTTTAACTCAGATAAACTAACGCTGAATAAAACTGAAATGAGCAGAGCTATTATTAGATTTTTATATTATATTATTAGCTATTATGTATTATTAATTATTAGTAAGAAACTAGAAGTTGACCGTGTGATGTTATACATCCCAATCGCAGTCCTTTAGATTTTTTGAAAAACAATACTTGAATAGTGAATATCGTTCTGATACCCAAAAACACTCCAAGCCCAAAATAATTTAATAACCTAAAAATCAATGAAAGTAAAATAAAATAAAAAAAGAAGAAAATAATCAAATCCCTCAAGACTTCCATGTGTACTCGATGGAATTATTGTTGCTGTTAGATGTAGTAACTGGTATTTAATCTGTAGGCACATCTGTACTTATATTACATTGCACTATATGCTGTATGTAGTATCCTAATTTGTACTTTGTTTATCCAGATCTATAGCCTGAAGCAGATCACAGAGTTAAGGTACATCTCCGGAATTCATCACATGACATTTCAGCTGGAACCATGATATACGCTACGCCTGGTCTTGTCCTCGTATTCCTTATAACTCCCGACCTATTTCGCGCAACATAGATTTAAAAACCTTCTCAAGCCAATATGTGGGGGGAAATCTTGGGTCTCATCCTTTGTCTTCAAAGATATGGACACTACCATTCTGTTTACTCTAAATCCTGCCCCCACGGCTACGTTACCTCTGTCAAGCCAGGTCTGAACTAACACATAATCCACAGCACACCAACTGTGGGTTTTATAAAAATCAGCTGAAGTGACATACCTCCGGTGGCACAGCTCATTAAACTCCAAAACTGCATGATGTGTTCCCATGTATCCTGCTGAGAAGAACGACTCGTTCTCGAGAGCTTGATTTGTTTGCATTATCTGTGGCCTTTTCGTGGCATTACAGCATACCTAATGCTTCCTGCTAAACACACACACACACACACACACACACACACCTATAGAGCTCCTTGCACCGGCACCTCCCACTCCCTCTTCCTCTCACACACACCAGCTATGACTTGCCACGACGAGCACCTTGCATATCTACTTATTTAATCAAGTGTGCTCTCTCTGATCACTGGCTCAAAGCACTCGGAATAAACCGTTATTCTGATTTAGATCAAGCAAACTTGTCTACGCATAAATTCACCATTAAGCGGGCGATGACAGTCACATTGTTGAAATATATTAGGGTTGCAACATGCAGCACGAGTTGGTAGATTTCATTTAAGCAGCTCCAGGAGTCCTGAGCTCAGGTGTGGAGTCTGACATCCTCTCCATGTTTGCGTGGGTAGATCACGAGTCCTCTGATTTCCTCCCAAAATCCTAAATACATGCCAGTCGGAGAACCGGCTATGCTGAGTTTCTCACTCACTACTAGGGTCGCAGGGAGGCTGGATCCTATCTCAGCCGCCACTGGGTGAAGGTGGGGTGCACCCTGAACATCTCGGTAGTCCATCGCAGGGCAAAACCCACAACACTTCCCACTTACATCTAGGGGCAATCTGGGACAGCCAGTTAGCCTAATGTGCAGTGCATGTCTTTGGACTGTAGGAGGAAACCGGAGTACCCGGAAGAAACCCACACTAGCACAGAAACGCCCGAGCCGAGGCCCGGGACTCGAACCCAGGACCTTCTTGCTGGGAGTCGGCGTGATTCTCACTCCAGTTCACCCCAGTGTTCCTGGGATAAGCCCGGGGTCCATCATGACCCAGACCAGGATAAAGTGTTGCCTGGAAGTGAGTGAATGGTAAAGTACAAGCGTCTAACTTTTCCCTGAGTGTTGCGTTTCCTCCAACCTGAACTACAGCAATGTTGCGTTTGGATGATAACGACATGCTACTCACGGAGCACCTAAACAAACACTGCTGTAAACAAACAAACAAACAAAACAGGGTCATGTCTGCGTGCCTGAAGGCTGCAATTAAACTCAGACGAGTCCAATAGTGGGTTTAATTATTATTAATGTCGGAATATTAGGGATAAATCACAGGTTTCGAGGTGAATATAACTGAGGTCCCTTCCTGTCGCTGTATCTTTATCCACCACCACTCCTGTTTAAACCCAGAACGGTTCCGGAACAGAAATAATCAGCAACACAAACACAAACGAGCCCAGAATAACCCTGAAAACCAGCCTACAGTCGGTGTCAGACCGATACCGTCAGCTAACTCGTTTGGCTCGCACAATGCTAACATGCTAACAGCACTGACTGTTTATTCCAGCGAGGATCCGCTCCGGTCTTACCGTCGTCTCCTTTTCATCCGTTATTCAAGCATTATCATCATTATTATTATTATTGCGCTTGAAAAAGCTTGTTTATTCGGCTGGTGGCGTGTCCTTTTAGTTCTCGGTGTGTTTTGCTGTAAAAAAATAATAATAATAATAAAAATAATAATAATAATAAAAGAAATCTCGGTGGGGTCCGGGGGTCTCTGCACTCCGGCAGCAGAAAACTCCCTCTTCTGTTCGCAGCAGCTCCGTCCCGCTGCATTCGGCACTGATGGAGCCAATATGGCTGCCTCCGGCCGACGCGGCGTGACCTCGCAGCCCACAGCCGGCTGGCGGGACGTGCCACAGTGAGGCTCAGTGTGGAAGCAAATCGCCGTGTTTCCCCACATGGTTTTCCTCGAGTGTTCAACAGTGCAGCCGGAGAACACCCTGAGCAGTAAACCCAGCAGTACTGTAAGAAATATTAGTGAACGTGTGAAGTTCACATTGGGACACAGAGACACTCAGAATATTCACCTGATGCTCAAAAAAAACCCCCACACTTGGTATCTTTAGTTGGTTGTTTCATGACTCAGTACTACATGGAGGACGGCGTCTATATTCCCACGGTCCATTGGTCTTTACTCAGCTTTACTCATATAAAATGAGCGCCTTGATTAAATCAGTTAGGCACCCTACTCAGTTGGGTTAGGGTTAGGGCTGTCGGACCAATGGGCTGTATCGGTCCAATGGGCTGTCAAACCAGTGGACTGTAACTGTCGGACCAGTGGGCAATTTTCTAATATAGGGCTGTGACTGTTGTATCAATGGGCTGTAGGAATATAGGGCTGTAACTGTTGAACCAATAGGCTGTCGGACCAATCAGCTGTAACTGTCGGACCAATGGGCTGTAACTGTTGGACCAATGGGCTGTCGGAATATAAGACTGTAACTGTCGGACAAAAGGGCTGTCAGACCAATCAGCTGCAACTCTCGGACCAATGGGTTGTTGGACCAATGGGCTGTAACTGTCGGACCAATGGGCTGTAACTGTCGGACCAGTTGGCTGTAACTGTCGGAACAAGGGACTGTAACTGTCGGACTAGTGGGCTGTAACTGTCGGACCAATGGGCTATAATTGTCGGACCAATGGGCTGTAACTGTCAGACCAAGGGGCTGTAACTGTTGGACCAATGGGCTGTAACAGTTGGACCAATGGGTTTTAACTGTCGGACCAATGGGCTGTAATTGTCGGACCAATGGGCTGTAACTGTCGGACCAATGGGCTGTAACTGTCGGACCAAGGGGCTGTAACTGTTGGACCAAGGGGCTGTAAGTATCGGACCAATGGGCTGTAACTGTCGGACTAGTGGGCTGTAACTGTCGGACCAATGGGCTGTAACTGTTGGATCAATGAGCTGTAACTGTCGGACCAATGGGCTGTCGGAATATAAGGCTATAACTGTTGGACCAATTGGCTGTCAGACAAAGGGGCTCTAACTGTTGGACAAATGGGCTGTCAGAATATAGGGCTGTAACCCTTCATGTGACCCCTGCTATATTATTATGTGGTACAAGACATGAGACGTGGAATGAAATCACATGATA
This sequence comes from Tandanus tandanus, assembly GCA_039654325.1. Classification (NCBI taxonomy): domain Eukaryota; kingdom Metazoa; phylum Chordata; class Actinopteri; order Siluriformes; family Plotosidae; genus Tandanus; species Tandanus tandanus. The sequence continues at coordinate 28,734,510 of JBCNYH010000001.1, forward strand.
AATATGTATATGATCCTGATTTAAAAATCATTTTGGTCCAAGTTAGCAGAGAAGAAAACACAAACCAACTGGTCAATGATTGCAGACTGTCCGTACCAAGTGGCAAGTTATTTTCCAACTTCCTTTTTCATTCATTCATTCATTCATTCATTCATTCATTCATTCATTCATTTGCTGAACTGCTTAATCTTACTAGGGTTGCATGGAGGCTGGAGCCTATCTCAGCCAACATTGGGTGAAAGCAGGATACACCCTTAACAGATCACCAGTCCATTGCAGGGCTAATACAGACACAAATATTCACACTCACACCTAAGGGTTGTAGCATGTCTTTTTTGCATTGTTGTCCATATGGGTTTTCCTCAGTTTTCCTCCCACCTGTAGAAAAAAAAACATGCTGGTAGGTGGATTAATTACACTAACTTGCCCTTAGGTGGGAGTGTGTGTGGTATTTGTGTGTATGGTGCCCTGCAGGAATAGTGTCTCATTCTGGGTGTGTCCCCACCTCACACCCTGTGTTCCTGGGATAGGCTCTGGAGGGATAGGCTTTCTCCAACCCTGACCAAGATAAAGCTGTTTCTGAATTCATTTAATATTTGAGTGAAATTTCCTGGGTGCATTGCAGTATTTTCTTCAAAATAAGTTGACATCAATGTCACAACTGTATGAAAAACCCTTTTCTTACTGGTAGCTGTGCAGACTACACTGGATTTCTGTTATTTCTGCCAGTTAGCCCTATTAAAATTCTTTATAGTGACCAGAAAATGTCTCTTAACATCTAAGTTAATTAATTTCTTATTCTTGTAGAGATAAGAGTGTAGCCCAAGAGATCTCCACCACCACCACCACCCCACCACCCCACCCCTGACCAACACACACTACAATCCTCAATGAACCACTGTTTCACCTAACCTCTTAATTCAAGCTCCACTTCCAAAAGAAAGAAAAAAAAGCTAGAGTATGTTATCATGAATAATAGCTACACACCCACAGGCACTGGGAAAAGATGGAGATGTGTATCTTCTCTGTCTCTGTCTAAATAGACACATCACAAAAATTCCTTTCTTTTTCATGTCAGTGATGTGGTGCTCCTCTGGGGTCTTTATTGTTGTGGCATCAACTCCTACAGACAGCGCAGAGACAGGCCAATCACAGCTCTATGCATGGGCGAGAGACATGCAGCCTGAATTCTTCATGAGCTCCAGTGTCTGCCAAGGATCACATTCTCTCTAAACACTGGTCTTATAGTCATAAGGTTCCAATTATCATTGAAGAACCATACTGGAATACACTTCTCAATGATTTACATTGTAGTAAGAGGAAATGTACTATACATGAGCAGCTTTAAATATGCCGTTATGTCTCTCTGATATAATAACACATTTGTGTCATTTAACCATGGTTCAATTTTTTTAATAGTTCATGGCAAGCCAGATTGAATATAAAATGTCATTTATTCAAAAAATGTACTGATAATAAAGTTGCTTTCAACTTAATTTGCCCAAATACCATCATGTCCTCCACATTTAACTTCAGCAATCACATCTGTAAGATTAAACATGCTGTACATTGGTTACCAGACTGGTTGCGAAGATGAACAACACCCTTTATTGTCTGCTTTTTTAGTAGCATTGCCATACTTCCTATAATTTTGATGAATTTGCTGATGCTATTGCTAACAGTATCCTGCACTGCTTTTCACTGAGGCACACTTTATTATCACTCATAATAAGTTTTACTGTCATAGCAAGGTCAGTGAAACGCCATCTCTATCCAGTAATACAATAAAGTTTTACTGTCTGAACCATTTCAGATTCTGAGTACATAAATGTTTTTGGCAGACCAGAGAGTGAACACTGTCCCTGGAAGCCTGCAGCTCCTTCTTGCAACTCTCAGTATCCAACATAATCCAAGTGGATCGGGCCTGCCGTAATGACAATTCAACAAAAGTCATATCAGTTTATGTCAGTTAGTATATAGAGTATAGTTACATACACAAATAACCAAACTGTAAAATATATTGAAAGTAAGACATACAATGTGTCACTACTGCATGACAAAAATTATATAAGCCTGATAACATGTTTATTAAGAATAACTGAATAACATATTGGTAATAACTAATGAAATAAACAGGATCCAGGAAATATTGGAGAATACTACTTTCGGATCTGTTTCTCTTTAACTTTTAAATCATTTACTGTCTAATTATTCATTCATTCATTCATTTTCTGAACCGCTTAATCCTAATTAGGGTCGCGGGGAGGCTGGCGCCCATCTCAGCCGACTCTGGGCGAGGGTGGGGTACACCCTGGACAGCTTGCCAGGGCCATCACAGTATTCAGTTATTCATGCATGTAAATTGATACTGATGTAAAAAATTATGATAAAAGCTAAGCTATAGGACAAGCCTCTGCTTCACCACTAGGGTTTTATAAGAAGATGGCACACTATGCGACAACCATTACAGACATTCCACTTGAAGTGTCACAACTTTTGTCTACAAGACTGTCAATAATCACTTTTTCATAAGGAAAATACAGGTACTCTGTTCTTTCTCTGTCCCATGATACACTGGGCATGTTAAAGTACCCATTGCATAAGATCAGCTTGGATTTTAAACCATTATTCGCTACACTAATTACTATTCACTGTCAGAAAATAAAGTACATTATTGTACCTTTAGGGGTACAATGGTTTGTCACTGAAGCAGCACCCACAAAGACTTATTTGTACTCTTTTACTGCTTGGGAACATATATGTAACTTTTTGGGCCTCAAAAAAGTACACATTCAGGTAGTTATCTTGAGGTCCAGTGATTAGCCCAAGGTGTATGTTAGTAGAAATTGTACATTGGGGACTCTGACTGTGCCTGTATTTCTAGCTGTGTAATAGTAACTGAGTGTCTTCCAATGTTATACCTAATATTCTGTTTACATTTTATCTAGTCTAAAAATCTTATCTGGCGAATTGTTCAGGGTGAACCTCGCCTTCACCCAGAGTCGGCTGAAGTAGGTTCCAGCTTCCCTGCGACCCTAGTAGGATTAAATTGTTCTGCAAATAAACGAATGGATGAATAAAAATCCTGTTACAACTAATGTTTCCTTTTAGTAGACCTTCTATTTGAAACTTAGTAAACGCCTACTTATGCTTATTTCCCAATGTACAGCTAAATGAACTTTACTGAAAGATCCTTAAATTTGCGATCCAAATGATATTGTTGCTTCTCCTTCTGAGTGGAAACTTCCCTCACAATTACAAACCCATCAGCACTGCTTATATTAATTACAACACCTGAGCATGGCTTATCCGAGTAAAAACACGTTGGCTTAACTCAACATCAAGCTATTCTTGGATGTGGTAAATTTGAGATCGATTTAGGATGTGATACTGCCATCTGTTGAAGACATACAGGGGTTGCAACAGGTTTTAGAGAAATGATCCATTCTTACTTAAGTAAAGTTCAGTTTGCAACAAATGGAGGATAAATTAACACCCAACAGAACAGTTTCTTTTTTGCCACTTGTTGTGAATGTGAATGTGCTTGGTTGTGAGTGTGTGTGTGTGTGTGTGTGTGTGCGCCCTGTGATGATTTGGCAAGCTCTTCAGGGTGTATCCCTCCTTCACTCAGTGTCAGCTGAGATAAGCTTCAGTTTCCCTGTGACCCTGATAAAGGATAATGCAGAAGAAGATGAACAAATAGCTGTACTATTCTTTTGTGGAGAAAGCAGGTATACACTTGACTTTAGAAGCTATTATTGCTTTAGAAGAAATAACTTATTTTAGGAATTTTGCATAACTGTGGTTCGCACTGGCACCTCACAGCTAAAAGGTTTGATTATTGGCCAATACATTTTTGTGTGGAGTATGCATATACTCCTCAAGCTTGTATGGGCTTCTACTGGGTACTATGGTTTCCTCCCACAGTCCAAAGACATGCACATTAGGTTAACTGGCTAGTTAAATTACTCATAGATGTGAATGGGAATAAGAATTTGAACGATTGTTTGCCTCTATATTAGTTGTAGGTTTTTAAAAAAAAGTCTCCCAAAAGGAAATGATGAAAGCAGGAAACCTGTACTCCAATAGCTCATGCATATGAAGAAGTTCACAGGCTGTGAAATAGTAAAGGCTTTTAAAACTATTTTCAGCCTACACAGATTCCTAATCACTAGGGGGCATTATAGATAAAAAAAAAAAAATAATAATAATACCCAAGTTACTCCACAAAAGTCTTGGCATGCAATGAACTACATAACAAACTAGTTAGAACTTGTGATCAAAAGCTAATAATAAAAGTCATTTGTACTTTAAACGAGAGAAAGCTACCGCTAATGTCTTAGAAAAGCAACGTGGTAGGTGTAGTTTTGATGTCTATTTTGACTACTATTCTTAAAAAGCTAAAATCATATTTTCAAGTCTCACCAGTAGTTGCCATTTTACTTGTAATTAAACCTGTTGTAAGGTCCAGCTAGCAGTGTCAAACTGCACAAGATTTCCTGATTCATTTAGTTTAAAATGTCAGAATTGTACATTATGTAGGACACAATTAAAAGATACACTGGTCATACCTAACATGTAAACTTATATTAAAATTGTGCAAGATTTACACTTTTCACTTTAAAAACATAGTTTTCTGCAAAGGAACACCCATAAGTGCTCCTTAATGCATTTGCATCAATACATTTATGTCCCATTGTCATGATCTTAGTATAAAATTCATTACTTATATTAACAACCATTATTATTATTACAATAACAACCATTATTCTCACTTATTGTACCATGTTTACATGTTTTTAGTGAAACACAGTCATATGTTATCAAAAGAGAGGGATAAAAAATACAATGTGAAAAAGGTGTTAATAAAAAGGTGTTAATAAAGTTTGTGTTCACTAAGAAATAACTTTTTAATCAGTATCACTGTTGAAAATAAGAAGACTTGAAAGTAGGGTCGTCACAGTGGTGTAGTGGTCTGCACTTCTGCCTCATAGCAAAAAGGTCCTGGATCCGAGTCCCGGGCTCGGGTGTTTCTGTGTGGAGTTTGCGTGTCCTCCCTGTACTTGTATGGGTTTCCTCCCACAGACCAAAGACATACACTTTAGGCTAATTGGCTGTTCCAGAATGTCTCTAGCTTTGTCTGAATGTTTGGGGGTTGGCCCTGCAATTTTTTGACGAGCTGTACAGTGCCTTTGCTCAGTGTCGGCTGAGATAGGCTCCAGCCTCCCCACGACCCTCGTAGGATTAAACAGTGTGTGGGTGAGTGATGAGATTGTAAGAAATACACAAGGAAAGTAGTTGTTCAATTCAGTTGTTCAGTTGCTCTTAATTTATTTAAAATTTTTGTTTGCAAATGAACATAAAACAACACACACGCACGCACGCACGCACGCACGCACGCACACACACACACCTGGAATACAGCCTTTGGTGTGGTCTTGCAGAGAGATTGATTTATCCTGTGAGTTAGAGCCTCTGCTGTGCTTTTAGGTACCATCTGTAACTGTACATTACGACAATGTTATACATAACAAATATAGTGCCTATCTATCTATTGTAGATCATCATTAAAAAGCGGGAATCAAAAAAGTAATACACACACACACACACACACACACATCCTGAATAATGGAATATATACATACCAAGTGTAAGTAATCTATGAAAAAATGAACTTCAATACAGTTTCCAAAGAAGATGAAAATGTTAGCAGGGTCAGGAAGAAGCAGCAGGGTGTGTGAAATCCTGAGGGAGGTTTTACAGTGGAAAAGAACAAAGTAAATACTTGTGTGATAAAGGACACTTCCTCCATTTTTATGTCTACACTTTTACCATTAAATCAGAGATACCATACATACGCAACCTCAGCTGACAGTAGCTGGATAAAATTGTTGATATGGGTGTGTATACTGTTTCTATGTTTTTATTTATGTAATTCTTTGTATGTATTTTAGAGGGAGCTGATTTGGGAAATGGGATAATCCTACCATGATTATTGTGTAATATTATAACAAGTAAAGCCGCAAAGCCACAAACTAATTTGTTGTCTGACAGCAGGTGATTTAAATAAAAAATGCCAAAACAACTAAGCAAGTAAAGTAATGTGCCCTGTTACCTGCATCTATTTGACATTCCAAAGGCTGTAGAGGGGACACCCAGATTTCAGATTGGCCTCGAAAAAAAGAAAACGCTTTTCACACAAAGTAGACGAGTCTTATGTAATCTTCATTGGGGGATCCTCAAAAATAAGAGTAGTGCTGCAAATTTTCACCTTCCAAATCTACTGAATGTACACGTTTAAGTCAGGCAAGTAAAAAAAAAAAAAACATTTCACTTGAAAGGGTGCAAGACTTCACGTCAGGCCATGTCACGCCACACTTGCATGGATTATTTTTTAATAATTGCACAGCATTTAATGTAATTCCTCATGAACTGTATGCAAAGGGTCACCCAAAACACCTCCCACATTTCAAAGGTAAATAAAAAAAAAAAAGGTTCAAGATAATGAAATTATTTGCACACATGAAACTTCACAGTTTTTATTCATCATTATTTGCACACATGAAGTTTAGTGAAGAGAGGGAGGTGGTGCTAAGGTCTGTTGGTAGTCCACCTTTAGTAGAACACCTTGGGCTTGATGTGTGGTTTCAGCAAGATAGAGCTACAGTGGGGCTACCTCAAATCATGGGTGTATACTCATCCACTTCAAACTCTTGAAGCCCTTAAGATTGCGATTCAGCAGGAGATAACCACTGTACCACCCGACATGACCCATTGAGCCATGGGAGATTTCCGTAATCACCTCTAAGCATGTTTAAACAATAATGGCCACTGTTTGGAGGATTCAATCATTCATTCATTCATTTTCTGAACCGCTTAATCCTAATTAGGGTCACGGGGAGGGTGGTGCCCATCTCAGCCGACCCCGGGCAAGGGCAGAGTACATTGCGGACAGCTTGCCCGGCCATCGCAGCTGTTTGGAGGATGCCATCTTTAAAACATGATGTATAAAAACTGTACTGAATTAAGTTTCATCTGTGCAAAAAATAAGTTTTTTGTTCTTTTTGGAAAAAGGAAACATTACTGATTGAAATAGCAATTTTTCCCATGCTCTAACTCACACATTTGTTCACATCCATATGATTGATTCGATTTTCGGTCTCCTTCCAGATGGGAAGGGACTTTGTAATTACTTTTGTGAGGACGTCAGTTGAACTGAATGCTTTAATCTTCGCTTATGTTTGGGAAATGGGTCAGATTCCATGTGCTGTGTCGTGTCGTTACAAGTGTAGGCATGTAAGGTATGGCCAACAAGTCACTAATATACCCGACATTAGCATGCACAGCAAGCAGCTTACAGGTAGAAAAACAAGACACATTTACACTTATCAACTAAATAAGTTACCATTTTCTTCCTCTCAAATGTCAGATAACAAAGGAAAGTTGTTTTAACTCTATGCTTACTAGAGTAGTGGTGCTATGTGTAAGATGGAGATTAAAAATTATGCAAACTGTGTATGAAAATACATAAATTGACTAAATACATAAATAACTCACAGTCATTCCACCTAATGCCAATTTTTAAAAAGTAGGAGTGCAATTATAAATTAGATAAATAAATTAGATACAGTGGTATGAAAAAGTTTGGCCACCCCTCTGAGATTTCATGATAATTTGCTCTACCTTTTTAAGAGATCGCAGCAACAAGGTTTGTTTTGCTACAGAGATGTAGACATTTGAGTGTTGTCCAGACTCAAATTCTTAGAGTAGCTTACATAGTTTTATTTAATAAAAAATGGGATGTACAAAAGTTTGGGCACCCTTTTAATCGCATTCATTTCAAGATCTGTAGGGATTTATAGCTGACAGGTTGCTGCACAGAATGGCTTTGATTAGCTCATTAGATCTTCAATTACAAAGACAGGTGGGACCAGTGATGAAAAAGGCTATTTAACATAGGTAATTGCTGGCTGTGCTTGTCCTAGGTTCTTTCTTAGAGAGTGGAAACATGGTTGCCTCTAAACAACTCTCCACTGTCCTAAAAACTAAGATAATTCATTATTATGAATTAGGAGAAGGGTACAAGAAATTATCTGGAAGGTTTGGACTGTCTATCTCCACTGTCAGAAATGAAGTGCAGAAATAGAAGGCCACAGGAACAGTCACTGTGAAGGAAAGATGTGGTAGGCTGAAAAAATACAGTAAAGGCACAGGCGAAGGATGGTTAGAATGGTCACTGCAAAGCCTCAGACCACCTCCAGAGAACTACAAGAACATCTGGCTGCTGATGGTGTAGTTGTTCATCATTCTACAATCCAGTGTACTTTGCACCAGGAAAAGCTCATTGGAAGGGTGAGGCGCACAAAGCCTTTCCTGACGGTTCATCACAAGAAGAGTCGCATGAGGTATGCAAAAGCACATCTGGACAAGCCAGAAGCATTTTGGAAAAAAATACTGTGGTCAGATGAGACTATGAGTTATTTGGTCACAACCAGAGGAGGTATGCATGGCAAAAAAAACCCACACTAAATTCCATGGGAAGAACTTATTGCCTACCGTGAAATTTGGTGGAGGGTCCATCATGTTATGGGGCTGTGTGGCTAGCACAGGTACTGGAAACCTTGTTAAAGTTGAGGGCCACATGAATTCCTCTCAGTATCAGCAGATTCTTGACAAGAATGTTCAAGAATCGGTCTCAAAGTTAAAGCTACGCCGGGGTTGGATTTTTCAGCAGGACAACAATCCTAAGCACTGTTCAATATCCACCAAGCAATTCGTGCAGAAGCACAAGTACAATGTTCTGGAATGGCCACCCCAGTCCCCAAACCTTAACGTCATTAAAAATGTATGGATTGATTCGAAGCAGGCTGTCTACGCACGGAAACCAAGAAACCTGACTGAACTGAAGGTGTTCTGTAAGGAGGAATGGGCCAAAATACCACCTGCCAGACTTCAGGGACTTGTCTGTGGTTACAGGAGGCATCTACAGGCTGTTATTGCAGCAAAAGAAGGCTCTACTAAATATTATTGGAATTATTTCTTTGGGGTGCCCAAATGTATGCACATGATGTTTCTGTTGGACCAATAAAAATTATTATACTGAAATGCTTCCATAAGGTATAACATATGTTAAAATGAAGTTGCTGCTTCAAAAGCTCAGCAAGTCACAAACTGATGCAGTAACTTTCCTAAGGGTTGCCCAAACATTTGCATACCACTGTAGATATATAGACTGAGAGTAAAACAAATGAAGATATTTATTTTAAAAATCATTGTTATATAGAAAATCACATTTAAAACAATTTCTTAGATAGCCTTATCAAAATCTATTATTAAGACAAGATTTTACTTTCAATACTTAAGAGCTGTTGCATAACTACTAGTCATTAAGAGAGTTTGAAAATAATTTTCGGGCGACGGTGGCACAGTAGTTAGCATGTCCAGCTGATGTCCACAGCAATAAGTTCTGGGTTTGATTCCTGGGCTCAAGCGTTTCTGTGTGGAGTTGGCATGTTCTCCCCATGCTTGTGTGGGTTTCCTCTGAGAACTCCGGTTTCCTCCCACAATCCAAAAACATGCACAATAGGCTCATTGGCTGTTCCAAATCGCCCCTAGGTGTAAGAGTGAGTGTGAATGGTTGTATGTGTGTTGGCCCTGCGATGGCCTGGCGAGCTCTTCAGGGTGTACCCCGCCTTCACCCTGAATCCATGAATGAATGAATTATTTTGTTAAAAATGTAGTTGCTTTGGTAATATAAGCGCTCCTGGACACAAGCTTTTGGCACCATTACCATAAAGTATCTAAAACCCACACCCCTGAATTTATGCTAGGTTAAATGTGAATTCTGGAGAAGTGGCTGGTTTTCCCATTTTAGTTTTTAAACAAAAAAATATGCAATTTCTTTTATTCTCCATTTTCCAATTTTTTTGTTTAAAAATATTAGTTTCTCTGATTTTCTGATTAATTTTTGAAATGGAAAAATTAAAACAATGAACGATGCATCGATTACAAAACTATTTTTGTATTTGAGCATGCATAGTAATAGCAATGTATACTTCGTACACCATTGAATACCACCACAGGCGCTGACACACCAGAAAAATACTGGTCAATAATTGAAAACAACTCCCAATGTGGAATGTTATACTTCATAACTGTAGTAGCCCTAGTTATTTAATACATCACCCATAACAATATGTATATATACCAATCAGCTACAATATGAAAACCATTATTACCTATGGTTGTTTAGCTCCTACTTATGTCACCAGAACTGCTCTAAGCGATTAAAGCATGGACTCCACAAGAACACTAAGGGTGTGCTGTGGTATCTGGCACCAAGCAGTTGACAACACATCCTTTAATTCCTGTAAGTCACAAGGTGGGGTTGCATGGTTTGAATGCGTTTGACCAGAACACCCCACAGCTTAGGAATTTTGGAGGCTAATTTTCCTAACATTTGGAGCCTAACATTCCTGAACAGGATAATGCAGTATGGCAGGGTGAATTATCCTGCTGAAAAAGCTACTGTCAGTGGGGAACACCATTACCATAAAGGGGTGTATATGGGCTGTAGAGTTGAGGCTGACTGACATGAACATATAAAAAAATGCACACGCGCACACACTAGGAAGCATACATTCACTGCTGTGCACTAGTTTTTGCCAGCTTGTTATTTCTGCATGTCATTCATATACAGGTTAATGAGAAACAATCAACAAAGTGACCCTGAGCTGAAAATAAGTCACTTTTTCAGTATATGGATGCTTGTCTTTGAGAACAGGTTCGGCAGGGGGCTTGAAACACTTATAGGTAAAAACATACATTATGCAACAGAAACCACAAAAGCAACCCAGTACATCATGGATGTGGAACAGGAAATAAGTGAGTGAGAAGTAATTTACACTAGAGGTTGACATAACGTTTCCATTTCTTGGTCTTGTTCTTCCAGTCTGCAGCAACTCTTATATTGTCACAGTTACCTAACATAAATGACTAAACATTAAAGCGTAAGTTATAGTAGATCCAGGTAGCTCAAAAAGAGTACAGCAAGTGGCAGAGATGGAGAGAGCGAGAGATTCTGAATGGCAGCTATATATTTTATTCCATCAGGAACACCGCTTAAATTTATGGCTCGTTGCCATCAATGATTCATGTGTCAAAAAACATTTTCACATTTCTGTGATCAACGAACTTGTGGTGAAGAGAGAGAAAAAATATATATAAATAAATAAATAGTAATAATAAAAAAAAAAAAAAAAAAAAGGCAACTCCCTCACATTTTTTAACTCCACACTTTTGTTCTGTATCCAAATTGTACAAATAATATATCATAATAAAACAGCAGAAACTATAAAACAGGCAATTTGGTTCACATAATGGCAAAGAAGTCACTTACACAGAAATACACTCACTCGCCAAGCTGCTTAATCCTACTAGAGTCGCGAGGAGACTGCAGCCTATCTCAGCCAACACTGGTTGAAGGTGGAGTACACCCTGAACCGCTTGCCAGACCATCGCAGCACAACAATACAATAATTTTCCAAAAAATAAAAAAAAACACTAACAATAGTAATAATAAAAACAACAACAACAACAAAAAAGAATAATAATTAGTCCTGCAGTGGATTGGTGAGATGTTTAGGGTGGAACCTGTCTCTCGCCTGCAGTCTGCTGGGATTGGCTTCATCACCTCCATAATGCTGACAGATAAACAGTATAGATAATGGGTAGATTGCTGGCAACAACAACGACGACAACAACTTGAATAAGAATAAAATAATATTAATAAAAATACTAGGGCTGAATCTCGGTAACCCAAAACTGGACAAAAGTTTAAAACGCAGCTGAATCCATTGTTCAGTTTCAGTCAAACGTAATTAATGCCATGTAGTTATGAATGTCCTGAAACAACTGAACTGAAATAATTCAGGTTCTGCTGCCAGAAATAAACACCTTAGAAAAAGGTGCTCTCCCTGCAGCAAAGTACAATTTTCACACAATAAGACCACTGAAAAAAACCCCCCCAAAAAAAACTTCAGTCAAACTTGGATGAGCTGTGTCAGCTGCACTCTTGGATGAGCTGTGGTAAACAGCTGGATTGCATTGAATGTTCACAAACAAAATGCTGAGAACTAAAAGAACAGTAATTTTAGCATAAACAGTACTAAACATCAGATATCAAAATGGTATTAATACAGAATAAAAAAAAAGTAGCTAAACACATTGTTTCACCTAACCTTTTGTACCCAAAACACAAAAAAAGGACCAAACAAGATTGTGTAAAAATACAATTCCTTATGCATAGTGAAAACTATATATATATATATATATATATATAATATGTATACTGTGCTTAAACATCAGATTCATGCCAGGAAACCAACAAATTTAACTGAGCTCCACATTGAGAACAGTAGTGATCTAGTGTGTGTCTAAACTACAAACAGACACTGGTGTTAGCTTTCACATGCACATACAGTTGACCAAGAAATAAAACATGTTTATTTAAACAAACTCTGAGCAGCAGTTGCTGCAGAATCATCATAAAGGTAAATGTTTTGCAATTACATATATTTTATTTATTTTTTTTATTTAAACAAATCTACGCAATGCCACCAAAAGATTTTCAGCACAAGCTACTTGACATGGAAAAATTAGAAAGAAATCTGCTTAGTGGTTTTTGTGCAACCACAAGAACGAGAGACGGTGTAGACGACGGAGCCAGCAGCTTCACTTTTGCTGATTATCTTTAGCTTATATCTAACAAGAATTCTGTCTGAAGCTCAGACATAGCTACCAAAACATTTCTGGTTAAATGGAACCTTAATAAGGACACAACCATTTCTTTTCCCATTTAACCAAATAATGTGGCATATATACATATATTTTAACCCTGTTTTGATTTACGAAAACCTAAAATATATTTAAAACTAGTGAACTTTTTTTTAATTGAGGATGTATGTTGTATCATCATAGTACCCTAGAAAAAAACCTTTCAGAGAAATCATTGCAGGCCCAATTTTGCCATGACATTCATGTCTATGAGTACATGTAAACTTCTAACCACAGCCTCACACACACACACACAGGTTTAACAGCATATTGGTTAAAAAAAGAAACAGAAATGTGCAAATGCTGTAGTAATATGACACAGTGAAATCACTAAATTCAAGCCTGCTTGACTTCTTATTGCAAAAGTAACTTTGCAGGACTGTGTTGTATAGGGCCACCCCATCTCTCTATTAGAAATATGTACATCATTGTGGTAGATTCCATGTGAAGATTAGAGATTTTTGGATTGATCTGTTACCCAGGAGAAATGGAAATATTTTGTACCATTTAAATAAATATAAAAGTTGCTTTTGCAGCATAACACCAGCGATTACCAACACTCCTGAGACACATTATAATCAGTGATCATTTTGGAGCTGTACAATCTGGGATTTGTAATTTGATTTTGTAGTACACCTAATTTCCATGTCTCCATTGTTTGCATGAGGCCACTTATCGTCAGCAGTTCATGTAGTTAAGGCAACCCTGCGTTATTAATCATAAACAGGCTCAGGTTGTTTTAGGGGTCGGATCATTATCATCGTTATCCTCTGATGTGTCAGGGTAAACAACAAGAAATGCAGCGGTAAGAAGTCCTATGAAGGAGCCTCCAGAAGCCACCATTGGGATGACTCTCACTGTGTCTACAGCTTTCACCACTGCACCGAGAGCTGAAGCCACCAAAATCTGAGAAATGTAAACCTGACAGGTCAGAATGGCACAATCGATACCAAAGCCTCTGCGAGAGTTACCTGGACTGTGGCGGATGTACTATAATGAGAAAACAAGAAGTAGTAGCTAAGTCAGTAATAATCAGTAACAAGAAAAAATATTTCACATCACGATCTACCAATAAAATGCCAAGAGTAATTAGAGAAAGTCAAACCTCTTTGATCTCATGGTACTGTCCAAGCAGAGCATAAGGACAGTATGATATACTCATAGAGATGATTCCCATACTGCTTATCATTATCATGGCCACATAGACATTGGGGAAGATGGCCATTACAGCCGTGCCCACAGCGAAGCCCAACGTTCCCAGCATGTAGATGATTTTAATGCTCAAGTCATAGCTGTCAAGGTACTTCTGAAGCACAGCTTTAAAAGACAGAACATTCATGTTATCTACCTTGAAATCAAATGTGTAAAAGTATAAAAACCAGCAACTAATAGTAAAGATGAACCAGCTGCATTTTCTTGGCTGATACTGATTTTAAAGTGTAATTTGAAAGTTCAAAGTGATTTGAAAGTGTGACCTGCCGATACCCAACCTGGCCGATTTAGATTTTCTTGCTTTAATAATACTAGCAGAAGGTACCTTATGATAATATAATTAACTAACCTTGTTAATATTTTTAGCATAATTATGACTCAAAATGATGTTAAAGTACCTTATTTGTCTTTCATCAGATTAAAATATAAAACCATACCCATCTTTTAAATAAAAAATGAAAAGCAGAAGTACTCAACGCAATGCATCCCCCTTGCTTGCTATGCTGTAAATCTTTTTAGTGTGTGCTTAAACTGTGACCCCGAATCATGAATAAAAATCTTTGGTCTTTTAATCAGAGTGAGGACACAAGACCGTGGAGCTTTGTGTCCACAAAATAATAAAAGCAAACCTAATCAAAAGGAAAGTCTGGTCTCACTTTCCAGCATATTCAGATGCACGTCTTACTTGACTTTGATCTTCAGCAGAGAAAAGCCATCCCACCTCTACTAAAAATCCCCAGTCTACCTCTGAGAGTGGCACTCAAACGGTGGGGAAGTATATGACATACAAGATCTCATTAATTGCTATCTTAAGCGAGAGATATGCATTATATGCTGTTGAATGGCGTTGTGATGTCAGGTAGGCCTACTGTACACAAAGAGAGGAAACAGTGGTATAAGCACGCACATAATGCTAGACAGGAATGCTCATATTTCCAAAGTGCATGTTATATGCGATATTAGCACATGCACACACCATGTTTGTAAAGGTAACACATACACAATATGACCGTCCCTCAAGGTCAGGATGATAAAACCAGTCTGTTCTGATCAGTGCAAATGGACAAATGGTGCACCTTTACAGTGGTTAAAGAAAAGAGCCACCCTCCCTCCAAATATTCGCATTTTGCTACTTTTAAGCCGCTGAAATATTTGTTCAATGTATGTAAATTTGTAAACCTGTGTTCTCCATGTTGATATCATCAGGCAATATTTGGTTCCAAATGAAAACTAATCCTATGTATTATAGGTTATATATTATAAAGCTTCTTAGCACACTTTTTAGCACACTAATAAAATTGTTGTACTTTTAGTCTTCATACTTTACCCTACTTTTATTGCAAAATATGAATCAAGCGTATCATAAAGATGGTTCAGGGAACTTTACAATGTGCAATTTTGGTATCAGAATTGTTAATATTTCTAAGAGTGTGAAATAATCGAGTCATTTTACACAGTGTAAGAAAAGAGGTAAGTACACAGAATAATCAGAATAAGAATCAGAATACTTTTTTATTTATTGATCCTGGAGGAAACTGTGTGCACACAGTTGCTTCATTCCAAATGTATAACAGTGGATGTTGTTGCTATATTGAAGAGTAGTACAGTTTAATGAACACAGGTAGGAATGATTTCCTGTGTCGTTCAGTGGAGCATTTAGGTGGTATCAGTCTCTCACTGAACGTGCTCCTGTGACTGATCAGCAGGTTGTGAATCGGGTGGGAGGTATTGTTCAGAATTGTCCTTATTTTGGACAACATTCGCCTCTCCGACACTACCGTTAGAGGGTCCAGCTCCATCCCCACAACGTTACTGGCCTTACGGATCAGTTTGTTCAGTCTGTTGGCATCTACAACCCTCAGCCTGCTGCCCCAGCATACAACAGCATAGGGGATAGCGTCGCCTCAAAAAATAGAGACGGCTCTGGCCCTTCTTGTAAAGTGCAGTAGTGTTCTTAACCCAGTACTGTTTGTCAATATGAACGCCAAGGTATTTGTAATCCTCCACCATTTCCACGTTGACGCCCAAGATGGAAACAGGAGCCACTGGTGTTTTGGATCTCCTAAAATCCACAGTCAGTTCCTTTTTGACTGGAGAAGTCAAAAAACATTACCCTAATAGTGCTCGCTGGCTGGTCCAGGTGGGTGTAGACACGGTTACGCAGGTAGATGAAGATGTTCTCGACTCCGAAACATGGCTGGTAAGCAAACTGAAGGGGATCCAGATGTGGTCCAACCATGGGTCGTAGCTGATCCAGGAGGAGTCTCTTGAGGGTCTTCATAACATGTGAAGTCAGTGCCATGGGTCTGTAATCCTGGGGGACCACTGGGACATGGTGTCTTTGGTACAGGAATGAGGCATGATGTCTTCCACAGTACTGGGACCCTCTGTAGACCCAGGCTCATCTACCTGCATAACCGTGTCTACACTCACCTGGACCAGCCACCGAGCACTATTAGGGTAATGTTTTTTGACTTCTCCAGTGCATTCAATACCATCAGGCCAACCCTCCTGGGTGAGAAGCTGACAGAGATGCAGGTGGATGCCTCTCTTGTGTCCTGGATTGTGGACTACCTGTCTGGAAGACCACAGTATGTTTGCTTGCAGCACTGCATGTCAGACACGCTGGTCAGCAACACCGGAGCACCACAAGGGACCGTCCTCTCCCCTTTCCTCATCACCCTGTACACAACGGACTTCAGCTACTGCACACAGACCTGCCACCTTCAAAAGTTTTCTGATGACTCTGCTGTAGTTGGATGTATTAGGGGAGGTGAGGAGACGGAATATCGGACTGCTGTGGTCCTTCGTCACATGGTGGGAGCAGAATCATCTGCAGCTTAATGTGACAAAGACCAAGGAACTGATTGTGGATTTCATGAGATCCAAAACACCAGTGACCCCTGTTTCCATCCAGGGCTTCAATGTGGAAATGGTGGAGGATTACAAATACCTTTCGTTCGTATTGGCAATAAACTTTACTGGGTTAAAAACACCATCACACTCTATAAGAAGGGCCAGAGCCGTCTCTATTTATTGAGGCGTTCTGTTGGGATTTGCAACCCTCAGCCTGCTGGCCCAGCATGCATCAACATAGAGAATAGCGCCCGTACAACATCCTGAGTAGTGTTTAGCAGATGTTGTACGAGTCTGTTGTGGCCAGTGCTATTCTCTATGTTGTTGCATGCTGGGGCAGCAGGCTGAGGGTTGCAAATCCCAACAGAACAAACAAACTGATTCGCAAGGCCAGTAACGTATTTGTAATTGTGGGAATGGAACTAGACCCTCTGATGGTAGTGTGGGAGAGGTGAATGTTGTCCAAAATAAGGAGAATACTGAATAATACCTCCCACACTCTTCACAACCTGCTGACTAGTCACACCTATATACCACCTAAATGCACCACTGAACGACACAGGAAATCATTCCTACCTTTGGCCATTAAACTGTACAACTCCTCCATATAGCAACAACATCCACTCTTATACAATTGCATTTACATTATACTATATATCATGTTGATAATACCGTATATTTCACTCATTGACAGGATTCATTCTGTATCTGTTTATATAGATATTTGTAACGCCTAATTTTAGACTTACATACACACACATATATATATATATATATATATATAGCCCTGCGATGGCCTGGTGAGCTGTCCAGGGTGTACTCTACCCTCGCCCAGAGTCGGCTGAGATGGGCGCCAGCCTCCCCGCGACCCTAATTAGGATTAAG
The DNA here is from genome assembly GCA_039654325.1 of Tandanus tandanus. NCBI lineage: Eukaryota > Metazoa > Chordata > Actinopteri > Siluriformes > Plotosidae > Tandanus > Tandanus tandanus. The sequence continues at coordinate 28,752,297 of JBCNYH010000001.1, forward strand.
CGGTTCAGAAAATGAATGAATGAATGAATATACACACACATTTTTTTTTATAATTAACTTTATCTTATTGTTTACTTGGAATGAAGCAACTGTGTGCACACAATTTCCTCCAGGATCAATAAAGTATTCTGATTATTTCACATGTACTTACCTCTTTTCTTACACTGTGTAAAATGACTCGATTATTTCACACTCTTAGAAATATTAACAATTCTGATACCAAAATTGCACATTGTAAAGTTCCCTGAACCATCTTTATGATACGCTTGATTCATATTTTGCAATAAAAGTAGGGTAAAGTATGAAGACTAAAAGTACAACAATTTTATTAGTGTGCTAAAAAGTGTGCCAAGAAGCTTTATTGTACATAGCCAGTTGGATTAGCGTGTAGGCCATATCTAGCCTGCGGAGTAACAGAGATGCAAACTATAAACACTCAATCCAGTATTGGTTGGTGTTTTTAATCCTGCTCCAGCCCTGAGGTAAATGGCTGTAAATTCTACATCAGGAAAAAACCAGAATGTTACACTGGAATGTATTTTCCTTGGTGGTTTATATGTGAAGAACAGGTTCGAAATTTGGCAATGGTACCAAAATAGCATGGGAACTGCTTTGGTGGAAAAGGGGTCTGTGTGTGTCTGCAGTGTAAGTGGTGCACTGTATCAGCAATCATACTTTTAAATGTCTGACACTTCTGAGACGAGGCAGCTGGTGTAAGTCGTACAAAGGTTAAGTGATAAGTCCAACTGAGCTCACATTTCTAACAATTTTACTTTACTTGGCGACAAGAAACTGGTTATTGACAGGAACTTGGTTAACCATAGACCAACACTAGGTTTTCAACCTACAGACATCATTGGCTGAAGAGTTGGTTAATCAGTTAAAACAATGCTTATGAGATTAAGCATACTTACATGTTGGCCAGCCAAGAAAAAAAAAAAAAAAAAAAAAAGGGAAACAATTTTTTCATTTTACTTTTTACAGAGTAACTATGTTATTTAAGGTGAATGTTAAACCTCACATTCAATCTTAGCACTGGAGACTGCAACTGCATAACAAGCAAATACTTTCTAAATTTTGGATGATTCACAACAAGAGTTACCACTTTGTTGTTCCTAATTGTAGTTTTAATGAAAACTTTGTTGGATGCAAAACATACCTGAGCAGATGGCAGCAGTGGCAGCATAGATAACTAGCCCCCAACAGCCCATCTGTACTCCCTTATGGTACTTTTGAAGCTCGGTCGAGTTTGCAGCAGCCTGAATGTAGAAGAGTGTATTTGTGTCAGAGATTCAAAATACATACTCAAGAGAGAGAGAGAGAGAGAGAGAGAGAGAGAGAGAGAGAGAGAGAGAGAGAGAGAGAGAGAGAGAGAGAGAGAGAAGCACTGGAGCTTGTCTTACCATTGGGTCTCCTTCATAAATGACTTGTCCCATGAAGTCAGTATAAAACACTGCCTGGGAGATAATAGAGAACCAAGTGAAAAGATGGCACACACACAAGCGCCAGAGCTGTGGAGGCATTTTCAACATGGACAACCAAAGCAGCTTCACAGTAGTGCTACTTCCTTCTCCACCTTCACTCTCACTGTCATCTTCATCTGTTCCGGATGATGTGCTACTTCTTTTCCGCAGTTTCTGACGCTCCTGCTGTCTTGTTATCCTGTCAATGTCGTTCAGGCTTCGTGATGATTTGATTGGGTGAGCTGAACTGACACGACGACGAGGCCGATGGAAGTGCACCCGGCCATAGTAAGAGAAGGTAAAGGAAGGTTGCCTGTAAAATGAAGGGTGCCGAGAACGGGGTGTGGCATGGGAGTGACGAACACCAGCTTTATGGTGGTGGTTTATGTTGCATTTCGGTTTGGTGTTCCCAGCAAGGTCACCATTGATAACTTTGGTATCATTAGGGTGCTCATTTTTCTTTGTGGGATTCGGCTGGGGTGGGACATTGGAGCACTGATTGTCCTGACAATTGCCGTTTAGGCAACATTCAAATTGCTGTTCAGGATTGAAATCCTGGAATACAGCTGGCTCTATGTCAAAGAGAAAGTGAGCGTCAAAGTCCAAATCTGGATCAAGCTCAATGGTAGTGTCTGGTACAGCAAGAACAGAGTCACTTTTACTTCTCATTACATTCAGGAAGTCCTTCTGGACCTCGGTCTCAGACTGATTGTCTTCATAAGCTTCAAAAGGATCCTCCTCAAGAATATAGTCCAGTTCGGGCACTTGGTGAGTCCTTGGAGGGATCTCGTCAAGATGAACAGATGAAGAGCTGTCCGCTTCCTCACTCTCACTTAAGTCCTGCTGATGAGCATTATATGAACGCTCCTGGATGCTAAAAAGGTGAAGCACCACAGTAATGACAAATATGATGCCAGCAAAAAAGAACAGCACTTGTTCTTGAGCTTTGAAGGCATGTCCCAAGAAAGTATTTGTCCAGTCCAAACCTCCAAGCATGTAACCTAAAGCTCCACCCAAACCTACAAATACAATAAGAATGTGAGAATACAGCAGATATTAGACACTTGGGATACCATCAAGTTGTGTTAATATACTATATAGAAGTATATACACATACACTACCAGTTAAAGGTTTGGACACATCTAGTTCACTTAAAATGAGTCGGTATTAGTGTTGTGGAGACTAACCCAAAGCGTGAGTACTTTATCACTAAGGGCCATTTCCATATTTATTTAGCGCAAATATTGCGGCTCGAGTTGCTTTAATCCTCATTAGGGCCGCAGGGAGGCTGGCGCCTATCTCAGCAGACTCTGGGCCAAGGCAGGGTACACCCTGAACAGCTCAACAGGCCATCGCTGGGCAACACACATACAACCTTTCACACTCAGTCTCACACCTAAGGGCAATTTGGAACAACCAATTTCCCACTAAAGTGGGAGGAAAATGGAGTACCATGAGGAAACCCACACAAGCACGGGAGAACATGCAAACTCCACACAGAAACGAACTGAGCCCGGGAATCGAACCCGGGACCTTCTTGCTGTGAGGTGGATGTGCTAACCACTACACCACCGTGCCACCTGAAAACATTTTTTTTTTGCATATTTTCATCAGAAAACAACAAAAACTTTCTCTGATGTGTCTTTGTTGCAGCTCTGAAAGCTCACTTGCTGCCGTTTTGTGTTTACTATGCTTTGTGCATGCGTGACATTCAAGAAAGCAGTTCACATTTCTATTTATGCAGACAACACAATCCTGTTTTCATCTTATCAGTGTTCATTGTGACAAACTGTCTTTTTCAATTCTTTCACTGGACACTGATCTTTATGATGGATCTTTAAGGTGCAAGAATTGAATTTCAAAAGGATTGAAGAAAGGTGCAGCAAGCTATGTTTGGGACCATTTTAAAATAAACTACTCGAGTCTGACTGATAATTCGAGCGGGCTGTACAATGCTGATTCCCATTCTGCTAGGTATGTCAACATTTGACTGGTGCTGTACGGCCTTGCATACTTAATATTGAAGACAAGTCAAAGTTGAACCAGGAGTGTCACCGGGGATGTCTCTGCTACTTTCTCATGCTTATGATACTGCACTAATGAGAATTATTTATATAAATAAATAAATAAACAAACAAACAACATATGCAAGATTTCCAAAGTTAATAAAATTTGTGTTGTTTGCAGATAATATAAATATATTTTTTTTCCTGGAGAAAAATTACAGCAACTACTTCAGGTTGATGATCAAATTAAAGATATGGTTCAATATAAATAAATTATCATTAAATTTGAGCAAAACAAAAATAATGCTATTTGGTAGTTATAAAATGAATACACAGGTTCAGATACAAATACATGGAGTTGAAATTGAAAGAGTTCATGAAAATACATTTCTTGGGGTAATTTAGATGACAGAATCATTTGGAAATCAAACATATACAAACTTAACTATCAAGGTGCATTTCAGTATTAAATAAAGCAAAGCATGTTCTAGATCCTTAGTCACTCCACATTCTATACTGTTCACTAGTTTTCCATTTTCTGAGTGGGAAGTCTGGGGAAATAATTGAAAAACGTTTGTTACATTCATTATTAATTCTACAAAAAAAAGAGCAATATGAATTATTCACAACACTGGGTACCGACATCGCACAAATTCATTATTCTTGAAGTCAAAGTTTTCAAAATTCACAGATCTTGTAAAATATCAAACAGTGCAAATAATGTTGAAAGCCAAAATTATTATACTACCGAGAAATATTCAAAATCTATTCAGGAATATAGAGGGAGGGTACAATTTTAGGGGGAATTCATTTTTAAGTGTAATAGGGTACGCGCCAAAAAAGGTTTTTGTATATCAATCATCGGAGTCAAACTATGGAACAGAATGAATGTGGACCTTAAGCAATGTCCAAACATTAAACAGTTTAAAATATAAAGAAATAATTTTCACGGGTTACAGGGATTGGGGGTGGGGGGTGGCTGTAGTTAATGAACACATGTTTTCAAGCTTATGGTTTCCATTCTTTTACTTATTAATTGGGTTACTTTATTAATTTCTTCTTAGTATAAAGTATTCTATATTGTTATTTACTTTATTTATCTTTTGTTTGTTCGTGTTCTCTTTTTCTTGCAAATACATTTTGGTAGAATGTTTTGAGGTATGAGGGGTGCACAAATGAGATATTAACTGGGAAGTGGGTACATTATAATCAGCCAAGAATTGATAGGTACAGGGGTGGGATTAAATGAGATTATTTTTCTTCCCACTCCCTTTCGAATATGGTACAGTTAACAATTTCATTTACTTCATACCTTTCAGTGTTTATCATCATTATTAGTATATTACTATCCTTACTTTCATTATTCTTACTGTTATTATTACTATTATAATTATTGTCTTTTCTTTAGTAATTTTATTTAATTATCCAAGTGATTTATTTTGTCAATGTTTGTACTATCTATAAGCACTGTTTACTGACCACTATTTTTACATATTCCAAATAAACATTAAATAATTCATTCCTTCATTCAGAATCGCAGGCAGACAAAAAAGAGAAAAACATACTGCCTTCCCTTCCTAGTGGTGAAAGCATAATAATTAATGCTCTGTGCATGTTACCTGCAGAGAAGGCATGAATATTCAGGGCCATGTCTTGGTCTTCGGGTTCAGCGACATCCAGCAGGTAGGCTGTGATTGGTCCATCTAAAGCATCAGCACAGAAGTCCAGCACCACTACACCTACAACTGTCAGTATGATTCCAATGGGCTGAGTACCAGGAACATCCCCTGCACTCAGGCCTGACACACACACACACACACACACATATATATGAAATCTGCAGCAACACAAATAGTTTGGTGATATAATTGAACATCTTTTGCCAAATTTACATGTTTTGTCATGTCATAATAATCCTGGTATGCAGAATGAAAAAGCCTGTGCAAATGACTAAATGCCTAGCAGTCAAAACATTAAAAACAGTTCAAGTCTCAAATCCTACCCTGCCAGGATTAGGTGAATTACTAAAGTTATACAAAATAAAATTGTCTCTCTACATCAGTGGTTTCCAACCCTGTTCCTGGAGATCTACTTTCCTGCAGGTGTTATCTCCAACCAAAATCTAACACACCTCTTTGACCAGTTCTAGAACTTCAAGACAATAACCAGGTACTCAGGTGTGCATGATTAAGGTTGTCAAAGTCTTCAGGAAGGTAGATCTTCAAGAACAGGGTTGAAGACCCCTGTTCTACATCAATACATCGTAAACCATTCATAGTGAAATGGAAGATAACCGTGACAGATCTCACCCATTAGTGAGCCATTGAGAAAGAGTGCTAAACCAAGCAGAACTCCTATACACAGAGCTAGAATGAAGGGCCTTCTCCGACCCCACTTGAGGGTACAGCGGTCACTGGCTGAGCCGATCAGCGGTGTAAACATTAACCCCAAAATGGGGCTGAGGAACCATGTCAGACTGTAGTACTGCTCTGGAAGACCTGCAGAGAAAAAGAACGGAGCTCTATATCTCACTTTCCAACAATGATTTAAGTCAAATAAGCTTTTCCTCAATCATTCTCTTAAGTGAGGACATTCCAGGACTACGGTTAAGAACCTGTTCTTTTAGCCACCGATTTTTAGTGATATCATTATTTCATACTACTTCAATCTCAACTGTGGTGTTTAGATTTTCTGATTTTGACTATAAAACTGTTTTTCCTTTAAATACCAAATCCAGGTAAAGCACATGGCGCACACTGGGAGTGCTTCACAGGGCCAGTGAGGTTAATCTAAACCGGTTACAACATGCCTACTATTCATTCACTTTCCTTTTACAATACGGTCATGTTTCATCTACTCTTCAAATACCTCTATGAGATACTGGCAAGTTAACTACTACAATAATCAACAACATAAATGATCATAAACCTCTTAAAATGGCATTTCATTATATACGATGAGACAGAATGCTCCATGTGGATAAAATCTGCTTTCAGTAGTACGTTGTGTGTGACGAAACTCACCTAATGTCTTCAGGGTACCATTTAAACACCCTCATTTACATTTACAGCATTTGGCAGATGCCCTTATCCTGAGCAACTTACACCTTTAACTTGTTTATACAACAACTGAGCCATTAAGGGTTAAGGGCCTTGTGCAATGGTGGCAGCTTGGAGGTACTGGGACTAGATCCACCAACCCTCTGATCAGCAGCCCGGAAGCTTAACCACTACTGATCATTAAAAACATAATGATCATTAAACACACAGAGCAATTTTATTTCAATAGTATAATATTAGTAATATTATTAACATTGGAAATGTTATTTATATCATATCAGTATCATGCTAATGTTGGCTTTTATAGTAATAATTCAGCTTCTCCATTCACTCCTTTAGCATAATAAGGGTGTTAGCGGTGCTACACAGCATTTCATTGCATAGTTTCCTTTTCTATTGTATTACCTCATCATAAAACATGGCACTGAAGGTGCACTGATTGAACACATGGAAAAAACAAAGACAGTTTATTGTTCCTCTTCACTAAACACAGACCTCAATAGAAAAGGCTTCTGTCATACACTATAACAAAGTTTTAGTGCAGTGTCTGTGTGTGTTTACTCCATCCTATTTCTTCACCTTCATGGTGTATATTGGGACACGTACATATTCTCAATGTTCAAATACCTTTAAAACACAAAATAAACAAACACTTACTGTTCAACTATAAACATTTTCACTTAGTCAGCTCTACCTGGAAGTCAAGACATCTTTCATCACACATATAAGGGCCTTTATCAAGCCATGATGAAAAATGAAAGCTGATGAAAGATCAGTCACGTTGACAAACGAGCCACAGACAAAGATACCTTATCAAGAATCTACTAGTTTCAATTATAATGGACACCTACCTATCTGTAGTAGCACAGGCGTGACCAGAGCTGTTTCCATGGCATAGCAGAACTCACGGCCGAACATGATAGCTCCGTGCATAATCCACAGGCGTTTGGGGATGTGATCCACAGAGTCCTCACTGCCTGATTTTTCAGAAACTGTCGTTTTCTTATCTCCATTCATTCTGCCAGCTGAAGCTTTCACAGCCTCTACATCCATATGCAGCATCTGTACAGCCTCTGAGTTTACGTTCTTGGGCACCATGTCGAACCGCATAAAATCAGCTGAAGTGGAAAACTGAATCAGGCCTGGAATGGAGCCTTTTTATGATCCCAAACAGAGAAATTTTACCGTCTTGTCTGCTTAAGAATGTCCATGAAGCATCATCAATGTGCATCCACCCACCGTTTCTGTTGATAAGGTGGGTAGTGAGGGAGGTTTACCACTTGCTGTGGCTACTACAAATCCATAGACAGCCATTTCTGGCTAAGTGATAAGTCATAATTTTCTGGAGTGTAAAAAGAGTAGAAGGGAGAAGGGAGAGGTTAGCGCAGGTGGATGATTCCCTGAATAGCCCCATGGAGTGATCAGCTGCTATCTAGATGTGAGATAAAGAAAAAGCACACGTTATACACTAATCTTCAGTAAGCACTTTATTCTGATTAGGCCTTAGAGTCCAGAGCCTTATTCAGGGATCACTGGGTGTGTGGCAAATGACCCCTGCTTCATGACAATTTAAGATACGAGAAGAAAGAATTTCACTATGCTGTAATGTATATGTGACAAGTAAAAAGCCACTCCTTCTACTTATTTTTTTTACATTTTGACATACTGTATTATCCTGCAAGGGAAATTTGGCTCTCCTTTTAACCCATCCAAAGTGAGCACACACACACACACACACTGGGAGCAGTGGGCAGTCACACTGTGGTGCCCGGACAGCAGTTGAGGGTCAGGTGACTTGCTCAAGGGCACTTCAGCCGTGAAGGTGGTGGAAGGAGAGGTGGTGCTCACCCCCCTCCCCCCCAAACCTTTTTTCTTTCCAGCTTGCTAATCAAACCAGCAACCTCTCTGTCCCAACCCTGCTTCTCTAACCATTAGATGGCCTAATGGCTGCCCTCCACTTACATAATTCAGTAATAAACAATGAAGTACATGAAGTTTACCAGTCCATCATAGAGCAGCACCAGGCATGTGCACGCATACACACACACCCACACAAACACTTTAAAGTTGGCAGCAACAATCAACATGTTTGTGAGAGAAAACCAGAGAGAACTCAGAGGAAACCTACATAGTCACATGAAGAATAAAGGAAAAGAGGACAAATGCTTAAACAAAATCATTTTGCCATACAGGTTTCATGATTGCCCTTTTAGAATAGATGTTCAGTGATTATTCGGCCCTCGATCACCTTTAAATTTAGTGATGCGGTCCGCAGTGAAAATAAGTATGACACTCCTGCCTTAGACCCTGGACCTGTGAGAGGACGATGCGAAAGAAATAGATTGAAATACGTGATATGGTGTTCGGGTGATTATTATTATTATTATTAAACTGTTGAGCCTTTGTTGCAGTGATTACTTTCTATCAACCTCACAAACTAGTGCATCACAAACTAGTGCTTTTGCATCCGCCCCTGCATCCGCCCCTACACACACACACACACACACACACACACACTCCTCCTTTACACTGCAGTGTTTTAATAATGATTTCCGCAGACTTGGAACTATTTCTCATATCATCAACAAATGCAAAAATCACAGAGAGGAACATACCTTGATTTCAACACTTCTTCATCCAGGAGCCAGAAACCAACTCCTGCTAAAGACAAGTGCAAAAAAAAAAAAAAAAAAAAAAACACACCTTTCTCTGAGGGTTGTTTAAACTCTGTAAATGAGTGAAGGCTTCCAATCCTAAAGAAGAAGAAACCTTTGTAACGTTTGCAGGCAGTGACGGGGCGGAAGCTTGAACTCAACGGTAGACGCTGGCCGTCACTCCTGCGTCACTGTCAACGCCTTCCTGTTGGACACATAGTGCGCTATCATAGGGTGCATGCGCTCACATTTAACAGGCGAGAAAGTGAGCTTTTGTAGGAAGTGCGCGACGATTTGGGATGCAGCCTAACTAAGGTGGACTGTCCTGCGCAACTGCTTTCTCATCTCATTTCACCTTGCAGCTCTAGTGCACTCTGGAAACCAACGTTTTAAACACTTAGGACGAAACTGAGGCAGAAATAACTCAATTTCTTTTTTTTAAACCAAGATATCCTATAAAAATTATTAGCCCAGTCCATTTTATGATAGCAAACATAGCATGATCCGAGCACGAGCTCGTGTAAACATAGCTATACCTTACCTGTTCATAGCTAGCTCAGTTAGCCAGGAGACCACGCTAATGCAGCTAAACTAGTTATTCATTCGCCAGAGATGTCAAACTGGCGTGTAATCGAGACTCCTGGAGGTTTAATAGGCTTTTCGGTCCTGTGTGTGAACTAGTCCAGTCTGTCGGTTAACTATCAGTCAATTCAGTTCAAACTCTACTGTTAAATCACATCACCCCCCCGCCGCCAGTACGCTAAGCTAGGATGCTAACCTGGTGTTGTTCAGACAGGTGTCAGACCAGCAGTCTTTACAAATAAACGTGTTCCCTTAAAAAATAAACATTTTTGGTTTCTGAAGCCCGAAAACACATGATTATAGTCACGTAAATCTTGAATCTTACCGGCCAATCAAACAGTGTCTCCTCTCACATCTGCTCCACAAGGGACGCTCATCTATTGTGTTGAGCGGGTTGCCAGGCATTCAGTCTAAAAATCCCCTCACCTTGTCACCGCCCAGCCGGGCAGGAAGTTTCCTCATTTTGATTGACAAGAGAAATATTGCATCGAATCTCCCAAACGACAAATATTGTAAGTCAATGTGTCATGTAATATTAGTATTTATCTTTGAAATCACATTTTTATAACTGTGTTGTTGATGCCAGAACATTATTTATAACATTTGTATTTTACTCAAGCAATAATTGTTTTTTTTTTTTTGGATTTTCCCCCATTTTTCTCCCTAATTTAGTCGTATTCAATTCCCACCCATCAACTTTTTGCCTTCCCTATCACACGACCACCACCGACCAGGGAGGGGCGTAAGCAAGCACAT
>JBCNYH010000001.1:28821891-28836003 GCA_039654325.1 Tandanus tandanus
ACATACACACACATACACACACACACACACACACACACACACACACACACACACACACACACACACACACACACACATAATATTGCTGCTGAGTCAGGTGGAGTCGTCTCTTATTGAAAGCACCATCTGAGAAGACAGCAGGCAGACAACAAAATTAAGATGTGGGAAATACTGGAAGAGTAAACTAACTTTCAGTGCGGTAAATGAGCAGGCTTCTGATTGTGCTGCAACTGAAAAGTAAGAGAAAATATCTTACCGTGAAGCAAAAAGTAACTACCCTATACTCAACAATCAGTTTTCAAGAATGAATGCATATTTACTGCACTATGTGTGGACAAGCTCCCATTCTCAGATCTAGATTTAAATTTTCTGAAATTTCTACAGTTATCAACAAGAATATCAATAATCACTCCTTATCCAAATGCCATGAACAATTATGCACATGAATTAAAATGTAAACTCTTTAATGCTAATAAAACATCCACAACTACACTATTCAACAGTCTCTCTGGCTCAGTTTTTCCTCCTGTGCAAAGCTAAAAGACAACTACACCATTCAACAGTCTCTCTGGCTCAGTTTTACCTCCTGTGCAAGGCTAAAAGAGTGTGACTAGTGCATGAGCTGTTTGTCTGCTGACAGTGAGCCCCCAGCATGCTGTGGGGCTGTTGGCATGAAGAGCGTGATCAAGCAGAGAGGAGTGCCAGCATCAGACTCGCTCTGTCTCTGTGCACATGCAGAAAGAGTGAAGCAAAGAGGTGCACAAGAAGAGGCACAGATGAAAACATAAATGTAAGATGCAGAAACGTGTCTGTGTGTAGGCTTGTGTTAAAATGAAGACCCTTGTGTTAGGACGAAGAGGAAATGAGACACTGCAGTTCAGAGTTGTCCTCGGAGATCCCAAGCTTTCAGCTAGCGTTCCTTTATAGCTGGGACATAATGAAATAAATATGAAAGGTTCCTGTTACTTTCCTTATTCAGTGTCGGCTGCGGCTTCTGCGAGATTCTATAGTAACTTGATTTTCAGTGAGTTATTGTTGGGTTAAGTACACACTCGTGAGCAACGAGAGCTTAAGATGTGGTTTGGATTAAAGCTGACTGCATAAAAAAAGGAAGAGAAAGAAAACATGCAACGCAGCCTGGTGTTTATTGCCTCTAGTGTTGCCAGTCTGTCTCACTCTTGTTTCTGACAGCATCTCATTTCATTCAGTGAATTAAAATCTCATTTGCATTATTATTTCTTATTTACTTGTCACCCACGAATATCTCTGTTATTCTGCATGCCTATAATCTCATTAACTCTCTCTTCCAACCAGCTCCAAGCAGTGGTTTTAGTCCAACACATGCTGATTCATGTAACCTGAGAAGGCACAATGTGCGGACCTATTGATTGGTTTTTCCATCAGGAAAGAACTGGCATTACACACTCCCTGCTTAGACTGATCCTACTTATAAATATAACTGCTTTTCCCCAGATGGAATACAAAAAGAAAAAGATATAAACAATGACTCTGAGTCTTGTGAGCAGAGATTGATGCTCTTTAATCTGAAATGACTGTCAGATATATGAAATTAAACTAACAAACCTGCTCCTCCGCCAGGGAAATTCAACACATTATTAAAAAACCTGTCTCGCAGGCTCTAAGCTCTTTACAAGAATTACAAATACTCATTATTGGTAGTGAAGTGTGCCAGATGCTTTCTGGTATCATGGCAAAATGGAGGCAGCAAAATGAGGATAAAGAAAAGTAAAGTTAATGGGAAGAGTGAGGAATCGAGTGATAACGGTTCATTTAATGTCTGCATAATGTACATAAAAGTATGTGCCTTATGAATAGGGAAATTCTCAGGATGTATTGAATTTAAAGACATTCAGAAAAGAGCAGACAACGCTCAAGTTAACTTCATAGAACACGTGTAGACACAATAACTGTAAGGAAAAGTGCAAGTGAACAGTGTGGCTAGTGCATGTTACTGCTGAAGTGGATTTGTTCTTGATATGACAGCGCAGTGTGTGAGCATGCAGGCGAGTGTTACTCTCTGAGATCTTGCTGGACTTTAGACGTTTGAGAAGCTGTCAGTGAGCATATGCCATCAGGCTCTGTGTGTTACAGTAATTTGGAGCCATCTTGTTTTCAGATAGTAAGATAACAAAGACTATAAAATGAAGATCTTTATTTATGTGTAGCACTAGTGGTGGACTTTCACTAAAGGAAGGATACTGGATGAAGTCGAGCCAGTTGGCACCTTAAAACCTGATTTCGACAGGGCTGTCTTTTTAAGTCTTTATCTTTTAATCAGCTTCTTAAACTTGGGTTGTGTGCCATCCCATGTGTACTCAGGCAGGTACAGAAGAGATTCTGCCTGCTTTTCTGGACAAAAGTGTGCTTACATTTACGCTTGAACTAGAGTGACAGAGAGGAATCTTTCCTCTTTTTCAGCTACACGCACACGCACACACATGCACACTCTCTCTCTATGTCTGTCTGTCTGTCTGTCTGTCTCTCTCTCTCTCTCTCTCTCTCTCTCTCTCTCTCTCTCTCTCTGTCTATCTTATATTAAGGTTCTACTGATATAGGTGATAATCATAACTCTTTTTTTGTCATGTGTTACATATTCAAAATAATACCATATTCAGAAGGATATCTACAAGAAAAATAATAAATAATGATTATGGTTTTCTGTTCAGAAAAATAATCAACTGGGTATTTGGGTGGTAGGAGACCAGTACAACCCTGAGGTTGATTATTGTGCCTATAAAAGCACACTGTAAAATAATTTATTTCTCTTATATTACAGCAACATGTCAATATTAACACTTAAAAAAATTCAAGAACATGTGGCTGTGGTCTCCCAGTGCAGCTAACTGGGTTATCAAAGGCCAGCCATGTCTCTAAATGTCTGTAGTGAGAGGCATGCAAAAACGTTTGTAAAGAGTAGGCGTGTTTCTGCCCTGCGATGGCCTGGTGAGCTGTCCAGGGTGTACTCTGTTCTCGATCAGAGTCGGTTGAGATGGGCGCAAGCCTCCCCATGGCCCTAATTAGGATTAAGCGGTTCAGAAAATGAATGAATGAAGGTTGTTGTGGTGGTGTAGTGGATAGTACTGTTGCCTCACAGCAATAAGGTTCTGGGCTTCAGTATCTGTGTGGAATTTGCATGTTCTCCCTGTGCTTTTGTAGGTTTCCACCGGGTACTCTGTTTTTTCTTCCCCCAGTGTAAAGACATGCACATTAGGTCAACTGCCTACTCTAAATTGCTCATAGGTGTGAATGTGAGTGTTAATGAGTGTTTATCTCTGTGTTAGCCCTGCAGAAGTTTGGCAATCTCTACCTTAACTTAAGCAGGAAGTCAGCTGGGGTTAGTTCCAGATTTCCCTGTCACCATGATAGATAAGTGGTATACTGTAGATAATGGATGGATGGATAACTCAGGAAAACCCTGTCACATCTTACCATAAAGGGTATATTTTCCTGTGTCAGGAAACTTAAGGGAAACACTGTAGCTCTGATAGTGCTAATGAAGCTTTCCTCACAGAACATTGAACCATATCAATAAGTATGTTGTATTTAGTTATTACTGTATATGATGTGTGTTTAATATACAATTCACTGTGAAAGCTGTTACTGCATAAATGGTAACATATTAAAACAAGTACATTAGTATTCATTTTCATCAATATATCATTTGTGGCAGGAATAACTTTCCAAGATGCTGAAAATCCTTGCCTTTTGTCCAATCAGAATCAAGAATTTCACAGCACCGTGGCACAATAGGGTGGCACTGTGGCATAGAGGTTAGCATGTCCACCTCACCCAAGAAGGTCCTGGGTTTTTGTCCTAGGCTCAGGCGTTTCTGTGTGGAGTTTGCTTATTCTCCCCATGCATGCATGGGTTTCCTTCCAAAGTCCAAAAACATGCACATTAGGCTAATTGGCTATTCCAAATTGCCCGCAGGTGTGAGTGTTTGTGTGAAATGTTGTGTGTGTATGTTGGACCTGCAATGGTCTAGCGAGCTGTTCAGGGTGTATTCCGTCTTTGCCCAGTGTCAGCTGAGATAGCCTCCTCATGACCCTAATAGGATTAATGAGTTTAGCAAATGAGTGAGTGAATGTAGTACAGTAGGCATGTAAAAATAAATATTTTGCATTTTCTGCATCCTAAGAATGCACCATAATAAGCATCTGGCAATAGAAAATACCCCTACTGCAGATGTTGATTGTTATGTCTTTTATATTAGCCTTTCAGAAAGGGATTTCAATCTTGATCGGTCCCGGACCGAACAGTGACAAATTTGTAACATAAAAAATAGCACCAATGTTAATGCTTTTGTCTGTGCTGCTACTTTGGAAGATCGTGCAGTCAAAACACTTGCATCTGGAGTTCACCTCTGTCTCAGAGTGAGCAGGGCCAGACAGATGGGCCAAAACCCTGCTGCTCAGCAAAGGGCATTGTCTAACAACCACACATTCAGATCTGTCAGCCCCAACTCAGCAAGAGAGCAAGCAAGCGAGTGAGTGAGTGAGTGAGAGAGAGAGAGAGAGAGAGAGAGAGAGAGAGAGAGGGAATAGACTGTGGAGAGTCGGAAAGATATAGAGATTAATTAGAGTTAAGATGAGAAAAATGAGCAGGTGTGGAAAAGATTGAAAGATGGTATCTACGATTTGAACTCATTTGTCCATGTTAACAAGGATGACTTTGGGAAATTAGTAGGAATTTACAAAATGTAAATGTGTACATGAGCTAGTAAGTGCCATTTTATGTGATGTGTTCAGTAAATACAGTATGCAAATAAATATACTTAAGCTCAACATAAGCCTACTGGCCTAAATTCAATACAACCTTCAGCAATAAACAATGAACTGAATCAGGTGCTGGAGAAGAGCCACGAGACTTCATTATTATATTGTAGCAGGCATCTGGTTTATTAGCAGTTGGCAATCTGCATGTGGCCATGGCCACTATGACCAAGCGGCATAATCTCAGTGTTGTGCAAACATGTGTTGCCATCTGGCCCACTGTACATTGCCTTTTTCAGTCAGAACGCAGGCTGCCAAGGTAGAAAACATAGTTTATTGCTGAGGACTGCACATCATCTTTCTACCAGGCAGGTATCCATTCAAAATAAACAATAATAATATTATAATTATAAATCCGTCAGTTCATTGCCTCTAGAATAAACTTCAGTTGATAATGTAGTATTACTGCAAGTGTGTTATGGAGTGTGTAACTTACACAGACTTTACCAACAGAGCACAGAATCACATGTTAAAATTATTAGCCTCTGAGTCCTTCAATATAGACTTAAGCTGTGCTACAGAACCCAACAAGCTGTATTATATATTATATACTTGTATATTGAACATCAATATTCAACTTTTGTTCATATATGCATAATATGCATCCTTTATTACTAACTCACATTGAGGTCATTGCTGAATAATCATCTCATATTTGCTGCAATGTCCCTGGGCTGCATTTGTGAAAGGAATTTGACTTTACAGCATGCACAGACTGTTAAATGAAAGTTTCTGAGCCCTTTTCTTGATTCGTCTTCATCAAAAGCACATTTGAGGTCTCGCTCCCATAAGGCTGTGCTGGACGCATATCTTTCCTTATCAGGCCTGACAGCCTAATCTATGAAAAACAAAACCACTCATTCTCGCCCTGCCATCCAGAATCAGCCGAGCAGGCTAAAGATGAGGAGCACTCTCATAAAACTCTGCAATAATATTTAGCCCTTAAACAGATGAATCAGTGCTGAAAAGCAGGCACTTTCTGCTTCACTGTTGAATGCGACACCCGAACAATCCTTCAGAAAGCAGCAATCCACATCCTGCACGACTGAATGAATAAACTCATATGACAACTTGTCATATGGCTTTCCTCAGTATTAGAATATAATACTGAATTATAAATTGGCATACTGGGAATTGGTAAATTTTTTGGTTGCTGCGCAAAAAAGTACATATGTTCGAATTGTTTGGTGCATATTGTTAATATGGTGCATACTCACAAATATTCTGGTGCACGAACCGTGAAAAATTATTTGAATCATTTAAAGAAAAGGGTATCCATATGCATGAATACAAACATACATGGACATTGGTGCTAATTAAAACAAGGAATTTAAAGTACATGATAACAAAATTGGACAGCACAGTGCTGTAATGGTTAGAACAGCATGAAGGTCCTGGGTTCAAATCCTGGGCCCATGCGTTTCTGTGTGGAGTTCTTCCTGTGCTTGCGTGGGTTTCCTCAGGGTACTCTGGTTTCCTTCCACAGTCCAAGGACATGAGCACTAGGTTAATTGCATTTACATTTATGGCAGTTGGCAGACACCCTTATCCAGAGTGACTTGCATATAGCATTTTTATACAGCTGAGCAATTGAGGATTAAGGACCTTGTTAAGTGGCACCTTGGTGGTACTGGGGCTTGAACCACAGACCTTTGGATCAGTAATCCAGAGCCTTAACCACTGAGCTGGTTGTGTGTGTTGGCCCTGAAATGGGCTGGCAAGCTGTTCAGGGTGTACCCTGTCTTCGCCCAGTGTCAGCTGAGATAGCCTCCAGCCTCCCCCGCGACCCTAGAAGGAGGAAATGGTTTTGGCGAATGAGTGAGTGACATCAAAATATCTAACCCTTTGAAAGCTCAGTAAAATTTGTCAATGAAGTAATTAAGTTTTATTTTATTAACTAACTATATATAACAAAAAAAAGTTAATTCAACTAGGTTACCCCATTTTTAACTTTAAACTTTTACTTATTCATTTATTTGCTGAGCCGCTTAGTTGCTACTGGGGCCAGAGGGAGGCTGGAGCCTATCTCAGGTGACTGGGCGAAAGCGTGGTACTCACACCTAGGAGCAATTTGGAACTAATATACATGTCATTGGACTGTGGGAGGAAATTAGAGTACCCACAGTATATAGAAAGTAGGTATCAGTATATGCTTTAGGTTCAGCACGCAACCTACACAGATCATTGCTGCTGGTCTTTTTGCAAGTTTTCTGAAACCTTTTCTACAGCTGAGAAACAATACAATGAATGCTGAGTTGGTTGGTCTGGTGCACGTGCCAAAGTCCTGTGATGTAGCTTCCTGAGGCTAGAAATGCAAAGGAAACTGAACACATGTGGACCATTTTCCTTCTATGACCTAAGATTTGAATTCAGAGCTTTTTAAAGCTGACCTGATTAGGTCTTGTTTGGCAATAATGCGACCTGCTCTGTATTTAGCTGTGAATCTTGAAAATAGAATATTTCTCTTTCTCTCTTTCTCTGTATGTGCATTTATTAATTTTTGAGTGATTGGAAAATTAAGAATAAGTGAATGTATTGTTAAAGTGAATCTATGAGCCAACTGCATAGCATATTTTTGGACATCTTGGCCTTTAAAAGAAGCAATTGTCTTATTCTAAAATAGTTCATTTGAAAGGTCAATGTTGATGCGGGTAAGTTATGGATGTGAGCAAATATCTGTTCTGTATTTATATACACTATATGGTCAAAAATTTGTGGACACCTGACCATTACACCCATATGGGCCTTTGGACCATCCCATTGCAAATTAAGTTTCCCTTTGCAATAATAACAGCCTCCACTCTTCTGGGAAGTTTTTTCCATTAGATTTTGGAGCATAGCTGTGGGGATTGCCAGCAGGCATATTAGTGAGGTCAGACAAAGATATAAGAAAGGTTTCATGTCTTCATGTGCACAAACATTTTTATCTTCATTTACATTTACAGCATTTAGCAGACGCTCTTATCCAGGGCGACTTACAGAAGTGTCTATCTGTGTACTATCAGTGAATATATTCTTATATTATCTTCAATGACTTTTATGCACAGTGATATCATCATGTTTGGGACTGACCACTTATTTGCTAAAAAATGGGAATTTGTAATGCTAGAGCATACAAAGACATCCTAAAAAATTGTGGGCATCCAACTTTGTGGTAGAGGTTATGGAAAGGCCCATATACACAGTTGGTGCCATGGTCATATAGTGTGTGTTATTACTGTGAGTGCATTTCCTTGACTCTGGTATTTCAACATTACATTAAATAACAGAATTTTCTTTTTTTTTTGCAATAAAATAAATAGTATTAAACATAAAACATTAATTGTCTTGGACATAAAGCATATAAAGGGCCAGAATAATCAATAAGATAATTACTAACATTGATTTAGAGAGAGGCGGCACAGAGGCGTAGTAGTTAGCATGTCTGATTCACAGCAAGAAGGTCCTGGGTTCAAGTCCCAGGCTCAAGCGTTTTTGTGTGGAGTTTGCATGTTCTCTCTTTGCTTGTGTGGGCTTCCTCCGGGTACTCCGATTCCCACAGTCCAAAGACATGCACATTAGACTAATTGGCTACTCTAAATTACTCTAGGTGTGGATGTGAGTGTGAATGGTTGTGTGTGTTGGCTCTGCAATGGTCTGGTGACCTGTTCAGGGTGTACACTGACTTCGCCCAGTGTCGGCTGAGTTAGGCTCCAGACTCCTGTCATCCTACTGGGAGTAAGTGGTTTGGCAAATGAGTGTGTAAGTGAATTTTCACAAGTTTTCATAAGCAGTTTCATAAGTCAACAGTAACTTTCAAATTCTATTTTTGTCTTTTCAACCCATGTTCACACTCTTTTATAAATGTCTAGAATGTCTGAGTATGTGTGTGTGTGTGTGTGTGTGTGTGTGTGTGTGTGTGTGTTTGAGAGAGAGAGAGAGAGAGAGAGAGAGAGCAGGTTAACACTCTGTTCAAGTGCAAACGCATGGCTTAGCCCCAGCATGGCAATTATGGACGTCAGCAGTCCACATGGGTGTGAAATTGAATCATGTGATATTGTTCAGGGTTTTCAAAGGGAGATTTGGACTAGTGTCACAGTAGCTTATGGAACAGTGTGCGGGGCAAAACTGAGTGTTTAGCCCTTGTGCCTGTTCTCAGTACAAATTAAAAGAAGATGCCTTGGTGGAAAAATTAATGCAAACAAGGCTAAGCTCAGATGATGCACTAGTCTAACAGATAATGTGCTATCGTGGTGGTGCAAATCACAACAAAAACCCTGGAAAAGCATAAACAATCAGACATCGGCTTTATTACTGATAAGTAACAATCACAGAATACTGAGAATAGACAGAGCAAAATGCATGCCACAGTTAACAGATGTTGGTTTGGGATTTATGTAGTAGCATCATGCTAGTCAGTTTATTAAAACTGCCTGAGAGAATGAGAACATATTGAAATGACACTGAGATTATTCAAAACATGACAGTTATAACTTTAGTCTCATAGTCATAAAGTTTACTCTTTAAAGGGTGAAATTTGTGCTATATAATATATATAAAACCCTTGAGGTAAATTGTTTTCTGACAGTTCACTGCTTATAATAAGCATTTAAAATTGAAAAATGACCGAAAGCTTATAATTTTTCATAAAGACACCCACTCACTCACTCACTGAACCGCTTAGATTACAACGGTCACAGCGAGGCTGTGCCTATCTCAACAGACAATGGCCGAAGGTGTGGTACACCCTGAACAGCTCGCCAAGCCATTGCAGAGCAACACACACACACAACTATTCACACTCACATCCACACCTATGAGCAATTTGGAACAGCCAATTAGCCTAATGTGCATGTCTTTGGAGGAAACCGGAGTACCCAGAGGGAATTCCCACAAGAATGAAGAGAACATACAAACTCCACACAGAAACATCCGAGCCCGGGACTCAAACCCAGGACCTTCGTGCAGCGAGGCGGACATACTATACACTACACCACCATGCTGCCCCTGTTCATTAAGACATTTGTATTAAATAAAAGGATGTCAAAGAACAATGTTGTGGCAGCATGAAAGAAAACATTAGAAAATTTATCCTGGGTTTATACTGGAGCACGACTATGATTCCTACGTTCTATCACGATTGGAGTCAAATCGTACTAAATTGTAATAATCATGGCAAAATTTTTGACAGTCAAAGATTTTCCACGATCATCACGATTCCAACATGTTCCCTCAAGATCATCAAAATTTAATCCCACGACCCCCCCATGCTCATCATTATTCTCTCAGATCATGGACATTGTGGCCCCAGTGTAAACCCAGTGTAAGACAACACAAACAAAAGAAAGCACAATATATTTAAACTAAAGCCAGCACTGTTGTTTTAGAAGTTTAATCTTCACGTCTCCATCCTGGCATAAGTTTTACTTGTGAGCTTATTGCAGTTGTCTACTCAACAGCCCCCATGCGCTATTGATTGCCAAAAGAGTTGGTGTTTCTGCATTTTCTTTCCTCACTGCATGTCACACTCCTGCTGTGGAAGGAACAGCAGTTTGACAGCATAATATTTGATGACAAGTGCATTAATTTGTTACAACAGCTGAAGAGAAGCAGCATATGTGGGAGCCTGGGGTCACTTGTGGAACAACCCTATAGATTGAAAAAGACAGTAAGGATGAGAAACCTAGCTGTCCAGGCTATACAGAGAGGAATATAGGAATATATTAGAGAAATTTAAACAAGCAAAAACAGAACGGAGAATTTCTGTCCTCTGCTGTCCCTAACTGAAATGTCAGTGAGCACCGCGCAGAGCCAGGGCACAAATCTGGGCAGCCAAGCACTGGGCAAACTGCCGTCTGCTGTGCCAGGCTCAGTATGAGATGCAAAAAGATAGTACACATGCTGAACTACTTCCACTTCCATCCTGCTTTCACCTGGGACAAATTTTTAAAGGAAAGATCAATAATTATTTTAATTAATACAACAGTCTATCAAATATATCATCCAAATATGTCACCCATCACCACAAACTGAGTCTTAATGTACCAAACTCACTTTTTGGGTGCATTAAATTTTCTTGAAAAGTCTTGTGAATTATTTAATTATATGTGAAATACATTTTTTGTCATACCTTCATCTCATTTTAACCGATTTTAAACATTTTAGGTCATTTTAAAACTGAGGGTACCCTCTATTTATATACTGTATGAGCATAACTCAAAAAGTTACATTAAGACTAATTTTGTGGTGATGGGTCATATATAAGAAAAGCCACATACAAAAGCTGCATTTCATGAGACATATTTAATGAATCAGAATTTAATTGATTCAGCAAATCTCAGGATTTATTCCAAAGAGTTTTAAAGTAACTGTTTCCATGTAATAATTATTCTTACAAGATTTGAAAATCTGTTATATAAAAGCATCATGTCATCTGTGCTGCAACTTGAAAAGGAGCTTTGACAGACAGAAAAGAATAGAGATGGATAAAAAAAAAAAAAAACAGGATGAAAACTGAAAATGAAATCTGGCATTCCGGTGATGAACATCTGGTGGACAGGGGTGAGGTGTTGTTGGGGTGTTCAGTAAACATCCAACATTTCACTTATACCTGGATGGTAACTGTTAGCAAGAACTCACCCTCTTTATTACACCGATACACAGCTCCGTTCTTCGTTTTTGTGTGTGCTTTAAAACACTTGTGTCATTTCAGTTTGTTTCATGTTTTTGCATTGACTTTATATCTTCTCTAATGCCGTGCCTTATATTCATTCTGAAACTGTGAACCACCAATAAAACCATAAGAAAACAACCTATTAATTCTCTCTGTCTTTGGCCTAAGCAGTACGTAAAACAGATGAGTGTGCACCTTAGAAGAAAAGATCAAGATGGAAGGCTTCAAATCATGAAATGGCCCCAGCACAGTCTCCAGATTTAAACCCCATTGAGCTGGTTTGGGATGACGTGAAGTGTGACACATTTGTGGGAAGTTCTGCAAGAGCATTTGGGAGAATTTTTTTAACAATATTTGATTTTCATTGTTGAAAGAATGCTCTGTGTGTGTTCAGCTGTAATATCTACAAAATATGGTTACTTTGATGCGTAAATAAAATTAAGAATAAACTGTATTAAGCAAAATAACTCTGTGACTCCTTTTTACCCTCGAACAGTTTTTTATGCTATAATTTCAAAGTACACCGAGACATT
Source organism: Tandanus tandanus (assembly GCA_039654325.1). Taxonomy (NCBI): domain Eukaryota; kingdom Metazoa; phylum Chordata; class Actinopteri; order Siluriformes; family Plotosidae; genus Tandanus; species Tandanus tandanus. The sequence continues at coordinate 28,833,870 of JBCNYH010000001.1, forward strand.
AAACTTTAAATGCAAATAAAAATTAAAATAAAGATGGTGTTCTAAAACTTTTGGTGGGTATTGTATATGTAATTTTTTAAGTGCCTGTAATTGTGGAATGAGTTTTTAATTCTGGCATAATAAAACCTAATTAACAAATATGCTTTGAATAAGTCTCCTTTCTAACCTAACCATTTAGGGATAAACACAAGAAAAACAAAGTAAACCATGATTTATCTGATTTATTTTTCTATTTTAAAGCTTGAAAATGATGACGCCCCTTGCTCTGAGTGACTGTGACAAACTGTGAGTGTCTCCCATTTTGATTTAATCATTAATGTCAATTTAATCAATAAAGTTTCTTCATCCTGCAATATACAGGTTGAGTCTAAGTCTGCATACTAAAATACTCATGTTACAGTAAAATAGTAAAATAGTAATGGCACCATTACTGGTATAATAATCTGATATGGTATTTAATATTATAGTATGGTTCTGGATTCAACTGCAGTATGCACCCAGAACTGAAAACCCCTTCCCTATGATATGTGAGAGAGAGAGAGAGAGAGAGAGAGAGAGAGAGAGAGAGAGAGAGAGAGAGAGAGAGAGAGATGGAGAACAAGTTACAACAGCATATAACAGACTCCAGGTAAGACTCTTATTATTAGTCAGCAAAGACTATGTTGAGACTCGTCATCAAGCTAAACAGTTTGCATTTAACTGGGTGTCATTTTTCTTTCCACTGCTTCATTAAGCTTTCATTTTCACCGCTGTATGAGAACATGTAGCTGAATTCCATTCTTCTCCTTGGGAGAACTCATGTTAAGTTCTCTGAAAGGCTGATTTTGCATTTGACTGTGGTGCTATAAAGAATGATGATTCAGGAACTTCTGAACAACTTGGCTCTTTTCCAGCTTTAAGACAGTAAGTGTTTAGAATTTTCCAACAGATCTTGCAACATTCTTTCCCCGCTCATCCGTATCTAGGCAAAGTTAATCACCATAATTACGCATAAAAAAAAATGCTGAGGCAACTTTTTATTCTCATGAGGGACAAAGAAAAAAAGAGGGCGAGAGAGCACACATGGTGGCTCGTTTTGTTATTAAGGTCAGTTTTTGAGGAGAAGTGAGAGTCGCCATTTTTGGCTGTGAAACTAATTAGAAGCGAACCCAGCTTCTCTCACCATGTTTCACAGAAAGTGCCACGGCGGGGAAGAACCTGACAGAGAGCTGAGCATGGAGCCTGAACTCCTCTGAGTTTAATAAAGCAGTGTACAACACACAAAATAGCTCTGCTGAACAAAAAAGGTCTGCTGAATAGGCTTGCAGAGGAAGTAGGATATAGTGTGAGGGAGGATGTTGATGGGGGGACAGGCGATAGGGGGACACAAAGGTAGACAGACAGCTGGAGCAGAACAGTGACCAACCTAGATGGATGAAAGTACAGTTTAGTTGTCTGAGCTCCAGTTTTTCAGGTTCTGCACTGAACTTTCTTAAAGGTTTTATGTCAGGTAATCACCGTCTCCTACCTCCCTCACTCTCCCCTGGGCTTACGATACACACAGTACCTCTGCTGCTGCTGTACTGATGCAAGATGCAAACGGAAACTAGAGGAAGGATTAACTATGCTATAGTCAAAAGTGTGAATCCTTACATGGCAAGCAATGCATGATGCATACTGTATTGTAAATTGCTCTTTAATCAGACAATGCCATTCAAATCAAACCATACAGGTTAAAGGTACAGGGTGATATTCACAAACAAACATCATAACAGGGAATGTCTTTGACCATGGCATGGATGTTGGTGCCAAATGGGCTGGTTTGGTATATTAAAAGTATTTCTACACACAGCAGTCTCTGGAATTTGCAGTATTCACTGAGCCACTGTTCAGCAGGTGGAAACTCCTGATTGATGAGAAGGGTCAGAGGACAATGTCCAGACTGGGTTAAGCTGTCACAAGAGCTACAATAATTCTCAACACTCACTCATTCTCACTCATTTACTGAACTGCTTATTCCTACTATTTGAGGTCTTAGGGCGGCTGGAACCTGGCTCAGCTGATTTTGTATTGCAGGGCAACACACACACACACACACACACACACACACACACACACACACACACACACAAACACACACACACACACACACACA
>JBCNYH010000001.1:28868097-28880703 GCA_039654325.1 Tandanus tandanus
TAGAGAAGTAATTTTTTACTTCTTTTTATTAGGAGCCCTTTTAGACAAAAGTGGTGGTGTATAATCTTCACTGTACAATACTATACCATATCAATGCTCAGCGGCTGTTGTAAAATGACTGCCTCCAGCTGACATTAACTATTTCTTTTACAGTCTATAGCCAAATCACTGTACACCACCAAGAGATTGTAATGACTCCTGTAAACACACTGCTCCTCACCTCTTTACTAGTCTATTCTACTGTGGCACCTTGAAAACCCTGATTAATTGACTTGTCAGCAGTGTATTTTTATCCAGTTCCCCTGATGGTTATGGATCCACAGTCCTTCTCACTGTCCTTCTGTGTCCTACTGAGTGCAGGGTGACACTTGGGGCCATCAGGGACCTTCCAGCCCCTTCTGCCATGGGCAAATCTTCTGACTGGTAGCAAAGAGGGATGGAATACCCTGTTCAGACTGAAAGATGTGGGACTGAGGTTCAAGCTTATTAAATATATAGAGGGGCCTGCTATAGCATATAGTAAATGTTTTGTTGTTAGGAAGACAGGTACATCTGAAGTGTCAAGGTTAAATCACAACCTTTTGGAAACTGAAGGAGGCAGGCAGTCCAAATGTCAGATTCTTTGACTTACAATTTTAACTAAACAACAACTAATTTTAAACTAACAACATTTTTAATAACGGTCCATGAACTATATTATAGCAGCCATAAAACAATACTTTGTATTTTAAGAGTTTTAGATGATGTATTCTTGCATAATTTGTTCTGGATAATTATTTTGGGTTGGTAATCAATTCGTTATGTAATGAAAACAATAGTTGGTAGTGAAGTAGATTAAATTCAATTAAACCTGGACAATTTTAAATAAATACAATCTAGCAACTCTGTGATTTAAAAAAATCCTTTTAGGGCGCTTTGCTGTACCAGAAGCCCTCCAAATCCTCCCTTGTGATTGTGAAGCGTGATTAAGCTAAGGTTTCCACCCCAGCAGAGGACGTTAAATACAATTCATTTTTTCTGATTGCTAACAAAAGTCCCAGGTGGTGACTGATTTTTTTTCTGTGAAAAAGAAACAGTTGAAAGATATTTGGCTTAGCAATTACTCAATTTAATTTACTGTGCCACACCACCACAGGGAACACATTTAATACTCAACAATCTTTCAGTGAGCAGTTTTACAAATTGTCAAAGAACTAAACAAACCCATTTCATTTTGTATGATAAAATACAGTAAGAACCTGCATTACCTTAACGTCTGTTTCCAGAGAAGACTCGAGTAAGGCCTTTCCATTTAATTTTCTACATTTTTCTGCATTGATGGTTAACATACAGTATACAGTGTTAGTCAAAGGTTTGTGAAACGCCCAAAGTCGGCTGAGATGGGCCTTCTCGTGACCCTAATAGAATAATTATGATGAATCAATATAATCAGAATCAAATTAGATTAGATAACAAGCTAGATTATATGCATTTGTAAAATTCTGTTCATTCTGTACGTTTCTGTATTTATTAGATTACTACAAACAGAACACAGCATTTTCTTCATTAAACAGTAAAAGCCTTTCTCTAGAGAGTATCTTTATGGTGTGAATAAACATTTCAATTCTAAACATCCGAAGACTAGAATATTTTTTTAATTAAATATGCAACTGTATGCATATCTAATTAAATGAACCTCATTTGCATAATTAAGTGTAATGCAATCAACCGGCAAAAATTAATTAGATCTATATTATTAAACAATTACTTTATTCACCTCTAATATTTTTGCCTAAAGCGAAGAATCCTGCTTCTGAAAAAAAAAAAACTTGAACAGTTTTTTGAATATCCATCAACTTTACTGAATGTGAATACAGTCTCACACTGGGGAGAACTGAGCTGGAACAGATGTTTTTGTTCTGACTGTGTGTATCTATATATCACCTGAATGAACACCTGAGAACTCATGGTGCATGCAACTGTTTGGTTTGCTTTTGTTTGAGATAGAGAAAAAAAATCCATGTCATGTTGGCAATGTTACCGCTTATCTCTTATTTCACACCAGTGACCAGCTTTGACTGGCCCTAGGATGAAGCAGCTTTGTTTACTGCATTACAGAGAGCACAGTACATGAATATTGCAGCTTCTCAGAAATCACAGAAATGTAGGGCTTCAGTGCTGTTTGTGAGGAGGACTTTATATGGAAGCAAGGTCTCTAGGTGAATATGTACCTGCTGTATAGGAAATGCTGACAATTGTTCATAGATTTAGACTAACTCCCATTGCGGGTGTGCTATTTTACAACAACAACAAAAAAAAAAATTGGTTCTTGTGCAAATTTTCTAAAGTCATGGAGCTTCAGCTTGTTGGCCAACATGTAACAAAAAAAAAAACCTGTCGGCAGTCCAGCTGTTCCCAAGAGAGAACGACTGATTGGCTCTCTTCAGGGGAGGACTGTGGAGCTGACAGGGATGCCTGTCCCACAGCTGGCTTAGCGCTGGCTGAGCTAGAACTGAACAAGCCCACAGCTGTGTTTAGCAAAGCATAGCTATCTAATTAAAATAGGTAGGCCTTAACACAAGCAAGGTGTCCCCTGGTACTAGCTTTCAAACAATCGTGACTACTTCATTGTCTTCAAATGATGTCGACTCATCTGGCAGCACAACTGCAAATAATTGGGAGTAAAATTTCAAGATGAAGAGACAGGACAGAACAGCACACAATAGTAACTAGTGAATGTGACACTACCTTTACACATTTTATGCACTCAACAAGGAATATATGGACCAGAGGGCTCTATTAAAGCAAACATCCATTTATCCTCCTTTGAGTGTCTCGAGTGCTGGCAGGAAGCTGAAAGAATGCAGCTGCATTATTGATTGCTTGGCTATTATGCATGCTTAAGCATGTTTTGCCCAAACCAATGTGGCTAGGGGAGACCATGGCAGATAATATAAATAAATAAATAAATAAATAAATAAATAAATAAATAAATAAATAAATAAATAAATGGAACTGCAGCATATGATGAAGAGAGTGATGAAATGCTGAGTGTGTGCACACTGGTAGCAGCTGTGCAGATCTGGAGCATGAGAAGTTAGAATACTGGGCTATGAAACAATGTTCACAGCCTAGAGGAACACTAAAGATGATACAGAACACCAAAAATAGATTGAACTCAGACTGATCCGGCTGAATAAAGCAAGGACCTTTGAACAAAAAAGGCCCCCCCCCCCCCCCCACACACCACCACCACCACCACCACCACCACCACCATAATAACAATATTAATTAAATTCTAATTATTTAAAATAATTAAAAAAAAATCATATTATGTAAAAATATACCTTAATATTTGTACAATACAGAAGAATAAGGATTACAGAGAATGAGAACAAGAATATTTTCTTTACCTTTTGAAATATTTAATATTATTATTTACTAATTTGTTATCATTTACTTAATTTATTGTTTACATTATTATTTACTATTTAATTTGTAGTTAGTCATCTAATGGCACTATGCCAAAGTGCCTCTCTTTGCCAAATGTCCATTTTCAGTTTTAGCTCACCCCCATAAAGTGGCTCGGGAGCGATAGGAATGGGTTCCATGTCCGTCCATTGGTGCGTCACACTTTAGTTTCCGGACATTTACTTGCTGCGTGCTGAAGCTTTCAAACTTGGTATGCTTGTTCACTATGAGTGCTAGAATGAGTTTGCGTGTGTGAGTGACCTTGACCTACCTTTCAAGGTCGCAGAGGCAAAACTATATATTAGGTTTCCAGACATTTACTTGCCGCGCGCTGAAGCTGGGGCTTTCAAACTTGCTATGCTTGTTCTATATTGGCATATTATGAAATGGTCCTTTTGGCGGGAGCATCTGGACACCTTTTTTATCTTTTAAAAGTTGAACCCAAATAACAATAAAAAGGTAATAATGATCTGATAGCTTTACTGTGATATGTTTGCATTTCAACTTTTCTGTTCCATAAACATGTCAATGCTTATTAGCTTACGAGGTTACCACACAGAACCCTGTGATGGATTGGTGACCTGCCCAGGGTGTAGCTCACCCCTTGCCCAAAGTCAGCTGGGATCGGCTCCAGTTTCCCCACAACCCTGATGGAAAAGCGGTATAGATAATGGATGGATGGATCATTACCACATACAGTGCAATTTTGTAAAAACACAGTCCATACAAACCCCTCCATCTTCAACCTGACTTTTACCTAAATAATGATACTAACTGTTCCATCTTTATTCAATAAGCTTTAATTGTGAACATTTAAAACAGTATGGTGGGATCTACAGTATATATTTTCTTTAGATGTGTATTGTACGTTCTTACCATTATTCATTACAAATTCCAACTTACTTATTAGGTCTTTAATCAGCTACCAACCAGGGAGAGCATGTTTTCTTTCAGACATGTGAAGCCACAATATTTATACAAACTGCTGCTCATGCAGATGTTCACAGTAGTCTTGTGTCATTCTGAAAAGATGATATCATCTTTCCCACCTAGAGAGTAGGACCAATTACTCACTTGGATTCATGACCATGGATGGTTATTATGGATTCAAGCTAATGGTTTCCCAAGCTGTTATGCATGCAAAATCTGAGCAAAGCTTGACACATATTCACATATACAGCATATGTACAGAGACATATCAAAAGTAAACACCTTCATTTTTAAAACATTTATACATAGTTATACATTGTCGCTGAGTTGATGGAGATTCAGCACAACACAGCAGGACTCTGACTCACCTGGAGTTTCTCTGCAACATCAGTTGCCTTACAATGGAAATTATTTGCAATAGCCCTCTTGACAGTCTGAAAACACCTGTCAGAGGGTTCAGGTCGACCTGAGCGGGATGCTGTTGATTCCTTGCCTTTGCAGGTGAATCGTATAATCACTTTGTTGACTGTGGCAAGAGCCACCCAGAGACTGACCCACAATACGCCCTCTTTAAAAATCAGACACTGACACAGAATGTAATCTAAAATAACAAATATATATGCAAGAGTGTTATATATAAGGGATATATAGATAAAACTCGAATGAGGGGTGTCTGTTTGCTTTTGATATGTCACTCTATGTTCGTGTGTAATGTACATAGTTATTTTTTTAATACAGACCATTCATAATTCAATTCAGTTTTATTTGTATAGCGCTTTTTACAATTGACATTGTTGCAAAGCAGCTTTACATAGTAAAAGTAATTTAAAAAAGATTTTTTTAATAACAAATTTCTGATTTGATTGTCCTATGTAACTCATGCGTTATAACTGCAAATTAGAAAATGTTGGAATGCTATCACACCGTCAGTCATGCAGTCCATCTTGAAGCCACACATTAACATGGACTCTCACACAGAACACTACTCTTCCCATGATAAATTGCAACATTCCTGATCACCTGACCTTTGACACTCAGGTCACATGTCACACTACACCTGTTCACGCTTACCTTGATTACTATTTAAGGACTCAGTGTTGTTCACTTTGTGAAGTACTAATGCCATCACTTTGTGTTACATTTCTACCAAGCCTTGTTTATTGATATTGCCTGTAGTGTGTATGACCAATTTGCATGTTTATAAACTGACTTTTTTTGATGCTGTGTATGCTAAGTGTTTGACCTTTTCCTGTATGAGTCTAGCCTAGCCTGTGACAACCTTCTTCTTACCTTTGTTGAATCCAAGCCAGTTTGACATTGACCTTACCTAGAGATATATTCTCTCCTTGTTCTCTGGTAAGTCTGTCTTCCAATAGTGTATGCCTAGATTGTCTTGTTAGTTTTTCATGCTCTTATGTTGTGTATTATTTGCTGTGTTTTTTTTTTTTTTTTTTACTGTGCACTATGCTGCACTGCTTGCTAGCCCTGTGCCTGTGACACCTTATATCTCTGTCTGTTGGCCATTACTCTTTATTATTAAAGGACATTTTATCTGCAACTTCATTTATATGCTTTTCTCCTGCTCAGTTTTGGTTATGACAGATGATATATAGTAAAATTAAATTTAAAATTGAAAACAGGAAGGTACATGGATACTTTGAAGCAACATACAGTGTGACAGAGGCATGGCTGTGGACAAAGAAGGTGCAGGTGCTGGACTGGTCTTCCTATAGTCCTGACCTGTCCCAGTAAACAATGTATTGCACATTTATAAAGGAAGAATGCAACAAAGATGACATTGTGCTGTTTCACACCTTAGGACCTGTTTGTAGGAATTTTTTTTTTTTTTAGTGAGCTGCAAATAAATTTTGAAAAGGGTTTATTTTAGAAAAATAAAATTCATAAGGTAACATCAAATAATTTTCTGCTGTATTGTTTTGAGTGTAGTACAAGTCAAAGATTATTCACAGATCATTGTTTTCAGTTTTAATTTAAATTTTAACAGATCATTCCAACTTTTCTGACTGGGGTGTTCCTTCTCACCTGCAAAGATCCAAACAAATGATTGAATGGGATTTTTGATTTTCCTCTTTGTCACATTTTTCTCTGTTCATCCTCTTAATACCACTTATATCCTATAAAAATGGAAGGAAATCCTTCCAAATCGCCCCTATGTGTAAGTGTGAATGGGTGTGTGTGTTGGCCCTGTAATGGTCTGACAAGATGTTCAAGGTGTACCCCACGTTCGCCCACTGTCTGCTAAAATAGGCACCAGCCCCTCTGTGAGCCTAATAGTTTTAAGTGCTTCAGAAAATGAGTAATGAGATGAACAGATTATCAAGTTTTTTATGTGAATGGAAGAGAGCAAAATGCAAACATACTATATTTTTCCTGTGATGTCTGTCATGAAATTAAACTGCCATCGGAGAGGAAGCTCAGCTGGGAGCACTCAACAATCATCATCCTCATTGAGATGCTGATGAAGATGTCTCAGGGAGTTTTTTTTAAACACTGTTTAAGTCATTATTTTCTCTGCAAGGTTAGCTCAAGGTATTTACTTTTATTTGGTCCTTGAAATGTGATCTACAATGCAAAATTCATGGCACTGTTAAAAACTGTCACAAGACCTTCTAACCTGATAGGAAACTTCATTCACACTCACCTTGCACTGTCAGCTTGGTAAACTTGTGCATCTTTCACACTGTCATCATGAGCAGAGAGGCATGAGAGAGTTGGGCTGATTGACTGACAGTTTAGATATTGTCAAGAAAATCTCTCCCAGCTAAAGACTCTTAGAACAGTGTAGTAGACCAGCCAAACAGCTAAAAGTCCTCTACAAAAAATTTTTGTGGCATCGTCTGTTAATAGCATTGATCCATGCTGGATCAATTCCTTAGAGGGTCAGTAAAAAGGTATTGATTTTGAGTCTGAAGGTCATTTTCAAGGTCACAAAGGTCAAATATAGCGAAATAACGATATTTTCATACATTGTGGGCATGTAGGTGAAACTTTTTGTATATATCAGCTAAACAGAGTCTAGACTAACTCTGCCTGATGCATTTCAAAAATAAAATCATAAAAACAAAGCCCTATGACAAGTATGGCTGCCATTTTTGTGGACCATTACCATAATACCTATTTTCATCAATATTTTCACAAGTAATTATGATAACTTAAAAACAATTGTTGTCTATACCCGTATTTTCATGGTCAAAAATTGTTATAGTGACATCTAGAACATCACCGAATACAATTAGGCCTATATTATACTATTAGTGTGGCCTTTAAGGTAATATTAAAGGTCAGGAGAGTGGTCGGTATTATACCATTACATGAGTAATCATGATATCTTAATGAAATTGCTGTCTGTACCCATGCTTTCATGATTCAAAATTTGATGATGAAATCTAGAACATTACAGAACATCAAGGAATACATTCTTGAATTAACATATAATATCATTATAGTATAATTATACAAGTAGTGTGGCCTTCACTGAAATATTCAAGGTCAAAATGATGGAATAATTGTCAGTATTAAACCCCCAAATATAAACATCTTATGAAACCTAGCATTCCTTATGATTTTCTTGTGTAGCATCCTCGATCTGAGATTTTTCAACTTTTGCCATTGAAATAATAAATAAATATATAATATTGAATGTGACAATAAAACCCACAAATTTGAATTAAATAACCACTAAAATGACCAAAGTGTGACTATTGAATAAACATTTGAATTTAAAACCACAATAAAACCATTGGGAACTTATACATGCATTTTCTGTCACAATAATTATCCATTACATTAAATACAAACAAGTTCAAGTGCAAGCTTTGCAAGTTTCTATCAGATGTCAGAATGTTAGCAACAGCATTGCTACGCCCTATTGGTGCAATACATCTACTGATGATGTCCATCTTAAAGATGCTGATCGACAGAAGGCTGATTCTTCATTTAGATTTGAAACAAATAGAAACCTGAAATATCACTAAATGTGTATCTGAGAGGCTGACAAAGAACCTGTGAACGATAAACTCAGCTTTCTTTCACTTTTACTGCTTATCTATGATTGACAGCAGGAAAAGCATGCAGGGAAGTATTTTAGAAGCACTCTTTCCTGATTATGGTATTTTTCATATCATCCTTCACCAAATAGTTGCCAACTGTATGGTGTGCCAGAGCAGCATACCATAAACCATGCAATATGACAACTGCTTGATAATGCAAAGATGAGTTTATGGATATTTCCTTCAGTTCAGCATGTGACCATTTCCTGGAAAGACAGAAGTAGTCATATACCAAGAACATGCTGAGATGATTTTCTGGATACACTGTTTGTGGATGTCATCTACAAATTAGCCTTTAAGTTATCAGAAAACTTTTAGTCATGCATAGTTGATGATAGGCTGTTCAGGTACACCATACAAATGGAAAACCTTTTGACTAGAACAAGTATGACATTTCATTGTCAAGAAACAGGTTTTTCAGAAAGCTTCTCCATAATAATCTCTTCTTACTGTCAAAGAAGGATGAGGTTATTGATTTTATTGCTTGCAAGGAGTTCATCCTTCACATGTTCACAGGTCTGAGGTTGTGTGGATGTCTCCATGACACATAAAAGGGTACATTTCACATTTTCACCTGTTCCGATAATCATCTACACTTGTTTTGGAACAGAAGCTGCATGATCTGTATGATGAAAGGTTATCAGCACTTTTCATACCATTCACTAATAGTCACACATGACTACAGGATCAGCCCACTGTCAACTTTAAGAAATTAGGATCATCAATAGCACTGAAAAATAATCATCCTGTTATCAGCTTGTATTGCTCCAATAGAGTGTAGTAATCATGTTGCATGCTGACATCTGATAGAAACTTGCCAAGCTTGCAATTGAACTTGTTTGTATTTAATGTAATGAATTGTGACAGGAGATATATATATAAGTTTCCAATGGTTTTAGTGTGGGTTTTAATTCAATGGTTTATGCAATAGTCACACTTTGGTCATTTTAGTGGTAACTTAATTATAATTTGTGGGTTTTATTGGCACATTCAATCCTATATATTTATTTATAAGTTCAAAGGCAAAAGTTGAAAACTCTCAGATAATGGATACTACAAAAAATTCATGCTTGGTTTCATAAAATATGTACTATGTGGGGTTAGTGTATGTCAATGCATGTAAGCTATGATACCGACATATTTTTAATAGTAATATATAGCTCAAACATGTATTGTGTGATATTCTAGATGTCCCACGTAATAATCTTCGTCCATGAGACATGGGTATAGACAACAATTTTGTTAAGATATCATAATTATTCATGCTATTCATGCTATTATTCATGGTATAATACCAACCACTTATTAAATTGAAGGCCACACTAATAGCATCATATAAATTAAAGTGTATTCTGTGATGTTTTGTGTTGTGCATTATGTTCTGTGATGTTCTCTGATGTTCTAGATGTCACCACAATAATCTTTGACCATGATAATACAGGTATAGACAACAATTTTGTTAAGATATCATAATTTCTTGTGAAAATATTGATGAAAATAGGTATTATGGCAGTGGTCAACAAAAATGGCCACCATACTTTTAGCTTTTTTTTAACCAAAAAATTCACCCACATGCCCACAAAGTGTGAAAATATCATTATTTTACTATATTTGACCTTTGTGACCTTCAAACTGAAAATCAAGGGTGGCATCGACCCACACCTTTTTCCAGACCCTATGAAGAAATGATCCAGCTTGGATGCCTGCTATTAACAGACAATGCCACAAAAAGTTTACTAGTGTGTGTGTGTGTGTGTGTGTGTGTGTGTGTGTGTGTGTGTGTGTGTGAGAGAGAGAGAGAGAGAGAGAGAGAGAGAGAGAGAGAGAGAGAGAGAGAACGAGAGAACGAGAGAACAAGAGAGAGAAAGAGATGGGTTGGGGTAGCATACCTTCATCAGTAATTCTTTATTAGAGTTGTTTAGAAACAGTTTGATGTAAAGTGATTACATAATAACCTAGCAATAAAATTATTTTATCTGTTCAGTTCTGTTATTCAGTTTCTCTTATGTTTTCAGTATGATATGGATATGCAAATGAAAATGCTGAAGTTAAAGATGCAATCATTGATTCTGGAAAAAGATTGTTGATATTTGAACTTAAACAGGCAAACAAATGCACACACCTCCTTCAGTGTTTTTGCAGAAGCTCCACCCCCAAAATGCATGGCCATGCATTGTCAAAACAGTCTTGCCAACAATGATAGCCCCCACTTCCCCTCCATGCAATTAGTACCAGGCTGCATTTGTGCTGGGCATGAGAACATATGCTCTTTGTCTTTGATTGGCTAGAAGAGTGTTGTGTGGCTCACTCCAAGATAATTTGTTTGTTCACAGAGCCAGGGCTCTGTACAAACACCAGATTATTTTTAGCACTCACACAGAACAGGTGTGTAGCAGATGATGAGAAGATACAGAACTTGGCAAATAATGAATTGGATTAGAATTCTTGACTTCACATTTAAAGGGAACTTCTGTCAAAATGTTTGTAGTTTTCCCATGAATGTAAAATACTGTTTTAGAAAGGTTATACTGACATACACAAGGACTTTCTGATTAAAGAAGTCTGCTTCTAAACCCTCCTGCTGTGTCCTTCATTCAACAAACTAAACACCAGTTTCTTCCAGCAGGCCTGCATTTTCCAGTTGTCTTCCAGCATTGTAATTAAAAGTTAAAAATGGTTAATAAACTAAGAAGGTAAAGCACAATGAACCTTTATGCAGTGACTGTTGAAGTAATTTGGTAATTTTCTGGCAAAGTTTTTTTTTTTCACTGTGTGTAGTTTGGCATTTGAGCCTTGGGAAGGCCATACTAACAAGTTCTGTGATAGTGCATTGTAGAAACTGAAGACAATATGAAATACCAAGTCTGCTCTAAGACAATACAACAACTCACCATGACTAATTATCCAGAGTACACTGTTTGATGACACATGGAAGTAGAGATCTCTGCGTTTATCTGCAAAACTAATTAATCGGATTAACCTTACTGACTCATGACTCATTTTAATATAGTATGCATCATTTATTCTTTTCTAATGCATACTGTACATTTACACCATGAAAGTTGTGCATAAATATGGTCTACTCACAAAAATTAAGTACAGTGCAAACCTACTGAAAGGGAGAGAGAGAGAGAGAGAGAGAGAGAGATACCAGTTGTACCAGTAGTTCTTAATATTTTTGGAATCAATACAGTAGTTAGCCTTGCCTGGAAATCTGTGGCTATGCAAGGTGGATTTTGCAAGATATTAGAAACAGATGCCAAATCCAGACAGAATCACCAACTGTTTTATCCTTTATTACTTTAATGTTTATTCATGAACTGTAGCTGTGGCCTTGAAAGTTTGTTACACAAAACATTCTTTGTTTGCGATTAAATTCAACAATATAGGTTATTAATCTCACTAGGGGTCAGGGGGAAGGGAGGTGTGTGTTTGAGTTTGGGGAATGGAGATAGGGATGGTCAACAGCAACAAACAAAGACACTGCAGACTTGAGACAAATTTTGATTAAAAAAAAATATTTTCAATTTAAATTTTTTTTGCATTTGATTTCACTATAATGTATTAATTATAGCAGAGGGAAATTATTGCCTCTGCATTTAATCCATCCAAAGTGAGCACACACTCACATAAACAGTGAGCACACATACTTGGAGCAGTGGGCTTCCACACATTGGGGTGCCTGGAGAGCAGTTGGGGGATAGGTGCCTTGCTCAAGGGCACTTCAGCCATGAAGGTGGAGGAAAGGAAGGAGGTCAAAGTTTGACCCACCCACTGTATGGGGAAATCTTATTCTTTTTTCATACTTATATTTTTTCCTAAGTGAATTCTAAAATAAATTTTCCGTTGTCTCATACTGATAGATAGCAAAACAAACCATTCACACTCACATTCACAACTAGGGACAATCAAGAATATGTAATTAGTCTAATGTGCATGTCTTTGGACTCTTTGAGTAGTATGGGGTGGAACATTAAGTATAGGGAGAACATGCAAACACCACATAAAAATGCTCTAGCCAAGCACCCAAATCCAAGACCCTCTTGCTGTGAGGCTAAAGTGGTAACCACTATGTCACGATGCTGCCTGAGAATCCATATTATGATCAGCCAATTATTAACCAATGATCAATCCCATCAAGAACACAGCATTTCAG
>JBCNYH010000001.1:28922943-28933203 GCA_039654325.1 Tandanus tandanus
CACACACACACACACACATACACACACACACACACACACACACACACACACACACACACACACACACACACACACACCCTTTCCACTTATCTTTATTGTTCAAGTGTAAAACATTAAAAAAATTAAGAAAGCTCTCATAGGTATAATAAATATAAAATATATATTTATATAAATAAATACCAAACTTTTGCTCTGTATGTTTCACAGCTTCTGCCAGTTCTACAACTATTCTTATTTGTCATGACAGTTAACAATGATTAAATAATTAATAATAATAAAAACACATGCTAGGAGACATAGTGGACATAATGTGTATTATTATTATTAATTCATTTAGTCAAAATAATTAATCATTTTTGATTGGTGAAAAGCCACCACCTAATTCTGGGTATTCTTTTACACGCCGACTTATCCATTACTGACATTGGATAAATTGGATGATTACTGCACGATGGGCACACACAAATGTTCCTCCTCATGGGTATCTTATAAGATAGATAGGCTATGCACCATGGTAAATAGTTCGGCCTGTCCACCATCTTGGTTATTCATTTAGTACAATTGACAGCGAAACACTGCAGCCCTGAATTGTCAAAACTGCATTTTATTTTCCCACAATCAAGCTGTTGTAAGTCATGTATCTGAGAGTGATGGGGATAACTTATATATAATATATGTATTTATTTTCTTCTTGAAAATATAAAATACGTTCTCAACATCAAACACTTTTAATTCCATATTTTCTTGGAATTTGTCTAGAATGCATTGGAAATAGCATTAGTGTTGAATAGCATGCAGCATTTCCAGCTGACTCATACCAGCTATGATGAGATTTCCTCTAGACTTGAAAATATTTTGAATGAATGAAAACAATTATACAATTTGGCTTTCGTATGTTATGGAGAATTATTCCGATCTCGGACGGTGTTATTCTTTAAAACCCTCTTGATCAGAATAATTCTCGCTATTCAATTCAATTGCTTATTATTAAACTGGCAGTTAAACATAAACACAAAAAAAAATATGGATATAAAAATTAACGAAAAAAAGTAATCGATCCCACAACATATTTGACTTAAACATAGTGATTTATTAAATGTCTTTATTAATTTAAAGTTGGTTTTTTTTTCAATGTGCAGTCAGAAAATATGATGCATATGGAAAAATATCACAGGTTATTTTGTAAAGGTCTACATTTACAATGTGTCATATATTCATAACATAAATCAGTATTGACTGGGCTATCTGTGGTGGCACGGTCTGTAAGCGTTGATTGTCTTCATCATTTAATCTGTGCAGCAAAGTAGAAAAGTTGCACAATATTGTCCCAGCAGTATCTTGCGAGCACTTTAATTGTGACATGATGATGTGGTCCAATCAAGACTAGTTTGATACCTGGTCGGGCATGTACTTTTAAAGATCTGGCCTTTCGCCAATGCTCATTTCCTTCAGGGCTTGTTTATTGCTGTGTAGGGTTTTATCGCTTCAAGAAATGTGCATTGTAGGCACGTGGCCTGTATTTCTCTTGAGCTTTTTTATCAGGACGCTCAATCTACAGCCCTAATAGGGTTAATAGTTTTCACTTACTGATCACTATCAGAATGACACTTCTACACATGATAATGTAAGTTTAGCTGTGCTCCCTATGATATCCTATGATGTTGTAATGCTCTGGACCGCAAAGCTCTACAGAGGGTGGTCTGATCAGCATAACGCATCACCAGGACTGAACTGCCAGCCATCCAGGGCCTTTGTGCACAGTGCTGTAGGAGGAAAGCCCAGCGGATCCTCTCTGATCCCAGCCACCCCAGGCACACTCTCCTCACTCTCCTGCCATCAGGCAGACGGTACGGGAGGATCAGGACTCGCACCAGCAGATTCAGGGACAGTTTCTATCCACAAGCCATCAGGCTACTGAACTGCTGATATACTGGACAAATTGCACACAATATTTTGCATGCTCCTGCGATGGCCCAACGAGGTGTCCAAGGTGTACTCTGCCCTCGCCCAGAGTCAGCTGAGATGGGCGCCAGCCTCCTCGCGACTGTTTATTAGGGTTAAGCGGTTCAGAAAATGAATGAGTGAATTTTGCACACTCTTAGTACACACTGTACATGCACACACCATTACCTCTGCACTACAGCCACGTCATTATTTCTTTTAGTATTTTTGTATTCATCCTTTTGTATATGTATATTTTGAACTTCTTTAGTTTATATTTTATTTCTTGATTATATAGTTGTTATTTTTTTACTTTATATTTTATCTAAATGTTTCTTTATATGCAATATCTGCTTCTTATGTGCAATACTGAGCGGGCTCTGAGTCCAAGAATTTCATACATATTTCAATTTTCAGTGATGTTTCATTATTACCTGTATAAGACCCCAGTTTGTGCTCTCAGAGCGTCTACTTACAAATTGTTTTTCAAAGGCACATCTGACTCTGTTAGAAGAGCTCTTCGTGTTTGTAAGACATGAGGTTTTTGGGGGGATGGCAGGGATTTTTTAAGGGAAGGTGGTGAGTATTTTTTAAGGTGCTTTCACCTGGCAAGGCATCCAAGATGGTGGTGCACTAGAACAAAGGACATGAACTCTCTTTCCATCTCTGTCAGCTCACTACTGCCTGGTTGGTTCTGTGGCCCTGACTCCAGGCTTGTTTTGGGTAATGAGTTTAAGATCTCATCATTTATTTATTCACCTACATGTAAAGATTTGCTGTACAAGTTAATATATTACTACTACAGTATAGTACAGATACTACACAGATCACAGACATATCAATGAAATATTCACATGTCAGCTGCTGTTCAATTCTTAAAGGCAAATGCTGCATTTTTCTGACTTCCTATGATGCTGTGTTTCAGACTGGAAGATAATAATAGATAATAATTCATTCATTTGACTTGCAATGTTATAGCTTTTTTTTTAAAGGAGCAGAATGTTTTCGGACATATTATGGCTTTCAATGCTGGAGGGGCACAGCTTTTTGTTATGATGGTTTTCAGCTGCCACATTTATCAGTGACTGATTTTTACACTCTGACTGGTGTGATACGATGTGCTTCATGGATCAGACATGAACTCTGTCATATGGTGATTTCTGCACTCAGATCTGTGCTGCTTTCTATGTTGGATTGATAAATGAGGACAGTGATTCTTTGGGATAGACTGTAGATCCACCATGACCCTGACTAGACTGCTGAAAGTGAGTGAGCAAGTGAAATATTACAAAAACACCCAGATTAAAGGAATGTTCCATGCTTCTATCCCACATCCAGTACCGGCATCTAAGATTTTGACACATAATGTACTTATGTACACATGTGATTTGTGTACTTTTTTCACCATAACAAGTAAAGGAAGTTCCTGGAAAGAATGTGGCAATACAACACAGAATGCTAGAAATGAGTGCCCATAATCAAAGGTAAGATGACTGTTAGATTATTGAATGCATCATCTGTTACACTAATATCTCCCACGCAGTCTATTGCTGGGGTAAATGGCCTTTCTTACTGTCAAAGAACTTAAGGTAGAAGCACTGAGACTGGTGTAAAAATATTACATAAAAATATAATGACTACTTTTTTTTGTTCTTGTTGTTGCATGTAATTAATTTGTATTTTTATTCCGCTTATACTGACATGCTGTATGATTGGAGACAAATTAAAACATTGTTTCTTAATTTGCCGTGACCTAATCTTTGTGTTTTAAAGTCCATGTAAATGCTAAGGAACAGAGGTCCAAGCAAACAATGGCCTAAATCTCCATATCCCTTCTATTTTATTATATATTGTCACATCATAGCAAGTTGCAATAATGCAGAAATTCATTTATGTACTGTATATAAAACCAAAGTTTCAGATCTAATTGGAAAAGGCCCGTGCTGCTGTCAGTTTTCATCTCTAACAAGCGGGAGTACATCTGATATAATGCTCAAGAGTGCTGAAGACTGAGACCAATTATGAATCGATATAGTGTATGGAAAATAAAATATAGGAAGAAAATACTTTCTACATCACCTGGAGCACCACAGGCTCCTAGATCTGAGCAAATTCAGTCAGGAGCAAGCCGGTATGGTGACTTCATATTTTTGCTCTTTAAAAAGGAAGCCAGTACCTTACAGCTGAAAACAAATCCATCTGCTGACTATTCTGTTTGTGTTGCACTTGCATTTCACTTGTTATCGTGCTATTATGAGTTCACTTTATTAAATTTAGTCCTGCCAAGTCGATAGTCTGTAGTGTCAATGACACCACTTCACAAGACATATACTGGCTGGACTAATCCACGGAGAAACAAAGGATAGCCACGAAGGAGCAATTAGCCAGTCATGCTTACAACGACCACAAATTAATTGCCAGCAATTTGACTTTGGTGATGTTATTCCCACTGAAGATTTGTATCTACCTTGCCTGCAGAGAAGTCAGTGGTCTCATTTTTCCTGACATTAATGTGGAATTCACATTAAGTTGTAAGTAGCAAGTCGAATGTTTTTGAACTATAAAGTTAGAAATAATGGATTTTACAATACGATTCAACAAGTCATAAGTAACTACACAGGAACTTAACCAGAATAAATGAGCAGCTCTTTGTTATGATTTATTATATTCCTATATGTGAATATGTTACTAGCATTTCACTTCTAACTGTGAAGTAATTAACTGAACCCTATGCAGTAAGTCTTAAATTTCTTAAATGGCTTTTTAAAAAAATAAATACTAATTGGTTAATTATAATACAAATCAATTCCCAATAGCAAAGCTTTACTTTCCACCTGGTGATCTACCATCTTAATATACCTCAGCCTGTTCCAATATCTCAGGTCTAAATTGTAAATATTTATATGAATAATTTCAGTCAAGACAAAGGAGCAGAGGAGGGCTGTTTTTATTTAACTAATAAAGGGCCCACGGTGCACTTGCTTCCTAGTGTGAGCAGATACTTCTGAGTTTGCTAATGGGACTACAGCTCCCAGCATGCAGGGTGAATGCCTCGCAGACTCCAGGGAGTAAAGCACAGCTGTGCCTCATCTGTGGCTTGATTTCACAGCATATTTAGGGACTCTGTTTGCTCAGCCACACTGCGGAGTACTGCTCATGGTTAGAGCTTTGTTTCCAGTCATAGTTTATATTCCATTCTGGTCATGTAGGTCTGTTTTATGCCATGTCTGTTGGCCCTGTTTTTCCCTGAACCTGCTACTTTACGTTTGTTTCATGCTAAAAAAAAATTTGTTGTTTATCCTTGTTTTACCCATTATTATTAAACGTCTCATCTGCACTTGCATCCAGCCTCCACTCTCCTTACGTGATATGTTTTGAAAAAATATTTTCAGCTAATAAAAATTAAATAATCAATTGCCATGTGTAATTCTGTTCCACATCACAACTCATTACTGAGGAACATCACAATAACTGGTCAAATATTATTGACTTTCCATGCAAACATATGCAACCAGTTTCGGGAAGTGAGTCATACAACTTCAACTTAGAGCTGTTCTTGTACAAAACAGGGATGACTATGATAATGTTTCCACCTGGTTACCATTCTTAGCTGATCTGGATCTATGTAAAGCCCTGTAATCTCAAACATATCATCACTTGTCCCATAGTCCAGATGACCATCAGGGCAGACAATCCAGCTACCAGCTCTTTCTGTTCTCTGCTTCTCTAAGAACATTTTAGCTTCATGCCTGTCCTTTCTGTTGTGTTGTCTTCCCATCTTTTCTTCTGCCTGCCTCTCCTTCTCCCTCCTTGTATGGTGCATTGTAGGAATGTCTTGGAAAGACCTGTTGATCATGTAACATGCCCGTACCACTTCAGTTTGCGTTTCTTCACAGTGGTGAGAAGGTCTTCATAGGGCCTGATGGTCCTATGTAGTAATGTGTAATGTGATCTTTGTAGCTCTTCATCTTATGTTTCAAGTCTTCAAGCTTGCCTGGCACTCTCAGTGTTCAGACGTTCCATGTGCCAATGCTGATGTTGTTCCAGGCATGGATCTTCTTGTTAGGTACACCAGTACCATACTTCTTACCACCACCCTGATGTGCAATTAAAGGCGCAGTCCTTGTGCAGGGCAAAGGCCGAGCTGGAATGGTATTTGAGATACCTGTCCTCATCAGGTGGTGTGTCTTGGGCAAGTGAAGCCCTGCGGAGCCAATCCCGCTCCAGTCTGTTGACCACAGCTGAATATCCACATAACCAGTGGCTCGCCTTGGTCCTGGACACGATGCTATTGAGTCTCTCTTGAGACCCATCCATCCTGGATGGTGACTTTTTCTGGGAAGTACACACATCCACTCAGGTGTCAACACCCGAGCCTTTGATTTAAGGAACCTGCTCTGCAAGGCAGCAAAAGACTCATAGAGGGTGGGGTTGTCCACATCCTGTGCAAATCTAAACATCTGCCCACTGCCCAAAAGGTATGACCTGACAAAAGGGATGCAAGAAAACACTGAAGGTTTCAGGGATATATGGGTTCAGTAGGTCCCTCTTAATTTTTATTTTTTTTTATTTTTTTTAAACTCACGCCCAGATGAAACCCTTGATGAAAGTGTTGTTGCTTTTAAGGGAAAATACCACTTTTGCTAGTATATGCCCATGCCTGAAAAAGGCATAAAATATAGGCCATATGTGATGCAACGGCAAGCTAGGCTTGAGAAATGCTAATTTAAACAGGGAAGACCTCCAGGTAGTGACCCAGAAAAATCCAGGACATGAGGGCCATCCTGGATTTGACAGCTGTACTATAGGAAACAGTATGACTTGTGATAATTTCTTCACCTTGTATATGCTTAGGGAATCACTGTTGAAAGGAAAGCTGTCCTGTTAGGGACAATAAAAAAAACAACATGACAGAGCTTCCAAAAGTGCACAGAAAAAAAAGGGAAAACAAGAACAGAAATTAGACTTCACTTGTCTTTGATTTTCTCAACACCATTGAATTGTGTCATACTGTACACAAGGAAAATAAAAATGTACTCATGTTAAACACACTGCATAAAGATTTAGGTGTGTGGCTGGGAAGACAATAAATCTGAAATGGTTTTGGTCTGCAATGAGATCAAAGGTGGGGTAGATAATGCTCTGTAACATATGGTTGCAGCCAAAAGACTGCACTTTGAACTATTTTTCCCACACAACCACTGATGTAAGATATACAATGCTTTTGCCATTTGATGTGAAATCAGCAGTGATTGGAACAAAAGCATAATGACTTGAAGAAGAATTATCTTGGACCAGTGGGTCCAAGGTGGGTGGGTCCAAGGTGGGTGGGTCAGGGTGGGTGGTCTGGATGGACCAGGTTTTATTAAATTTCCAAGCCACTTTATTGTTTTTTATGGTCGCGTGGAGGCTGGATCCCATCCTATCTAACTCCAGGCAAAAGCAGGGTACACCTTGAACAGCATGCCAGTCCATTGTAGTGCCAACACACACAACCATTCACACTCACACTAACATCTAGGGGCAATTGAGAAGATCCAATTAGCCTAATTTGCATATGTTTGGACTGTGAAAGGAAACCAGAGCACCCGGAGGAAACCCACGCAAGAACAGGCAAACTTCACACATAAACACCCCGTCAGGCACAAGGCTCAAACCAGGGACTTTCATGCTGTGAAGCAGAAGTGATATCCACTACTCTAGTGTGTTATTTCATTACTATATCCATCCATCTATTATGCTTATACATCTGGGTCATGCTTGGTTATAAAATGGTATTCTATGCTGAACTCTGAGGGCATATTCTTAACTTTCTTAGTATAAATCCCACATTGAGGAGGCATTATCTTTTGACCCAAGTTTTTTTTTAAGAAATTTGGATATTTTGGCTTCCATGCTTTAATTGAATGCCACATAAATCATGGAATTAAACACGTAAACGCAATGCAATGCGCACCAAAACAAAAGGAAATACAAGTCCTCAACTATTCAAAGCGTATATTAAAATGTGCTAGTTGACATCATTGCCAGCGTCTTCAGTAGGGTAAAACAATTTATAAATGTAATGTTGCAAAAAATTAGTAGGTCTGCAAGTTGTATAATGGGGTAATACAACAAGTAAAATGGGATTATAACATCAGAGGAAGCCTTATATGAGAATGGGATATTAATAAATGTCCTAAGGGGTACAGTGTAATGTGAAATTAAATAGAGCATCCCAGTTTACATCTTTTGCCTTAAAAAACCCCAATATGGGTCCAATGTACAACTGAAACTAGAGAGGCTTTGCCCAGCTAAGCTCTTTTAGCAAAGAAATACAGCACATCACATGCTGTATTAATCAATACTTATATCCCCTCAGTACATACGCTAGCATGTAATGGAAGAAAATTAGTTCCTTTCTTTGCCTGACATCTGTAGGTGGAGAAAACTTCATTTTATGAAGCCGTTTGAAAATAAAACAAATGCTCCACAATGTGTGAAAAAAAAATGTTGTGTATTTATTAATCTTAGTAATTGCATCATTATCATCATCATTATCACTGATCTCATATCTTTATCCTCCAAACACCTGTTACAATGTTAAGTGTAAATTATTTGAAAAATCATTTAACCGGTGTGATCTTTTTATGTCTGTCATTTAGAAAAAGAATTTTCAGCAATATGAAACCAAATCATGTTTCAAAGCAGGGACAATTTATAATCTTGACATTCATACAGCATGTAGTTAGAATCTAAAGGGACGTTCTTCCTTCACATATAGAACCCATTTTGATTATGATATCTTGAATATTAAAAACTTCAGGACCTTCATAGAGTAAATGATCTCGGGAAGGCTTTCCCTGAATTGGCACCATATAAATAACATGTCATTCATTGATGGAGGCAGATTTGAGCACGCACACTGTGCAGCCCTCTGAATTCGTTACAATAATTGACAGTTTGTGACATCTGCTTCTATCTGATTTTACTAAAAGAAAAAGATTCATAGATAACACCCCCCCCCCCCCCTACACACACAGTAATCATGCAATATGCACCGTAAAGGCTTACATTTCCTCTTCATATGGAGCACTGCTGCACTGTACAAATCAGCTTTTTATACACATCAGGACTTGTTATTAGTTTCTTTGTTTATGCTTTCTTTGAATGTACAATAGAAATGTGTTAATCAGTTCTTGAGAGGGTGAGATTAATTAAAAGAGCATTAGATGTATGAATATAACTCCTCACTTAAATCTACCATGTGTTGGATAATTATACCATGATTTACTTGAATATGGTTAAAATGTTTTAAATTAACTACAGAGGTAAGTAGACTTAATGTAGAACATGCATCTTCTCTTTAAAATTTGAACTTCTAAAATTCTTATTTCACCTGTTCAAAAAGCAAATCAAGCAAGACATTAACATTATCATTGGCATACCTGGTTAGCTTTTTACATTACAGCAATGCTGCCATGGCCTGACGAGCTGTCCAGGGTGTAGTTTGCCCTCGGCTGATATGGGAGCCAGCCTCCCGTGACCCTAACTGGGACACAAAGTTATTTTCCCTCTTCTTTGTGCCACTTAACCACTGAAAATGGCAGGAAATTGGCTAAATAGCTAAATAGACAAACGTGGAACACATTTGACAGCAAATTCTTATAAAATTTGACTTGGGTAAGTACATTATACCACCCTGTGAATGTCTGATCCTGTCTGATCTTGGAAATTCAGCAGGGCCGGGCCTGGTTAGTACTTGGATAGAAGACCACCTGGAAAAACTAGGTGCTGCGTAAGAGGCACTGGGGAAAGGCAAAGGCAGACCACCATCATGTAAGACCACCCTCAGACCACCCTCCTAGCCAACCACAAGTACCAGAATCTAGTAATCTTCAGTGGCTGCTGAAGCCTGGCACAGGCATGGCACATGAATGAAAGAATGTGACATAAATGGCATTTGCAAACAGCATCACATGCAGTCAACAAGAAAAGGACAAACTCTCCTGCTACATATAGGCCTGAGTCAGTGACTGAGTCACCCTGGCAGGTTCAGTGTGTTGAGGAAGAGGTGAAAGATACGGGGGAGAGGAAGTATGTGCCTGAGTACTAACTGGTACCTGACTGTGTCTTGGGGCTGCACTGGTGACAGGTCCCTGACAATTATCTGGACCAGCGAACAAGCAGCACTTTCCACTTCTGCAGAGAAGCTTATCAGAGCAGTGTAAATTTTGTTAAAAAATCTTAAAAATCTTAAGAAAAACAGGACTCTTTATTTATAATTGTAGAAGCAAATGTGTGAGATCCTGAACAACGGTGCTATTTTATATATATATA
>JBCNYH010000001.1:28972019-28988393 GCA_039654325.1 Tandanus tandanus
ATATACTTTTGACCTCGCAATCATTAACATGAGCTACAGAGGAAAACCATTTAAGACTCGCAATTTTTGCATCATCTGTCAGTAACAGTATCATTACCAGGTCTTGCAGCATTGCGCCTCTGTTTTTGAGCAGTGTGTTCAGAATTACACTGGAGGCTCTGGAACAGTTGGACTGTGAGTCCACCAAACCTTCAAACAGCATGAAGATCAGTGTGTTCAGCTGCTGCTGAGGCAGACGTTTACTGATGATCTGCCGCAACATAAAGAGGCAGAAACTAATATCATTAATAAGCCATAAATCATGAAACAAGCCAGGAAAGTGATCATTATGGCTTAACTGGCCACATAATCATGACAAATGAGACAAGAGTCTTGGATAATCAGGCAATCGTGTCATTTTTTTGGTCTATAAAAGAAGGAGCAATTAGTAAAATCATGACAAGGATGTGCCAATTTGTTACCTCCACCACGGAGGTTATGTTTTTGTCAATGTTTTTTTGTTTGTCTCTCGGTTTGTCTGTCAGCAACTTTATGCTAAAAGTTATGAACACATTTTTCAGAATTTTTTTGAAGGAGTGGAATAGTTTATTTATAGTTACACTTTGGAATTTTTTCATTCAGGAATTTATTAAAGAATTATCTGTGGAATAGGGCAAATTGAACAATTTTGCATTCAACTCCATAAGAAAAGTAAAAAGTACACAAAAATGACAATAGGAAATCTACATAAGATCTATCACAAACCAAAGTTTGTTTAGGATTCAAGTAGCATTTTGGATCTGATGATACAGAATGTTGAAATATACAGGGCTTGTTGGAAAAATAAAAAAGTAAAAATAATATTAAGCATAAGTGAAAATAAGGAAGAAAATATGCTGCCTTGTCGGAGGTTTGTGCTCTCTAAGTGCTTCTAGTTTTTTAGAACACTGTCTACCTACAGTGCCAAAGCTAATATTAAATGATATCAAATAGGCTTGAAGGTAAACCTTATCAAAAGTATTAAGTCTTAACAAATACTTTGTTTTATATAATATTTTGTAAATATTTGTTACCTTAGTGAGTTCAGAGCAGGTTTTATAGAGTACCGAGTGGTCAGGGTCATTTAGTTTCTCTCGCAATGCTAACAAACTTTCAACAGAGTCATCTTTGTAGTCAAGTGAAAAGCCTGAAAAACACAGTAGGGTGGTGGGGGTCAATTCAATTTTACACATGCTGAATCACACTCAATGTACATGGCCCAATGTGCTATACTTAAGCAAGAACTTGAAGTTGAAAATAAATAAATAAATAAATTCCCCGGGTCACAGATCTAGGAATCCCTCTCCCCGAGACAATCTCCATCACCTACTGGGGGATCCCGAGTGGCTCCAACGCCAGACACGATATATAATCCCAGTTGGACATGCCAGGAAAACCTCTAAAAGGGACTAGACCAGGAGGCATCCTAACCAGACGCCTAAACCACCTCAACTGACTCCTTTCGATGCAAAGGAGCAGCTTGTCAGCCCAGAGTTACCCCAGGATAGCTCAGCTCCTCATTCTATTTTTAAGGCTGAGCCCAGACACCCTCTGAAGGAAACTCATCTCAGCCGCTTGTATCCGTGATCTGATTCTTTCTGTCAGTACCCAAATCTCATGACAGTCGTTGAGAGTTTTATCGTAGATGGACTGGTAAATTAAGTTAAATTAAAATAAGTTTTAAATTTTAAAATTTAAAGTCAAAATCCAACAGGAACAACAGGTGACAATTTATAATCTTAATGTATTCTCCAGATTAAAATAGTCCTCTAATTAAAGTAACTGCTATAATGATAATTAAATGTCAAAGTTAAGACTGACACTGAAATAAGCAAACAGTGAGAAGTAAAGACACAAGGAAGGTACCAATGTTATAAAGATTGCTGGCTAATGAACAGTAATTAGTCAGGCAAACAGTAGGAAGCATGAATAAAAACAGGAAGTACCATTATAAAACAGGATGTTACCTTCATAGCGCAGCTGAATGTGTAAGAGTGAGTAAATGCAGTCTACGGCAGCCCTACGCACTGCAGCATCGGGGTCCGTACAGCGTGGGGCCAGACGCCCCAACAAAGCTCCAAGGTTATGGAATGACACTAAGGTCTGCACAAAAAGTTGAATGTTGTAGGAATAATGTTCATGGGATGCTTAAATTATGTTGTTTATCCCATACAGTGTCACACAGCATTAAGTGGCAAAAATACAGGCTATGAAATATGATTCCCTCCCCACACACACACACACACACACACACACACACACACACTTAATTGCTTAAAAATAATCCAACCCAAGCTTTTGACTGTTATGAGTGTATACCACACCTTAACACTGAGACTGTTCAGATAGAACTTCAGCATCTCTGCTACAGTCATCACTGCTCTCTCACGCTCATGGTCCTGTTTGGAGCTCAGCCAGCTCTCTATATGCTAAAATAAGCAAACAAACAAAAAAAGAAAAATAAGGGATTATGAAATTTAAGACATTTTTAAGAGAATATGTGCGAAATTCTGCTTACCTTGAACATAGTTTGAATACCATCTGGAGTTAAATCTCTGGACAGGACACTGCACAGCAGTTCATGAAGGGCACTGAAGGTGTATGCATATAAGGCCTAAAATTCAGAAGAGGCTGTTAGCTGCCAAAACACATCTGGATTGCATCTTTTGACTGATCACTTACAGTAGTGATGGCTTTTTACAGGAAACCACTGCAACATGCAGTACTATTGTGGTTCACTAGTGTCAGACGTGTTAAAGTAATACATGCCATACTATATAATTAGACTTGGGTGCATATGATGATTCTAGGAAACTAGATCCAGGTTAGCCGTTAATATACTGTGCCAACTGGACAGTTTTTAAACTTTCCTTGCCAAAATGGACATTTCTGTTCACTTCTGAGACTTGTTAGCTTAACATTTTGATGCATTTATTTTGGACCAGAAAATATTCTTCTAAGTATAACTATTTTCCCCCAACACTGGTAAAAATCACCTGACAATTACCCTGCTTTAAAGTTAATCTTTATGAATGAGATGAAAAAGTCATTGAATATTATTTTGGAAAGCAGATATTTGTAATATATGAATGATGGGCAGAAGCAGATAACCTCAAAGTTACATTCAGCCACCACTGATCTCATTTTTCTTTAATACAATAAAGGAAAATTTGAAAAAGTTCATGTTTCTGTAAGATTTTATTCTCACCTCTCG
This sequence comes from Tandanus tandanus, assembly GCA_039654325.1. Classification (NCBI taxonomy): domain Eukaryota; kingdom Metazoa; phylum Chordata; class Actinopteri; order Siluriformes; family Plotosidae; genus Tandanus; species Tandanus tandanus. Next base: position 28,975,252 of record JBCNYH010000001.1, read on the forward strand.
TTCCTGGGGGTCAAGAAGATCTTCATCTTTGGATTTTTCCACCATTTCTAATGTGGGAAGCCCAAATACTCCATTTATACACGTTTTCAGCATGTCATAGGTTTCATTTTCAGCGAATGGTGGATCCAAAGTACTGAAACAATGAGTAAAGTATTTTCCAAAAGGTTTTGGTGTAATCTTTGAAATGAAAAAATAGCTCCAACCTCAAAGACAAATTAGATTTTGTAAGGTTCCATCTGCCAACCAACCATGATTCAGGGTGAAAAATGGCCTTGATCAATGAACTACACTAAACACTAAACAACATCCTCGTGTGTTGTCACGGACATCCCAGCATTCAGCATGCCAATGGCACGCTCCCTCATGATTTGTGTCATCTGTTGCATTGTGACTAGTGACAAAAGTGCACATTTCAAGGTGGCCTTTTATTGGCCCTGGTGCAAGGATTGCCTGTGTATTGGTCATGCTGACTGACCAACTCAATGTTATGCATTATGCCACTCATGGGTGGAATAACTCAGTGATTGCATAATCTCACAGGGATGTGGTATGAGAAGTGGGTAACCAGAAGTCAGTAGAACAAATCATTCAATTACACCAATAAACACTATTTATGAGCATATTTCATTATAGATCAATTTACCTCAGCATTTTTGGTTCATGAGTTTATATTTTTGTTCAGTGTACATTCTACACTTCATGGCCAAAGGTTTGTGGTTACATAACCATCACACCCATATGTTCGGGGTAGGCTTTCCACTAGATTTTAGAGTGTGGCTGTTGGGATATGGCCATTCAGGCATATCAGGTAATACACTGATATCGGACAAGAAGACCCATGGTGCAGTCAGTATTCCAGTTCATCCCAAAAGTGTTTAACTGGGTTGAGATCTTCCACATCAACCTTACTATACCATGCTTTTATGGTAACTTACTTTATACACAATTATTATACTGTAATTGGTTTGTATTAGTTCCCTTTGGTACGGTAACAGGAAAATGTAATACAAGAGCATACAAAGGCATCCTCTAGAATTGTGTTCTTTCAGATTTATGGCAACCATGTCTTTGTGGAAGAGTCACAAATGGGTGTGGTCAGGTGTCTACCTGGTCTACCAGGTGTCTAAGTTTTTGGCCACATAGTGTATATACATCATGACAGAAAAGAATTGACTTGACTCTTTAGTACAGCATGTTTGAAAATAAAGAAAACTTTTATCTCTAGTTGTTCTATACATCGGGAGGAATAAGGTTTCACTTTTACATTTTCAAAGTATTGAGGAAATCGAATTTTTTATATACTCACAGTGAGCTACTATGGGGCATACTACAGTAGTAATATAATGTGCAAAAATCTCAAATTCACCAAAAATGTCACCTGTGAGCTTCATTATGCTACAAAATAAGTACAAAACAGATACAGAGCATGGATTATAGTATTAGGTGTTACACAATACAAAGTCTCTGACATTGGACCGTGTTCAAAATATTTTTCTAGCTGCTTCTGCATTCTGACAATGTAAATTTGACACAACCTTAATGTATATCCTATACTGAGCTAAAAACCCGTTAGGATTTTGCTAGCTGGATTTCAAAATGTTGATCTCAAAATATGCTATAGGTTTCTTTTGTTTTTTAAGTGAATACCTATAACTATGAAATGTAACAACAAAGCCATAGAACAACACTGGCTATGCTGTCTTAAAGGATACTTGAGGTTGGCACATGTGATCATAACAAGGTGGCGCACTGGAGTACGCATGGCATCAACTGGCTCTGCTTTAATGAAGTCCTATTGAAACAGAAAACAAAAGATATTTCTGGTTAAACCTGAATATTTTGAAGTTGAGTGGCTCAATTTCACAGTAAATGACAGCATTTTATGGGAAATTGTCCTTAATAACCTGAGATGGCAGGTTATTAAATATGCCAGTCATTTTCACACAATTTATATATTCCAAAGGTTAAACGTTATGTGATTGCACTCTGTGGTACAAATCAAGCACACTCATACCTCTAGCATTAATTAGCAGTCAACTGAGAGATGGAATAAACAGTTAATTCTAGCTGTGCAGGTTGTGACATCCTTCAAACACTGACTTTTCGCTAACCGATATTTTAAGTTTACCAAGAATAATACAATAATCTGTCAGTGACCGTGATTGCATAGATGAAAACAGCTTGATATGTGAAGTATAAGGAAAAATATGAGAATTTAAAAGAAAAATTCAGTATATTTTACAGCCCTGGATTTTAAACTTATCAGACATCTTCAGAATGTAAAGGAAAGGGCTGCATCTGTTTGCAGCAACTGCACAGCACAATTATTTCCACATGGTACATTTATGCATTATGGTTACAGCATTTACAGCAATTTATGTTGCTGGGTTTTTAAATTAAAAAAATAATTTAAAAAACCTGACAAACAATACTTCATCTTCATCTTCTTCCACTTGTTCCGGGGTCGGGTCGCGTGGGCAGCAGCCTAAGCAGTGAGGCCCAGATGTCCCTCTTCCCAGCCACTTCCTCCAGCTCTTCTGGGGGGACGCCTAGGCATTTCCAGACCTGCCGAGAGACATAGTCCCTCCAGCAAGATCTGGGTCAACCCCGGGGTCTCTTCCCAGTTGGACATGCCCAAAACACCACACCAGGGAGGCGTTCGGGAGGCATTCTAATCAGAGGCCTGAGCCACCTCAACTGGGTCCTCTCAACACGGAGGAGCAGCGGTTCTACTCCGAGCTCCTCCTGGATGACAGAACTTCACACCCTATCTCTAAGGGTGAGCCCTGCCACCCGGCAAAAGAAGCTCATTTCAGCTGCTTGGACTCACGATCTTGTTCTTTCGGTCACTACCCACAGCTTATGACCATAGGAGGTGAGGGTAGGAACGTAAATCGACTGGTAAATTGAGAGCTTAGCCTTCCGGCACAGCTCCCTTTTCACCACGACGGACAAGTACAAGCTACTCTTTACAGCAGAAGCCGCACCAATATGCCTGTCGATCTCCCGCTCCATCCTTCCCTCAATCGTGAGCAAGACCCCTAAGATACTTGAACTCCTCCACGTGGGGCAGGACCTCATTCCAGACCAGGAGGGTGCATTCCACCCTTTTCCCAATGAGAACCATGGCCTCGGACTTGGAGGTGCTGACTCTCATCATGGCGCACCTGCTCAGGCTCCTTCCCTGCCAAAGAGGTGATATTCCATGTCCCAAAGAGCCAGAGTCAGTAGCCGAGGATCGGTCCGGCAGAACCCACGCCTTCGGCTGCCATCCGGCTCAATACTTTAGATCTTAATCTGGGTTGTGTATTACTCTATTATAAAAGTTTCTCAGATCTACAGTATAAAACTATTTCCTAATTTAATCAATACAACAATACTATGAGCATCAGTGGAAATAAATAGCTTCAAGATCAAGTGTTTCATCTGATACCACAAAAGACACACACCATCATCATTCCCATGAGTTCCTGCTTGCGGGTGAAGACGTAGCCCTGTTTGTGAACGCAGGTATTAATGGCTTTTGCAATCAGGCCAGTACTTTCAATTAGACTAAGCTTCATGGTCAGGTCCTGTAGAGATATAAACACAGAGGTAGACATAAACAAAGCCTTAATTACAAGGTTGATCACTTTACACGTGCCACGTCATGCCACAAAATTAGATTTTTCATCCAGGATGTTGACTCCAGTTTTATCTTGAAAGAATCCCAAGTTTAACTAAAGAAAAGTCTGAATATATTAGGATTCAGATCAACTCAATTAGCTTAATTTCTGAGCAATGTAATTGTAGATATTCACATCATTCTGAATCTGACATACTAATATAATCAACTGTGCAGAAAAGGTAAATCAAAACCCTCAACCTTGACACTGTTAGTGGAAAGACAGATTAAGTAGGTTGTTTTAGGTTAAGTTCGAGGAATCACTCCACAGAAGTGCACAGAATCAGTGTGAAAATTTAGTACCAGAAAGTATTCAGGAGATTAGTCGACAGAGATTCATTCTTAAACTTCTGAACTTCTCACAGAACTATGTTTACTGAAGCACCACGAGGAGATCTTCAAATAATTCAGTATCTCATTTCCTCTAAATAAATATTTAAAGAGTTTGGGGTTTAAAATTTCTCCTTTTTTTCGAAGAAACTAATTTACAAAGAGATAATCAAAACGTTTATTTTTCTCACGCTCTTTTTTCCTGAGAAGTTCAAAAGTTCATGTTCCTTGAATTTTCATTTAAGGTCTCAAAAGTAAAGTTGATTCTGTGCAAGTCAGAGAAACAAAGAGGTTCCTTAGAGTACCTTGGTCTCTACTTTAATTCCAAGAACCTGTGCAAGATAAAAGTAATGAAGGAGTTTAATGGACAACACAATTTATTACTGTTATTAATACTGCTCTTCTTAAACAAGGCACGCTATTGCATGGCATATACAACATAATTAAATGTTTAAAAATGTCCTATAAAGTTAAAGCGTAATATCCATTATATCTGCACGTCTAAAACTACACACAGAAGAACAACAGATTGCCCACACAGATTGTCTGGGCATTTTCTGGGCGAATTCCAACTGAATATTGACTGTGTGCATGAAAGGGGCAGCTGTGGCCTAATGGTTAGAGAAGCGGGTTTAGGACTGTAAGGTCACTGGTTTGATTCCCAGACCGCCAGGAAAAATGTGTGGTGGCGGGGTGCCCCTACCCTTCCTCCACCCTAATGGCTGAAGTGCCCTTGAGCAAGGCACCTAACCCCCAACTGCTCTCTGGGCACCGCAATGTGGCTGCCCACCGCTCCTGTGTGTGTGCTCCCCTTGGACGGGTTAAATGCGGAGCTCAATTTCCCTTGTAGGACAAGAAAAAAATACAGCTGAAGCTTCCACAACAAACTCAAAATGTTACCTTCATGTTTTACTTTAACACTGGACTCTCTTTTGAAAAACACATTCAGTGTTCTAATTTCTGTGGCTGCTGTAACACTACACATACCTTCTATACATACCAATCTATACATACCTTCTATACATACCAATCTATACATAGATATAGGCACCTTAACCTTGCTTGAGCGCTAAACCCATCAAACCATGCCTTAGTCAACCACAGCACGTACCTACCAGAGTGAAGTACGTAAACAGACTTCTCTCCATCCCATAGACACTGCACAGTACAAATGCTTACTGCCTTATGTAACACCACCCACCGACCTGAGGTCAGTCCACCTTCCATGTATGGTTAAGGTCACTAGCTCCCCTCTTTTGATTTTCCCCTTATGGGATATTAAAAATATCGTCGATGTGGACGCACCCAAAACACTCGAGGATTGGACTTCCAATATCAATGATCTACATGTGTGGCTAGGTGATAATAATAATTTTTTTTTTTAAAAAGGTTGGCAGTGCGGTCCCAGCATTTAGCTTTCACATGTTTTTTTTGTATAAAACAACTTTGTAAAAGATGTTTAGAATAAACCTTAAGTGAACTCTGTTAACACATATAAGAAGTTTTAAAAAAGATTGTCCAATATCACTGCAATGAGGCCAACCATAATGACCACTACAAATTTTGAATCAAGCAAATCAAATCAGGATCGAAGTGCACCATTACTCTTTGGAACTTTTTGAAATGGGTTTTTAGAGGACTCTACCTCAGTCAGGATCTCACTGACATTAGGTCATTCAGGGTCAGTGCCAAACTAAGCATGGCTGCTTCTCCAGCAGACACTGGTTTTCAACTACAATACGAAACCACCAAAGTTTTTTGTTCCATTTAGGAAAGAATTACAACTCTGAGGTGTACAGTGGTCTGACTGACTTGTTTAAGTAATCCTGTTTTGTTTTTTTGGGGGCTTTTATAAAAATGTGTCTAGCTATTAAAATAGAAATGTTAAATCAAATAGAAAGTTTAAATAAAAATATAAAGCAAACCTTCATGTAAGTTACACCAAGTTTAAGCCCTTTCACGAACATAATAAACATTCTAAAGAGTATATTTATAGCTTAGAAATAGAGTGTACAATATTTCTAATTATTTTACTTAATAAACCATTGGGCAAAGTATACCCGAGGGATGATTGTGTCTCTGCATGTAATAGTATGAAATCAATGAGTCTATCTTTTTATAATAAAAATCAACAGCATTCCAATGTAATGTGTAGTTTCTTTTAATTCTACCTTGGTGTTAAAGAGCTTGCTGATGTTGCGGAGTATATCATTGTCAAGACGAATGAGAAGCTGATCCTCTGGTGCATTTAGGGCCACGTAGCCATAACACAAAATCAAAGTGCTCTTCATCTTCTCAACATCCACATCATTCTTATCCTGCTTGACAAGACATCAATAAAACACAACAGTAACGAGAACAGGAATAATAAGAACCACACATGTCTATGCGCTCTTCATTGATTTGTTTAAGCTTTCTGGTTTCCTCTCACCAGAGAAGTCAGCAGAACCTACTTTGAGCAAGCTGAATATCCCCGAGGCTTTCTTTAAGGCATCAGATTTCCCAAACTCGTCAAGCTTGGCCAGAGTGCCATCCAAATGGCTGCTGGCACATAGCCCCACAGCAATCGCTACTCCCTGTGAAACCAATCGCTCCCAGTTATTCTCATTATTACATATTAGTTGATTTTAAATGGTTGTTTAAGTATCCAATTTCCAAGCAGTGGTTCAGTGCAATCACCAGTATGTACCATTCTGCAATTAGGAACTACTGGCCCGCATTCTCTGATGAAATCTCTGTAACAAAACCATAGTGCTGACCAGCCATGAGCCTAGCCACGACCTCCTTTTGCAAATTAAAAGCCAGGTTCAAATACACAATTCTTGTCACAAGACCACATTTTTCTGCATGGCCCTGATAGAATGAAACAAACAGTGAAACCATGTGCCTTTAATTGGATGCTCAAACAGGAAACTGCACTGAAGGTCACGTCAAACAAGTGAGCAGACGGGCCTATGACTGAGATTACAGCATCTGGAGTGCTTAGGACGATGAATGAGGGACTGGACAGATGCTGGCAGATAAAAGAGGTGAAAGCAAACAGAGCAGTGTGTGTAATGTGTTTTCTTTGCCGTACCGCTCTCTCTGTGGCGTCGTTATGGCGGGTGCTGATCAGAATCTCCTGAAGCTGTTTTCTCACCAGCTCCTTATTGGAAGACTGTTGCAAAGCCACACCGATGCACTTGTACAGGAAGCTCTAGAGAGGGTATTGAGCGTATCAGTTTAAATGAGCCGAGAGACTGCTGAAAACAATTAGTAAATATTTTTATGAGTACACTCCAGCTTAAATTTGTACAATCCTTTCATAACGCATATTCCTCCTACTAAAGGCAGAATAGAACAATTTTATAATAACAATACTGACCTTTTCCTCCAAAGAATGGTTGTAGGTTGGGAGATATCGGGTTGCCTCAACCGCCAGCTGACAGCTCCACTGGCCATCATTAATGGTTACCAGAGTTTTAGATAGGAACTTTTCCAAGATATCAACATGAACATCATGAGACAGACGCTTCAACAAGAAGCAAACTAAGGCAAGCTGATATAATTTATAAGTTACTTACCCGAAGCAGGCTGTCCTCCCATTTGTTTTTGTCAAATGTTTCTGGTGTGGATTCTGATCATGGCAGGATGAATAGTTGCATGAAAAAGAACAGCACATTAGGAAAAAAAGGTGGCCTACATCCAGCATAAAAAAGCTATTTAAACCATGTAAATTTATGAGAAATTTAAGGAAGTGTAATATTTTCCTCATTAAAATGACACAAGCTCACTTGTTGACATGTCTGGAAGTCATAAGATCACATTGGAATTCATTTATTTTTGGATAAATGAGTGCTTTTAGCTAAAGTTTCACTTTACCAGACATTTTGAGAATACCTTTTAAATTTATAAGTCCTCAGTGAGGGGAAAACAACTGTAGCAACACAAGTGTATAAACTGAAGTATTTAACTTTGAATAGTCCTTTGTATGGCATGCCCAATAAACAAAATATAGTTAGTACTCGAACAACTTAAACGGCACCAAATTGTCACAGCTACAGCGTAGATAAAACATAAACACTGACCTTCCACATAACTAAGAAGTCTTGGGATCTCACTTTCCCATAGTGCTTCTACTTTAGGGTTAATGTTGGGACTGATGGCATTCAGAAGACTCAGTGAGGGAGTACCATGACCTCGATATGAAAATGGGAAATAGGCATTTACCTAGGAGAGTATTCACACAATCGTGTTAATAATGGTCACCACAAAACCAGAGCACAACAAAGGATTTTAATATGTCTGTATGAATTGCAAAATCAGAACAAGGATAAGTAACCGTTTCTACAGCCAAGGCACATTCATATATTACAGCATGTAATTATAGAAAATGCATATAATTAACTGAAACGACAGACCGAACTCTAAGAACACACTGATTTTACCAATTACTTGCTTGTATTTGCCAAAGTCCATACTTAATATTTATTATATTATTTTTAAATATTTACTTAATATTTAAATTCTGGACAAAAACTGACAGCTACAGAATTGTTGGCATTCTTGGTACAACTGGGTTCAAGGTTACGGAAAAAAATACCATTGTGGTTAATTAATTTAAACTCAAACATAATTTCATTTTTCATTTTTTTTAAATTAAGGATATCTTAATGAATTGCATGAAAACATTGGAATCGTCTGGAGAAAATTATTCTATGATTAGTAAACCCTTTCTGTATGGAATTGTATGATTTGCATTACTGACCTTTTGGAAGCTCCATCTGCAACCCAGTTGTAGCTTGTTCTTTTTTAGATTTGTCTTTCTCTAAAGTTCTCCATGCTGATAAATCACTAAGGCAATTGGCCAGTTTACATTATAAAGCAATGTCCATTGGGCTTGTACAACTGAGCCTAGTGGCTTGCACTACTGGAGCTTATCCCGGTTTCTGTAGCGTGAAGTGACTAGGAGTTTAACTCCTCCTGGATGAGACGCTAGTCCATCACAGGTTACCTTCCCAGTATTTTTACTGGTTCCCATTTATACTGCTGGTAAATATAGAAACTGGAAATATGAATACTGGTTAAGACCTTGCCCAGGGGTCTTAGCACGGTGGGGATCTAACAGGGATTCAAACCCGTAACCTTGTTATTGTGAGACCAGGACCCTAATCACTACACCACCGGACACACCGTTTACATAATACTTTCAGACCAGGCTGCCGTTTTGTTTGTTTGTTTTTTTCAGTCTTCAACAGTCCAGTTTTGGTGATTCTGTGACCACTGCCTCAGTTTTGTGTTCTTGGGTGACAAGTGTAACCTAACATGGTCTTCTTGGTTGTATTGTACAAGGTTTGGCATGTTGTGAGACGCTTTTCTGCTAGTCAGAATTGTAGAGTGCTTTTTTGTTTTACAGTATTCTTTCAGTGAGCTTGAACCATTGAGGTCATTATCTGTTGCCCTCTCATCATCAAGGAGTTTTTGTCCACAGTACTGCTGTTTTCTTTATTGAATCATTCAGAGTAAATGAATGATTGTTTGGTATTAAAATCCCATGAGATCAGTGGTGATAGAAATACTTAGAGTAGCCCGTCTGGCACAAACAATCATGCCAGGGTCAAAATTACCAAGATCATATCTTCAGTCCATTTTGATGGTTGACAAACATTACCAAATACTGCTGGGCCATATCTGCATGATTTTATGCATTGTACTGCTGCCATGTGATTAGCTGATTAGATAATAGCACGAGTAAGTGTACAGGTGTTTCAAAAGTACTCAGTGATTATGTACATAAATGGGAACATTTTGTTCAAAATTCTTTTCTTGGACTATAAATAATTGTCTTTCTTTTATAGGGGCTTTTATTTTATTTCCTTGGAATAAATATGCCTCATGTTTTGTCTGGCATTAAGTGAATTAAACCAAAACTTAATAAAAAACAGCTTGCCTGCACAGTTTAATGTCCATACGTACCAACACGTGCTATTTTTAATAAAACCTTCTTCAAGGAAAAAATAAAAACGAGTAATAAATCCTCACAAAGGGGGGGTGCAATTGTACTGAGAAAAGTGAGACATAAGTCACATAGAAGAAGGTGTAAACAAGGAAGTGTTGTACAATAAATGCACTGAGCTATATAACGTACATATAAAGGAGTAGATGCTTGTCTGATGTATGTAAACGTAATGTAGAACTATGTGCAATAGGGCCTAGTTTTATTTTATTCAGAAGTTCACTAGTTTATATCTGATTTGTTAGTTAATACCTGTATACTGTTATTTTTGCCGCGTCCACATGCTATTCACATCAGACAGAGTGAAATGGATCGGAAATGTAATGGCGGCCGTTTCAAACAGACTAATGCAAACTGTCTAACCGTTTTTAGAAGACTTTGTATATGTAAGTAAAAACCACCTGATTAAAAAATATATATTTTCAGTGTAACAGGAGAGTTTGGAAGGCTTTCCTTTCATTTTCGTTTAACACAGTTATTTTTTATTAGCATCATGATATCAGTGATCAATGGTACCAATCATTCTGAACATAAAACGATACATTTACTCACCAAAAGCCGTATCATTAATATATGTGGAGAAGGAAGATTGGAACCTATGGAGACAAAATGGAAAGGGGAAATAAAAGAAAAGAAAAAAAAAAAACAGAATTTAAAAAGGGTGGGAAAGGCAAGCCGTGTGCACAGTCACTCAATACGAAAGAATTACGATTAACAAGCAAATGATCACTAAGTTGGAAGCTCAGTCTAAACCTTTCTGCTGCAAGAAACAATTATCGTTCTTTTCAGAACTCCAGACCTATATTCACATGATAAATATGGCTTTTGGTTTGACTAATTAGAACCAGACAGTACTGGCCAGCCAAACAACTGTTAATAAAAACAAAATGTCTGTAAGTGAAATGTTGCTTCCAAAAAGAAGTGGAAAAAAGCAGGCAAAAAAAGGCACATGGCCAGAGCTATGAGTGTCTGTGGAGCTAGAAAGTGTGTTTATGTGATGGCCTGGTTTAACCAGCACAGGATAGCTTAGCCAGTAGAAAAGCCCTCTGCACTTAAAAAATGTCTGGAGCTGCGTTCATCAATGACATCATGATAGGGTTCAATACACATTGTGCATGTATTTGATGACGTGTTTGTGTGTGTGTGTTATGTATAGTACATACTTTGGTAAATGGTACTCACCTGACGTACTTAAGTTGATAAAGAAATTAGGTTCCTGGGCTGATCGCTTTTTATTGGCCAGCAGGATGAGGCTCTTACAGAGAGGTGTGGTGGCATTGAAGTACTGACTCGGGGTCAGGTAGCACAACAACATCGGCCACAGCACCTACAACACACAAACTGACTTGCCAACATGGCTTACAAATAATACATATAATAATAAATAATATAATCTCGTGCTCAGCAACAGCAACTTAATTAAAATTAAGTCCAAATATCAAATTTAAATAATAAGTCAAGTTTCTAAGATTGTATCATCTTCCTATGTAATCCTATACAAAGAAGCTCAAAACAGAGTCACTAAAAATAGCCATCTCTCTCTCCACATGTATAAAACTCGGAGAGCCAGAGTGATGACAGAGCTCTGTCATCAGTCCACTGTTAATGTTGGGAGCTATACAGGAAAAGCGCTGACATCTTCCAGAACAAACGCACACACAGACACTGCTATTAGGGGTTAGTCCTGCTGATGCTGGCTGAAAGGATAATTTACGGTTAAATGTTCGTTACGTTCCTTCCTGGTGGTGTCATACAGATAATAAATTTATTTTACTCGACTAAAACACTGCTGTGTAACTCACTTACTAGCCTTGATACTATGCTAGTCTCACTGTAAAGAAAATAGCAATAATGGAGGTTGTCATCCTTAGCTGCAATCCTACATACATGTTACTAAACAGGGTGGCATGATGGCATAGTGGTTAGCACATCTGCCTCACAGTATGAAGGTCCTAGGTTTGAGTCCCGGGCTCGGCAATTGCGTTTCTGGGTTGAGTCTAAATGTTCTCCACGTGCTTGCTCCGGGTACTCCAATATCCTGTCAAATATACGCACAGTAGGCTATTGAATTGCCCCCAGGTGTGAATGTAAATGGTTTTGTGTGTGTTGGCCCTGCGATGCACTGGCATGCTGTTCAGGGTGTATAATTTCTTCACCCATTGTCGGCTGAGATAGGCTCCAGCCTCCTCGCGATCCTAGTGGGATTAAGCTGTTTAGCAAATTAATGAATAATATTGAACAATAAAATCAACTTCCTCTCTTCATGTTAATTTTATTATTCACCAGTGATAAGTACTAGGTCTACAAACATAATACTAATTTGAACATTCTGGCCATACAGTAGAGTGCAGTGGAGATTATACACCACCACTTTTGTCTAAAAGGGTTCCTAATAAAAAGAAGTCAGAAATTACTTCTCTATAATTTTTTTGGTGAAAATGTATTGAACAATGCTATTGTAGGCAATGAGAACCAAAAAATTATTCTGACAAGTATATTGAGGTAAAAGTATGGCGAATAAACAAAAACACTGAAAATACCAATTTTTCAAAAAAAAATTTACATTTTTATTTCTTTGACTTTTGCATAGCAAGAATGAACTTCAAACCATATGGAATGGTTTAGTGAGTGAAGAAATTAAATATATGTGAACGCTATACCTGAAAGGTTAAATGCTGTAATCAAAGTAAAGGGTGGCCACACTAAATATTGACTTTTTTTTTCTCAAAAAAGAGACTGTTATTTTTGTTATTACTATATATTGTTGTTTGTTTACTTATTCTCATCAATGTGATCCAATATTACGTGAAATAAATACTTGAATAGTACTTGATTTCTGATTTATCTTCATTTTGTTAAGCTGTATAAGTGTACTGTATTTTTTTATTTCTTCACTCGCTAAAACATTCCATATGGTTTGAAGCTCATTCATGCTCTGCAAAAGTCAAAATGTCAAAAAAATAAAATGCGCAACACATTTCAATTGGTATTTTTATTGTTTTTGTTTATTAGCCATACTTTTACCTCAATATACTTTTGGAATGATTTTTTTTTGGTTCTCTTTGCCTACAATAGCATTGTTTAATACATTTTCACCAAAAAATTATAGAGAAGTCATTTTTTACTTCTTTTTATTAGGAGCCCTTTTAGACA
>JBCNYH010000001.1:28996368-29006218 GCA_039654325.1 Tandanus tandanus
GAATATAAAGGAAAGTTAGGCCCCTGTCACATTAACAATTTGCAGACCTTATGCCTGGGCATGACAAATTTCTATAAAATTCCTTGCCTTCGCTGGCATATGCTGAATTAGCGATGCCACTCCAGTTTTGAACTTGTACATAACTTAACTTAATCCAGGACCTATCAAAAACTTATAGCTAACTTTTTTTTGAGCTTATCTCCAACGTATATTGACGCATGAAGACGTCTGACGTGTCCCGCTAGCGTAGTATGGGCGTACTGACAGCGTTCAGCGTCAAACTGGGTTACTTGTTAAAATGGGGTTCAAACAAGAAACAGGTCAGTACTCCTCAAGACCCCATGGGGAGCAGACGTCCGAGACTACCCACGCTTATATGCAATGCAACGGAACACAATTATAATTACAAAAAACATCACAATCTTCTCAGTGCGAAAACAAGCAGTTTATTGCCTCACATGTACGTAATAGCAAAAACATTTATTTACAAAACAAGAAATTACCAAGTTCAGCAAAAACCATCAGTTTAGATTTTTATCTAAACTGTCCATCAGTGGTAAATTCAATTTAACAATTATGTACCGAAGGTGAGGTGAATGCCACTGAAAAGTCCCCGAGAAGTAAATGTCAATTCAGCAACATCCACTGAGTCTGAGGCACATCACTGTTTTAGTATATACTATATGGGAATATAAGGAGATGAAAAAAAAGAAAATTATGGTTTATTTCTGCCATTGTTTAAATCATGACAGACACAGAGGAACTCCATATACCCATCAAAGCAGGTACAGAGGTGTGTAAAGGGCATCTCTGTAGTACATACACAACTCAGAAACAAAGAAAAGCAAACTTAACATTTTCAAAATGTTTTTTTAACCTATTTTGACCATGACAGAGGCAAGTCTGGTAAATGTAGCTAATGGCGTCTATTTTGCCTACTCTTTCAGAATTGGTACACAAAAAAGTAAATAAACCACGCTGCATAAAACTGTTGTAATATATACTAAATGGAAACGATAAAAAAACTAACTAAAATGAGATGGTAAATTATTTTTAAACATTTTAACCATTACAGAGGCAGATCAGGTGAGTTCTGCATGTTCCAAGCAGTAGTGTAACTGTGTGGCTAATGGCATCCGTTTATAACAAGTTCAGAGTTTAGTACATACTACATGGAAACAAAAGTAAACCGCACTCTGTGTAGGTATTTTTTATTTTTTTTTATATATATACTACACCAAGAGAAACATTAAAATGCTGATGGTTTATTTCTCCATTTTAATGTGTGATAACACAGCCACCTGCTCCAAGTGACTGAAACTATTAGCGTCATTTTTGATTCAAGCATTACCCACTCTGGACAATGTTTCTTTTTATCACGAAATAGCGGACCAATCAGATTACACAGCTCCTGTGCAGTATATACTAAGTATTTATTCAATTAAAAAAAAAAAAAAAAAAAAAAAAAAAAAAAAAAAAAAAAAAAAAAAAAGACCAGAAAATTTGCTGTTTGCGCGATTAAAATTCATTTGGCTTGCTTAGTGTGCTTCAGATTCAAATAAAGCACTAGGAATTACAAAGTCTCACAAATATTTCTATAAAACTCCAGGAAAACCCTGTCAAAATGGCAAACATTTACTTGTGAAATGCAATTTCAGCAACGGAAGGAGCCGAGGTGTCTGAAGATTAACTCAAATTGAACTTAATCCCCTTTTCCCAAAACCAATGCATAACAGCATCAGTCACCTGACTATTTCACATCATTCACATTTCAGTCATTAAACAACTAAACAGTGCTGTGACCAAACGGTGAACTGTCCCTAACAGGAATAAACTATCTATAAGAGGAAGTTAGTGTAGAAGGTAACCTCACAGGGTTTAAAAGCTTTTCAGTGCTTCACTTACATCCCCTGACTGAGAATTAAATAAAATGACATAATTAAAATCTGAAATATCTTCCAGGAATATTATGTAAAATTAAAAAAACAAACCTTACCAAGGACGGTGAAGCATCGTAGTACTTCATTGTGGTTTTTCACAGTTGGAGGATTATTATAGTCCACAGGTGTACACACCTGAAAGAGTACATCAGGGTACCAAATAAATCTCTATTCTTGTTATAAATGAGGTGGAACATCAACAATACAATGACATGACCAAAGTATTATACATCTATACATTGTTAAACTGAGCCATGAGGTAGTCTTGTTATTTAAAAAGGTATCACAGACATGAGTCTAAACTTTTTCTCCTTTCTTTGGCAGGTTTGCACATGTAAACTGGGCGGTTATTTAAACAAACATAGCCTGTTCAAAACGTGTTCTTCTGCAATAGTACACTCAAGAGAAACATTGCAAAACAGTTGACGTTAGACACAGCCCATGGGTGTCTAGCACAAGTGTGTATGAGAGAGAGAGAGAGATTTTAGAAAAGGAAAAGAAAAAAGTCAAAATAAAAGAACTTCCATAACCTGTTGGTGCAGCACAATTAAAATGTTATCCATCTGTGTCTCGAGCACCCTGCTGCCCATGTTCACAGAGGCCTCCAGAACCTGACAAAGGCTCTATACCAAACACACAAACAAGCAATACATTAAAAATAAATAAATAAATAAATAAATCACACATATTAGAGTGATTGTTACATTAATTTATAGCTAAGCTTATTATAAAACATTAATGTAACAAAATAAATGCATTAAATGTAAAATCTGCCGATACTTTAAGTAAAGTGCTGAAACAATGTTAGTGCACTGGAGCATCAGTGAGTCAGGTTACAGTAAAGTCATGAAGAGCTGCACCTTGCTGATGATGTAATGCTCAGAGTTTTTCTTGTACAAGCTGAGTATGGCAGGGAGGAGTTTTGGGAGCTGCTCCTCCAACTTGTCATGTGGCATCAGGTGACTCATCAACCCCAGAGCCTCAGCTACAGTCAGACGCAACTGCAAGGTGCACACAAACACATTCTTAATATCCTTGTGATTACTACCTGCTGGTTTATTCCCCAGTTTAGCCACCTGACAATTCTAACCCACTGGCCAGCAAACAACTGGGGTGACAGATAAGATGTTCTTTCTTCAAGACACATGAAGCCAGCCAGTCTCATCTTTTCTGAACGCTGCTCATGCTGTGTCACAAGGGCAGCATAACACACTACGAGGAAAGCACAACCCATTCACTTTTGAATGCATGATACATGGATAGTATCCCTGCAAATGTCCAGGGAGAGAAGGTCAGCCAACCCACCAATCACAGCCAATTTTGTTCCCTTTGCCTCCCAGGCTTGAATTGCTAAGGCATTGCTGGGATAATAGGGTGAATCCTTTTACTCTGAAGCCCCTAACTCTTTAAACTCTATACAATATTTATAATATAAAAACATATATATCTCAGTTTTTGTTTAAAGAAAAGGGAGTTTTCCCTCCTCACAGGGACTCGCTAAACGTCAGCACAAGTTCAGATGATCTGATATTAATAACCTTGATGTAACAACATAAATTCTATTAAATTATATGTAATGCAAGCTGTTGTTTAAACACTGCAGTGTTTAAGCAATTTATAAGCACTGACTGTGATCGTCAATTATATTATTCTAAAATATGATTCAGCCTTATGAAGAAATGAAAAATTATTGTAACTGTAAAGAAAATGTAAATAGTGTCGCACTGCTGCACTGGAAAGAATAAAGAAATGAAACCCTGAGAAATGAGGGGAATATGAACATGTTTTCCAGAATTAAACATTGGCTAACCTTTCAGACTTAATCAGTGCAAATTTATGCCACAGCCTTAGGCATTACTCAAAAAAATAAAAAAAATCTACTGACTGAAAGGTCTTAAATGGCTACAGATTAATCCGTAGAGAAAAGACATGCATCACTTACTGAAAATGCTCTTTAGAGAGTTCCTTACTACAGCATAGTTCTCTTAGACATGTCTCCAAATACCATAACCACTTGATTGTATTTGAGAAACTTTGTTATTTGAGGAAACAATTAGAGTACAAAGTTTGCACTGTGCTTTATAAATGTCTGGAAGTGCTCTAAATTCAAACACGGGTAGGCTTCAAATTTTAAGTAGGTTAAAGAGCCAAATTGGTACCAACTAAAAATAAGATTTACATCACAGCCTTCCAATTAAGTCCCTAACTTCTCATACAATCGCTCTTTTTCTGGCTAATTGGGTTAGCTCTAATTGATTTCTTGTGCTGTCTAATTTACTGTACCTTGGCATCTCTACTTTGTAGCCAGTTGTTGAAAAGGATTTCATAGGCGCTGTAGATTTCATTTGAGAACGTGTCTTTGCGTACTGTAGGGTCCGGCGCTTTATCCAAGTTGGCCAGGTACTCCAGAATACTCTCACTGAAGCGTGAAAGAGCTAAGGACAAGAAGGACACTTGATGATGCTGGGATCACAGTTGATCTTTTAACAGCTATAGCAAAGCCCCTAAAAAACAGATGCCTTGTAGAGGATATACATGTACGTTTACTAGTTTGATCAATGTTTTGACGATCAAAGCTGGAAAATTGCACAAGAGTCGAAAAGAAAAGGGTTTAGCGTTGCAGGATGGAGAAAATTATTATAAATGAATGCACGTGTGCATGGCGCCATGCAATATCCTTGTGTCCCATCGAATACATGTTCCTGACATGCACCCAGTGATAGCAACATAGACTTTGGAGCCACCATGATCCTCACCATGTTCCTTAACAAATCTAATATAAATCTGTAGTCATTTAACTGTAGACTTACCAGAGGAGAAGACCCACTTCATGCTGTCTTGCTTGGCGAGTCCTAACATGGGCAACATCGTGCCCAATATAGCGCTGAGGAAAGGCACCATGCCATAAACTGCAAGCAGACACAAGTCACTCAGAAAATAAATGTGACTTTACAGGAGGAGAGTGACAGTGAAATCAATTAGACGGTATGCACAGTGGGCAAAACCAATGGAACATACTAGGGTATGATAAACATGATGGAGAGAGAGAGAAACTAAAACAATCAGCTGAAAGGTGGGGGCCAAACACCATATTTAACATTCAAGGTCTCCTGGAAAGAAAGTGCAAATCTGTCAAATAATGCAAATCTATCACAGCACATGTGTTTGAGGGCTTCATATGAATTTAGAATGTGAATAGACGTGTAGTTTAAACAGGTGCAGACAACCTTGTTACTCTTAATGAATTCAGGGCAAGATATGTACCATTGGAGTCTGAGAGACTGGCTAATGTTTGGACCACGAAGTAATGAGGTAGAACCCCAGGCTGGAACTTGCCGAGGATGTCCTCCATGATTTCATTGATATACTTGTTCCCTACTGCAACCAATATATTACTAGCCGTCTGCTGCCAGTCAGGGACAACTTCCTGTGGGGAAAAAAAAACTAAAATCATTCTGAAGGTACAAAGTAGGGCTATATTGCAGGTTTATTCCTATTTTTCTTTTTTTTCTTTTTTACATGAACGATTACCTTAGACCTGGTCATTTCATCTGAGGCCAGTGTAATGGTGGTCTTTATTTTACGATAACCGATGTCTTCAATCTTGCTTTTTACCACCAGTTCAATGGTCTGTAAAACCAACACTCTGTGTCCTGCCACCAGCTAAACAAGAGGCACATGATTTGTATTAAGTTTCAAACAAACTGATCTAAACAATTTCGATGAACAAAAGACTTAAAAAAAAAAAAAAAAAAAAAAAAAGACAAAAATGGATTCATTCAAACAAGTATGGTTTAATAATGCACATAAAAACTTAATAAACTTTTACATCTCCTTAAAATTCTGCATGATATGCATTTGAGCACTCTGCTAAATTATCTATAATTCTTTTTCTTCTTTTTTTCTTATCTATTCTTTCAGCCTTGCTGTTATAGCAGAGCTCCATACTTATGCAAATGTCAAAAAGCTATGAGCTCGACTTCACGTCCGTGCTAACACAGGCAACCCAATAAATGAAGGAAATGGATAGGAGATATAATCAGAGCCATCAGCGCTGAGTGCACTTTCACTTTGCAAAAAATTATCTTGTTAAGTTAATGATTTTTGTACTTGAGGAAAAAGAATTTTTCGAATACAATTGAAAAGACAGTCATTTAGATTATGGCTGTTTCTTTACTAAAAATAAACGCAAACATTTCCAGAGCTCCGCTTTTAGGCAGTGTCTAAATATTTATATTATGTATAGCAGACACACCAATTCAGACATTAAAAGCCGTCACACTGAAGACTTTCCCCCAGTAAAAACAGAGCATGGAATTTTGCGAGACAATGTGACAAAGATAATCAAAAAGATCACATGCTGAGTAACAGGAAATGACAGATTCATTCTAACAGCTCAGGGCAGGACGGTGTACTTTCAGTAGGAAGATATTTTCAACAATTCTTGAAAACTTTTAATCAGGGCACATTTCTTCTACACATCACCAATAACTAAAATGAAAAAGAAAAAAACTCTCTCAATCACTGATTGGCTGGGACAAATATAAATCTTGGGTGACGCATTTATTTAAGTCTCAAATGCCACTGCAGGTTTCTTTTTAAGGAAATTGCAAACATAAACAGCACATATTTCATAAAAGAAAAATTACACAATAGTGCCACTGAAAGATGTTTGATTTAGGGGGAAATATCCATTGAGGGTGTTCTTAAAAAGTGCTTATGTCAAGTTTCAGAAATATGCAATGTGAACAACAGCATCACTGCCTGACCTTAGAGTGTTTAAGCAGGTAGTCCTGGCACATGGACAGCACCTTATCTGGCTGCTGGTTCCCCAGTGTAAGGATGGACTTCCGAACCTGTTCCTGTACACCCGCATCCTTATCATTAGCTGCATCCAACAGAGCCAGGGTCACCTCTGATTGCGCGCACACACACACATAACACAGAGTTATTCATCAGATGAGATTTTCATCCCTCATTATTAACAATATGACCTACTTCTTGAAATCCCAAAATACTCAACAAGTCTATTCATGTTACCATCATACCTCTGTAACACATTTGCACACACCCAGGCAATCCATTATCTATTTTTTCTGTCTCCATTATAAAGCAGTTGATTTAAAATTCTTTATTAAGCAATGGAAGATGCAGAATGTCACAAACTGTCATAAAGAAAATCATCTGACTAGTTTCCTCATTGTTTTTGATTGCCTTATATCAGAATTTAAATGGATGGTTCCTGTTCAAATCAGAAGACAAGAAGGCATGTGACCCTCAGCCAACCAGTATCATATTTTAGTATTCAAGACTATAAAAGAAAAAGCAGGAAGTGATTCTTAATAAGAGCTCTGCCAACTAACATTTCTCAAGAAAACATTTCCTTCCACTCCTTCCACCAACAGACTGTGTTAGTTAATGGAGGTGTTCAATCACACTAGGTGGATTACAGTGATTACAACACAGGAAAACCATGCTACAGAGAGCACATGCTGTTTAATACAAAGTAAAAAAAAAATGGAGGCTTAAACTAGGGCAATTCTAAGTAAAAATGGACTGAATCTCAAAGTTTCCCCATATTATGTTTTGAGCACATATACCTCTGATCCAAAATCACAAGACAGTGGTACGACATGCATTTACTTAGGGAGATATTTTCAAAACCTAATGACTTAATACACTGGGACTAGAGATAATTTCCCCATTAAACTCACATGTTTTATGATGTGAGGAAAACGATAATATCAGCGGAAATGTGAGGGGAAATGAATGCTTAGAATCTGGACTCTATTAGTCTCGAATACAGATTTTGTCTAAGCCCTGAGTAGTCGGTGCTTTTAAGGGTGACTCATTACAGACACAGCACTGCAGTCCAGGACTATGCATAAAGGAGCACAACAGCAACAATAGGGGCAGTCATAGGGTGCAAGGTATCTCTGCAAGGTACGAATGGATTATTATAACCTGGCATAGTTATAATGAAATGTCTTTCCCTAGTGGGAGTTGATTGAACATCCTGTTAAAGACAGGGATTTGTTGTTTTTTTTAATTACATGATCACCTCCAAAATTCAACTTGTTCTTTCTTAATCGAGGCCTCAACCAACCACAAAGTTTGATGAAAATCAGACAACTAGTTGTAATCCTACTAAAAAAAACCTTTAATAAATGCTTGTTAATAAATTCTACATCCAGACAGTGATCCAGATGTGCTCGAAAATGTTACAGATTCTTGCCAGGCCCATACCCATCCATCTACCAAGCTTGGTGAAAATTGGTTAAGTAGTTTTTGTGTAATCCTGCTAACAGACAAAAAAAAAATTAATAATTATTTTTTTTTAAACAGACCCTGGTGAATACTAACCTCCTCTACCAAGTGTAAACCAAATATCTACCAAATATTTAACAATTAATTTTTTTACGTGTTACTCGCCTCATGCAAGATTTCACACAGATTACCATGAAAACCTACTCTCGGTACCTTTACATTTAAGTTGGATTGTTGGAAGACATTTTTCATGTCATATTACTTTCATAGTCACCTTGTGGAGGGAGGGAGGAGCTATTTACTAATTAGGTGCATAGAGCTCAAAAATTGTATGCAATCTATTATCTCTATTAATGTATGTCAGGTACCATTGGAGGCTATCTCAGCGACCTCTGGGCAAAGGCGGTGTACACCCTGGAGAGTTCGCCAGTCCATCACAGGGCCAACACAAACATTCACACCTAGGGGCAATTTGGAACAGCCAATGTGTTTAATGTGCATGCATTTGGACTGTGGGCGGCAACCAGATTACCCAGAGGAAACCTGGCAGGCACTGCGAGAACATGCAGACTTCACACAGAAACGCCCTCACCAGTCATGGGGCTCAAACCCAGGGTCTTCTTGCTGTGAGGCTGATGTGCTAACCACACCGCCAGCCACGTGTTCTACCAGTAGTTTATAAATGTACATAACTTGGCAATTCATGATGTACTTTTGTAAGTTTGGGTCATCAGGAGACACCAAAGTTGTCTTTGAGGTCTTGAGCTGACATTTTGGAATGCTGAGATAATATGCAAAAGAACAAATAGATCAATGTCTACTGTCCAGGGCTATACTGGCCACTGGTTGTTTCAATCAAAGGAGCACTTTCCAGCAGACAGCAGATTGATTGATTTATTGATGTGATTGTGAAAATATGAGTTTATGTACTTACGCTCCACATCGCTCTCCTCAATGACCCCCATGGCGATGCAGTGGTGATCATCTAGCTATACATCTATGATTCCTGCTGGCCTTTAAACACACATCATTAATGGAGAAAAAAACAAACACACACACATACACTTACTTGTCCTACTATGCTTACTTTGAGGACCTTTCACTGACAATTACTCACTGCATGGTATTATTATTATTATTATAGCTATGGGGAATATATGACATACACACACACACACACACACACATACATATATATATATATATATATATGTATGCCCGTATGTGTGTGTATATATGTATGTGTGTGTGTGTGTGTGTGTGTATATATGTATGTGTGTGTGTGTGTGTGTATATATATATATATATGTGTGTGTGTGTGTATATATATATATATGTATGTGTGTGTGTGTATATATATGTATGTATGTGTGTGTGTGTGTATATATATCTATGTGTGTGTGTGTGTGTGTGTGTGTATATATATATATCTATGTGTGTGTATATATATATATGTGTGTGTGTATGTGTGTGTGTGTATATATGTATGTATGTGTGTGTGTGTGTGTATATATATCTATGTGTGTGTATATATATATATGTGTGTGTGTATGTGTATATATGTATGTATGTGTGTGTGTGTGTATATATATCTATGTGTGTGTATATATATATAGAGATATATATATCTATGTGTGGGGAGA
>JBCNYH010000001.1:29008818-29019093 GCA_039654325.1 Tandanus tandanus
GTTGGTGTGAAAGTGAATCTCTCTCAGTCACTCTCTCTCTCTCTGAGTGAATTTTGCTAGATGCATGCAAATCTGAAAATCTCCTGTGTGTGTTGTGTTTCAGCAGTATCAGTAAAAAGTTTATCTGTCCTTGGAGGACAGGGGGGTAAGAAGAGAGCGTTCATTTAGAAAAAAAAGTGGCAGGCCCGCAGCTCTGTGAGATTCTACTCTATAGGCTGGTTCAGTTCATAGGCGTCTCGGACCACATAATGTAACCCTTAAAGAGGGTTTGGTGGCCCATACGGGGACAGATAAGGATAGCTCGGTTCTCCTTTCTGGGAACTTCAGAGCAGTGAATTTGAGTCTAAAAGTGGCTACAGGTGAGCGGTTTTGCATACCAAAACATTGGGCTTGACTTTGCTGACTTGTGAGTGTCCAGAGAGGAGAGATGAGTAAACTCCACTGAAAAAACTAACTGCTTTACTTATTGAATGTTTATAATCCAGGAATTTATGTGATAAGTGAAAGGGAAAAAAGAAGAAAAAAACAAAAGGAAAAATTCCAGAGATGTTTATTTAGCCCATCTTTTCTGCTTAATGAGTTGGTGTGAAAGTTAATCTCTGTCTCACTCAGTCAATCTCTCTCTGAGTTAATTTTTTTAGCATGCATGCAACTCCAAATAGTTGGAGGAGTGAGTGTGTTGTTATCAAAATAAAAATGGCAGACATGCTTGTGCGCATATGATGATAAGAGTAGTGTAATGGCAGAAGACCGGAGTGTGCACTAGTGTTTCAGTTTAAACTGAGTGTAATGTTGTAATGTATGTGCTGTCCTTTTCCTTCGGGATTGAAAAAGTGATAAAAGTGTGAAGATAACATTATACTAATGGTTTAGTTAAAATATAATGTATTATTTTAATTATTAATATTCCTGTATATCATGCTAAAAGCACAAAATATCGAAACAGAGTGCTGTCTTGGAGGAGTTGGGGGAAATTCCTAATGCTAAGATAACAGAGATGAAGCACAGGGAGTTAACTCTTTCCTAGTATATGTCCAAATGTTCTGTATTGGTATTTATTCTAGTTATCTATTGTTTGTTGTTTTTTCTTTCCGTTTTCTTGTAAAGAACTTTCTAGAATTGAAAATGTTATTTGGTAAATGGTATTTGGGTGCAGAAATGGGAGATATTAATTGGAAAGTAGTATTTTATTATCAAACAAGCTGTGTTAGATACGGGGTGACAGAAAAAAAGGATTATTCTTCTCCTCATTTCCTTTTAAATATGTGTCAGTTGAAACTTTCATTTCTTTTATGGGCCCCAACGCTGAAGAATAGCAAATACCAGAGATTGTTTTTAATGAAAAGGTTGCTTATGGTACCTACATTTATGATTTATACAGCTCTGATTAGTTGCTTCTGAAAAACTACCAGCTCTGCAATGCTTTCTAATCAAATAAAAGGAGTATCCTAAGTTTCATCAAGTTTTAAGTATAATTAAGTTTCCTTTTCTATAATGATAACTTTTCTTCATTTTTCCTTATCTTTAAAGTTGTATATGGCGGTAAGAGGAGCCGGAGAACAAAGAGGGAATTACTAGACTGTGTATGAATTTTCCTGCATTTGACTTCACATGGTAGGACAATATATGAACGATGTATTTTCTTTTCTTATTAAAGGTATTAATTGAATTCAAATAATATGAATTATGTTTCAATATCACATAATTATATATTGCTCAATTAGGTATTAGATTAATCATGTAATCATCCTGTTATTAAAACCATTACTATTTGTTTACTTATAAAAGTAAAATCTAAATTGTGTTTAGTAGTTTAATAAGGACTAGGTCCATGAGAGTGAGAACTTGAAGAAAACTGCCAGAGGGGGGACAATGGGACCTGGGTGATGTGCTAGCAACCTCTCCCCAGGACCCCAACAAGTGCCTCTATGTAGTGCAAAGCTACAGAGCACTGAAGAAACATCACGTCTGATTAAGAAGGTGATGCGGCATATAACTGGACAATTTTCGCCACAACAAGGGCTGAGGTCACCAGTAGGTTTAGAGCAATAAAAGTGTCAGAGTCAAGCCACAGTTGCGAAGGCTGCTGCTAAGTATTAGGGGCACGTTTTTTGTTCTTTCCTGAGGGGTTTGTAGTATTTTTTTAACTTGACCATGCCATAAGAAAGGTATGACCATAAGACCGCCATCGACACGTAGGGGGTGCTGCAGGTGGATAAGGATAAGCGTGGTTCAAGGTTACTGCATTTAACTGGTAATAGAGGGAGAAGAAGAAAAATGTTTAAAATGTTGAAAAATTACATCTGCACTCAGAAAAGAGATGAAGAGAAATAAACGAGAAAAAACGTTTACTGGAAGACCTTAGCTGAATAAGTAAACCACTTTCTTATTTAAAATTAGGATATAGAAAAAGGTATAAGTTAAAATAAATAAGAATGATAAAACTTGCAAGTTGTGTCATAGTGAAAACAAGTGCATATGTACTTGTCTTTAATGGAGGCACAGGACATTATGGGGTTGTTATTATGTAGTGCCTCTCTGATCTGCCATGATCAGGAATCTCATATAAATATAAAATATAATCTTATAATATATATAATTTTTTATTTTTTTATTTTTATTTTTTTTTTAATGGGTTGAGCAAGTTGTACCTCTCTGATCCAAGAAGGTCTGAAAAGATTTTTTAAGTGGATTTAATAAATGATGAATTATGAGAAAATTACCATAGGACCACTCCTAGATTTTATTAAATAATAGTTGGACCTATTGCGGAGTTTATGTCTAAAAGAGATGGATTTGGCAACCACAGTAATTTCAGGTATGAGAAGTGAAGACTATAAAAAATGTAAGTTGAATTACAATGCATAGTGAAATGCAAAGATATTTAAATAATAGTTGGAGGAGTATGTTGTGATCAAAACACTTAAAAGATGGCGGATATGCACTTGAGTATATGATGATAAGAGTAGTGTAATGTCGGAAGAATGGAATTGTGCGCTTGTGTTACAGTATAAACTGAGTGTAATGTTTGTGCTTTCCTGATCCTCCGGGATTGGAAAAGATGAAAAAGTGTCAAGGATAACCTTATACTAATGGTTTAGTTAAAATAAAATGTATTATTATTATAATTTTTAATATATAAATTGTGTTTTCCTTTTCCTTTTCTTTAGACATTTTGTTTGATCCTGATTGTTCTTTTTATAAGTACTGTCTCTTGGCTACTCTTTTTATCTTTTTATTAATTTTTTACATGTTGGAAAATAAACATAATTTTATTTAACTTCCAAGAACTAAGAAAGGCAACTGGAAAAAAAATACTAAAAGTTTGTTTAAAAAATGATTTTTACTCCTGGTCATAAATACATCTGTTACTATACGTCTGAGGTGTTTTCAGTGAAACACTGAGAAATTAAAGGTTTGGATTGGCAGAGAGATGGCATTTGCAGATAGAAATTAGTCATAAAAAATACATGGGGATAACTTAAATAATAAATAATAATTAAAAAAAAACAATAATAAAAAATAGTGGTTGAACAAGACGTTGCTTGTGAGAAGATAAGCACGGCCTTGGGCCCTTAACGCTGAAGAATATCGCGTACCGGCGTTTGATGATAAGGTTGCTTCTTGTACCTAGATTTATGATTTGTATAGTTCTGGGTATTTGCTTCTAAAAACTACCAGCTCTGCAACACTTCTTAAGTTTTAAGTATAATTAAGTTTTCTTTTCTATGAAGATTTTCTATTTCTATGAAAGTTTCCTTATTCTTTCCTTGTTGTTACATTTCTGTACAGCAATAAGAGGAGCAGGAGAACAAAGAGGGTATTATTACTAGAGTATGTTTGAACGTTCCTGCATTTGACTTAACAGGGCAGGACTATATAAGAAAGATGTATTTTCTTTTCTTTTTGTTTTCTGTTAAAGGAATAATCAGCAAAAATTTTAATGTAATTGTGTAACTGTCATTGAAAAGAAGGGGGTAGGAAATTAGGAATTACCATGTGATTGGACATTCTAAAACTTAGACTTAATTGGCACAAGGGGTCACTGTGTTTAGTTCTACAGGGATATCATGGTTTTGTATCCACAGCAAGACCTGAGTGCTGCTCTTCAGCTGGACACCTGGAAAAGTTGAGGGACTGTTCTCCACATCAGCTTGGTAAAACCAAACCTAAGTAATTTCACATCACTTGTGTGAATTATGTTTCAATATCACATAATTATATATTGCTCAATAAGGTATTAGATTAATCATGTAATAATCCTGTTAATAAAAATATTACTATTTGTTAACTCATAAATGTACAATCTAAATTGTGTTCAGTAGTTTAATAAGGTCTAGGTCCATGAGAGTGAGAACTCGTGGGTTGAAGAAAACTACTGGAGGGGGAACAAAGGGACATGGGTGACGTGCTAGTTAACCTCTCCCCAGGGTCTACGTACTACAAAGCTACAGAGCACGAAAGAAACATCACATCTGAGGAAGAAGGTGTTGCATATAAGCATATAAGCCACAGAGGGGGGGAATGTGGAGGGAAAAAGGGGTTAACAGGGGTATATGGTGCCATTGGGGGCATTGTGGGTTTGGACCCATGAACTGAATAAATCCTATAGCCTGCCGGTCTGAAATGTCATAATGTCATATATTTGGTCCTCCATAAAACTTATGCAAATTGCTGGACTTCCCTGTCAGATATTCAAATTAATTATTGATCATTAACAGCATCAATATGAATATGAAAATAAATACAGAAGTTGTAATGTCTTTGGAATGAGTGATCATATTTCCTTTATTTAAAGACATTTGTTATCCTGAACTGGAAAGCTAGCCAGTGAAGTCTTCTCTAATGAAAAGTCCTATATTTAAGTTGTTAATGATTATACCTATAGTAGAGCAATTGTATGATTTACTCTTCTATTTGATTACTGGATGATTTATGTGACTATTGTATGAGTAGTTTATTCACTGAAGTAAGATTATTTTATTTCAGCCATTCCACTCTGTACAAGGACCTTGAAAAAAGAACAAAATGTCCGTCCTAAGCGATAGGGGGCATCGAGTTCAGACCCTTCAAGGTCAACTTGACATATGATGTCATTTCTCGGATAAAGCGGAGGGGGTCTCGATGTACCAATCAGGAATGACATATGAGATGTCTTTCTGTCATTCCTTGGAAACAGAGCCAGAGGGACCAATGAGAGTGGAATGGGCACTATATAAACCAATGCATAGCTGGTAGACTGGGTCCTAGATTTTTTCACAAAACAATTTCTTCTGTGTGAGTGATTGTATGCATTTCTTTTTTTAAAGGCTAAATAAACACCTGGAAAATGAATTTGGATCTCTTGCGTCATGAACTAGACACTTTTTGCCACAGCATTCCGTAAGATCTCACTGACAATTTAGCAAAGAAATGCATCACAGTGCAACTAGTAAAAAAGTCGGCTTCTAAGCTCCTGATAATGACAGCCAAAAACACTCAATTTATTCTCTGAATCTAATTTACATGAGTGATTTTGAAACTCTGTCTTTTCTCCTTTCCACACAATAAAGGAACAATAGAAGAATCTTACTGCTTAGGCTGCTGAGACTTGGCTGGACTTCACTGCTTAGGCTGCTGCCCCTGCGACCCAACCCCGGATTAAGCGGAAGAAGATGAAGATGAAGATAGAAGGATTACACCAGAGGGTGCTAGATGGCTCAGGTTTCCTCTAAATGCAGAGACAGAAGTGCATTTGTTTTGTCTGCGTAGCGAAGGATTCGATTATACTATCGATATATTATAGTGTTCTTGCTCACGTCACATAATTATTATTTATTTATTTATTTATTTTTTGCAATACTGTAATAATCCCGCAAGGGAAATTATTGCCTCTGCATTTAACCCATCCAAATTGAGCACACACACACACACGTAAACAGTGAGCACACACACACTTGGAGCAGTGGGCTGCCACAAATTGGGGTGCCCAGAGAGCAGTTGGGGGTTAGGTGCCTTGCTCAAGGGCACTGCAGCCATGGAGGTGGAGGAAGGGAAGGTGCTGCACACTGCTACATCATAAATAAATACATCCTCTCCATGCTTCTTATTTTTGCCACATGCAATGTGAGAGTATCCCATTTTCATAAAAATAATGTCATCAATTCTAATTCAGTAAATTTTTGTCAAATTCAGCGAATGTCACCTCATGGTCAGCTGTCTGTTCATGCTGAAAAATATTTGGTGTTTGTACACAGTTCTGGCTCTGTAGACGGGACCAAAACAAAGTGGTTTGAATACAGCCACACAACCCTATTCTAACCAGTCAGCATCAGGGGTTATCTGTGATCAGGAACAGCACAAACACACCCTATTACTGATTGATTGGTGGGGAAATGGGGTTTGTTTTGGAAATGCACATCCATGAATTTGGACATGGAGCTTCTGAAAAAGTGCTGAAGGGAGGTTTGTATTTGTTTGACTGTTAAATTTAAAGATCCACAAACTTTCTCCAGAATCAATGGCCCCTTTGAATAGCTTTTTAATGGTAGCAGAGGCATATACAGTTTCAGTAGAGGATTACAGATTTATTTTTGGTAGCAGAAAGACAGTAGTTTTTATGGTCTAATTCTAGTGAGCACATGATCAAAGAACTGAAACTAGGCACTGTTCATTCCTTTTTTCCCAACTGACATTATCTATGATGGATTGATGTACAATGCATTTGTTTTTAGTTAGTTTGTTTGTTTTGAAATTACAAAGAATAGTAATTGTTTTTGCATCAGATACTAACTAAAATGGTTTCTTAAATATTACATTTGACCAACATTGTTTGTGGAGCAGTTTAAACTATGTGATATTTTCTTCCAGAAAGTTTTATGTACATGATATAGTAAGATCCTGAACCTTTGTAACATCTATATCAGGGGACAAGTGAAGCAAAGCCTGAGCCCTTGTGAGGTTTTTTTCTGTGTGTGTGTGTGTGTGTGTGTGTGTGTGTGTGTGTGTGTGTGTGTGTGTGTGTGTGTGTGTGTGTGTGTTTGTTTGCACTAGCAGAAATCACAACCAACCCTTATCAAATTTGTTATAATTAATTTTAAAATTTTTGTATTCTTTTTGTTTTAGCCTGTTAAATTAAATGGGCTTAATTCAAATTCAAATAATTCAAAATTTATTCACTCTATACCTAAATAAACACATTTTTTTCTGCTGCCGGAGTGTTCAGTAATAAAAAAAAGCTCTATGGCTCCAATAAATAGCCAAAATATCCATGTTCACATTTAAATAATATTCAGAAAATAAACCTGTACTGTTGGTCTGTGGTCTGCATGACTCAGTGCTTTAAACATAATGCAAAGTTAGTGATATTTTAAGAGGTCTGACAGCATAATGTATAAACAAACAAGTAAAGCTTGAAAGTAAGGGATGTGGGATTTGTGTTTCTCAGATGATTATCTGGAATGAAGAATCTGTGAGGGTGCATGTCATCGGTGTGTGTGTGTGATTGTGTGTGTTCTGGCATAACATAGCAACATTATGTGGTAGAGTAAAAGAAATATTGAGACAAATGAAAACAGGAAACTTTATTTCAGGGCATTTTAGTGTTATTCTTTTTTATTTACTTTGCCAGTTACTGTGGACAATATGCTTTCTGTTCACAGAACCAGGCATATTTTCAAGCACATAACAAGACCAGCCTGTACCTAAGCACTTACTATATAACTTCTTTATTTAAAGCTGCAATAAGTAAATTGGTTTTGTTTTTGGTTTTATTTGTTTATTTATTTATTATTATTTTTGTTTGTTTTGTTTTGAAATGTAAACAGTAGCATTAGTGAGTCAAGGGATGAAGGTAAAGGGCATGTATTTAATTCACTGTGGAAAATTGTCAGTGTGTACACCTCAGATTTAGGCATGTTCTTCAATAATGTAATATAAAAAACAATCACCAATATGAGCTACATTGTATTGCATCAGATCTATCTGATCTTGTGAATTGAAACACTCATGCGCTGAATTGCTTGTGTTTTACACTCTGTCAGAGGCATGAATTAAAGTTTAACTGAAGGCGGTGAGACAAAAGCGTTCCAGCTTTATTAGGGAAAGATGAAGTCAGCAGCTTGTGCAGCACCTGTAACTATTTTCATACAGAAATTCAACAATGCTAATATTGTGTCCTGGCTTGTGTTTTCTCATGTGTAAATGTGATGGATTGGCAACCATAAAAGGCAACCAGTTAGCAATGTTTTCAGTGTGAATTATCAACTGGAAACTCATTTGTAAAACAGACAAATCAAACTAAAACTAAATAATTATGCACTACAAAATGTAGTCACTCAGAGAGTGAGTCAGTGGAAGCTTACACTCACTTGAATCATTTTAATGGCATGACAAATAGTTCACTCCGGCACAACTCTCAACCACATTTAACAAAACATGTTTGGAGTTGAAGTCATAAAAAGTACTGCCAAGATGATGGGACCAGTGAAAACGGGCTTTATGAAACACTAACACACATGGAGGAAGTATCTGACTCCAGATCAGCATCTAACCTGCAAATACAGCCTTGTGTCTGTTTGTACAGCTGAATGAGCTGAGACATTGTTCACACAGACACCTCATCCCCAAGGACCAGCACACAACTGTCTGAGGTACAGCTGATAACTGAGGGGAATTGTACCGTTTGTTTTCGTTACATGCCTTGGGTGGGGTCTCTGAAAGTATCAGGTCACAAAGTTGATTGCATTTCTAATGTTTGAAAATAAAGCAATGAGGTAGGTACTGATTACAAGACACACAGGATTATTTACTATTGTCTCTAATGGAAATCAGAGTATTCTGAATGCTTGAACGTTCACTTTTTCACAGAGATTAATATAAAAAGTTTGAGTTTTGGCTGAATTAAACCCAAGTCATAAAGAAAAGGTCCTGCCTTTTGTGTGTGTGTGTGTGTGTGTGTGTGTGTGTGTGTGTGTGTGTGTGTGTGTGTGTGTGTCGTGTGTGTGTGTCGTGTGGGTGTTTGGGTTCTATGGGTATGACATTGACCACAAACAAAGGAAAATGAAATAAATTATAGAGGCAGCTATTTTTCATTTTATTGTTTTTGCTTCATAGCTGAAACCTACCACAAGGTCCTGATTCAAGAAATCATAAACCATAATACCAAACTAAAAATATGATTATAGAGCTGTCTGCAATGTCCCATTTTGGAATTTATATTGTGGAATTTGTCTTATAAGTAAAAAGTAAGATCAGAAGGTGATGTCATACTGAACAATGACACATCAGCACCTGCATTACTCAGTTATTATTTCTTAAATGATGTGTCTGATACCTGCAACATCATGCAGATAATATTTTTTAAAAACTACAATTCTATGATTTAAAGTTGGTAGCCGCATGGTGGTGCAGATGTTGGTAACACTGCCTTGCAGTTAGAAGTGTCTGGGTACAAATCTCATGGCTGACCAGTGAAGTTTGCATGTTCTTCCAGTGAGAGCATGGGTTTCCTCCAGGTCCACCAGCTTCCTCCCACAATCCAAAGATATGTCGATTATATTAGCGATCTACTCTTTATTGCCCACAGGTGTGAATGGTTCTTCATCATTGTGTTTGCCCTGTATTAGACTGGTGTCCTGCCCAGGGTGTTCCCCAGCCTATATATTGTCGAGCTGTTCAGGGTGTAGCCCCCTTCGCCCAATGTCAGTTAAAATAGGCTCCAACCTCCCCGTGACCCAAGTAGAATTAAGCGGTTTGACAAATGAATGGTTTCTTCACCAGCTCCTCTTTTTCTTTGCCTTGAAAGAAAAAAAATATACAGCTTGTCATGATACAAAGAAATAGCAAAGCCCTATATAATGAAGATGCTACAGTTTTGTCTGACCTTAACAAAGCACTGACACATGATATTCCTTCCAATCCCTCATTGGATAATTTGGAGTTTGAGCCCCAGCTGTAAGACAGGGCCCTTAAAATCTATTGGCTCAAACTTGTCACACTGACCCCACATAGATGTAGGGGATAAAGATGTAAAAAGATGAAAATATTATCAAAAGGAATTTTAAAACTTTTTAAGGATTATTTCTGACCATTCTGTGATTATTAACGTTTATACATACACTTTTGTTCTTCCGTAAAGTAAAAACAAAAAGACAGACTTTATGTATACAGTATAATGTATACAGCTCTAGAATAAATTAAGAGACGACTTACACTTTTTTCTTAAAGCTCCAGTCTTACATAAAATATTTAGTCATGTTTTTGTTGCTAATAGTTCATGGTGACTAAATAAATCAA
>JBCNYH010000001.1:29044101-29054465 GCA_039654325.1 Tandanus tandanus
TGAACGACACAGGAAATCATTCCTACCTGTGGCTATTAAACTGTACAACTCCTCCATATAGCAACAACATCCACTGTCATGCATTAGCATTTTGCACCACATGTACATTATGCTATTTATCATATTGATAATACCGTACATATTACTCACTGACAGGATTCATTTTGTATCTGTTTATATAGATATTAGGAACTTCTAATTTTAGACTTACAAGGCATTAAAAATGCAACAAGCACAAATGTACAACATGTATATAAACATGAAAATTTTAAAATTGGTGGTTACCAATTTCTCATGAGTAAAAGTGTATGCCCACGTTAGTGTGTGCAGGTGGCACGATCACAAGTCTGATACCTTAGCCACTCCTTGATTAATCCACAAAGTGGAGCATGAGATCAAAACATGTTCGTTTGTTGTCAATGTCAAGTGGCACCTCTGGCTATAAAAAGCCTGGTAAAAAAAGTTTACGTTTGTGAAAAGTAAAAATACCACAACTGCCACAAGCAAGCAGAGACCAGGCCCTGGGCATGCTGAGTGCCGGAATGACCGCTGCAAGGGTAGCAGCACACTTTGTGGTGCATCATTCAACTATTGTACGCCTTCAGACACGCCACAGACAGACGGGAACCACTCGAGACCGACCAAGACCTGGCCAGCCACGTACACATGCACAAGACCGTCGTATCCAGGTGATGCATCTGAAGGACCGTTTCTGTCCAGCAACACTGACGGCGGCTGAGGTTCCTGGTACTCGCCGCAACCACATCAGTGCTCGTACAGTGCGCAGAAGGCTCAGGGAAGAAGGTATCCAGTTGTTCATAGCACATGTATGGTCCTGACAGATTGCAGGTGCTGAAGAACACTGAAATGTATTTTTACTCGCCACTGTCCGTGTCTGAAATGTCTATTCTTGATTTGTATATTATTTAACTGATTTTGGTAATCATAATAATAAAATTATGGAATTGTTTCAATGTTGCATTTTTAATGCCTCTTAGTATATATGTAGATTTCCGTATGTATATTGTATACATATAGATATTTGTAATTTTTCTTATTGAGACTTTTATCTTTATCTTTACTTGGTATGGAGTGGTTATCTGAGTTACTGTAAACTTTTTTTTTTTGTTTCAGCTTGCACACTGATTAAGTCTGGCTAATTCATGCATGTTTGGACACTTGGACACTTTCATCATTAACCCTTTGCAAACCAGAGTTCCAGGTGAAGGCCTTCTTGATATTATTATCATACAAAGTAGAGATATAGAGGAACATTAGGGGGCACACTGAGTTATGGTCTGATGAAAATGTACCAAAACTGCATTTTCACCACAAAAAGTGCCCCTATACAAAAGTGCCCAAACAAAGACACCGCCATTCATGCATATTTAGATAGGAAAGGTCCCCATGTCTCCATAATATGAAAGAATGAGCCAGGCTTAATCGGGGCGCAAGCCATTGGAGGTCCTGGAATGCAGCCCAAAAAGTGAAAAGTAGTGATTTGTGTTGCCTGATACATTCATATCCTCTTGAGAAACCATAGTCCTCATATGATGACATCATATTTTCTTCCAACTACATTGTGTGTATATCCTTGTAAGATCTTCATATGAGGGCCATTGGGTATTAATATTTTAGCAAATGTCTTCCTGTTTAAAAATGTTGATCAAGTTAAGTAGTTATCAGGTGATAAGGAACAAAAGTGGTGCACAGAAATGACAAGACACACAACATTAAAGTTTGGGTCTTAGGAGGATATACCATGGAATCACGGGGGCTGAATGAGGGTGCACGGAGATAATCAAAGTCAAAAAACAATTTTTTAGTTTTTTGAATTTTGGCCCTTGGGACCTCTCCCCTTAAGAGGACCACACATTTTTTCCAAAGGGTTCCAGAGATTTAGTTTTTTTTTTATGTGATTTCTGTCAGTTTTGGCAATATATGTACCCCCCCACAAAAAATTGATAGGAATGGGAGGGGGTGATGTATCACATCCTGGGTGATTCTTAGAAAAATTGTCTCTTAATAATAAAGAATTTCTCTTCACAGAGCCACTAATTATTGGCTGTTTCTTTATTACAATATTCTGAGAACAACCTAGAAACTGTTATGTGTGAAAATCTCAGGTGATCAGCAGGTAAAAGAATATTGAAACCAGTCCAGTACCAACAGTCATACCATGGTCAGAATGACTGAGACAACATTTTCCTCCCATTCTGATAACTGAATAGCTGAGGCTGCTGGCTGTGCCACGTGATTGGCCGGTTAGATAATTGCATGAATGAGTAATCATACAGGTGTTCCTAATAAACTACTCACTGTAGATAAATAACAGTGGAAAAGCAGGTGGCAAATTCACCTTCTATACAGCACTTTCTCTCTTTCACAAACACAAACTCAATTCTCTGCGGTTGCATGATCCTCATCTGGACCCTGAGTTCCTGCCAGCTATCCCTGTCATCATCCCAGCAGTCAGAAAACAACTCTTCTCCATTTTTACTATGCTTTTGGACTAATTGTTTCCTGCTGGTACAGCTGCAGCTCAGCTAAACCCTTTCTCAATGGCTAATCTGTCCATTCTCCAGCCTGAGTTTAACATATTTGAGTATAATATGACTACTTTTTATTCTAGTATACAATATAAGACAACCAGTGAATTTGGCATATTAACTTTGCATGTAAACCTAAAGCTCCACTTCAGTTTAGTATTGCTGTTATGAACATTTTATGTGAAAGAAATTGAACAGAAGAGATGACACATGTCTCAGGAGGGATTATAATCCATTTAAGGAAAAAATCAGAAGTTTAATGTGCTTGGGGAGTACTCCCACTTAGCTGTATTTTTAAGGCTCTTCTAGAGATCAGGCTGTCAGCAACCTGCTCATCTAATTTATTCCAATTGCGTTCATTGTTGGCCAGTGTCTAACTTTCTCGATCACTCTTTTACCATGCACAGATTTCCAGGTTTTTTTCCTTTTTGTAATCAATGAAGGGTGGGTTTTGTAGTCAAATTTCGGAATTATTTTGAATGGCAATTCAGATGGACATTGAAAAACTGGTCCCAGTATGGCGAGCCCACACATAGTTCTCAGAGTTTTTATAATCAACACAGCTATGCATTCACTAAGCCTTCAGACTCTTTCTCTGTACAACTTTTCTAAATGTTAGTCAGATGCAGAATTAACAGTCTTTGATTGTAAAAGAATTCTCTGAGTTCTTTCACGTAGTCTCACAGCTTCCAGTGTCTCACTACAGGCACATACAGACAGGAGAGAGAGAAAGAGAGAGAGAGATGAAGAGCCAGGACCAGCAGCTGAGAGCCAGATCCCAATGCACTCTCTTCAATCCAATATGGCCTGGGTTTTAATACTGGAAAAATCTTCCTTAGCTGTCAATCACATGCTTTAATAAAAACATAGTATAACATTGCGGTCTCGCTCACTCTCCCTCTGCCTCTTGGAGAGGCCGAATACAAGGGGTATCTGCAAAACTCCAGGCTTTTATTAGCCACAGCTTGTGCTGGAAAATTGGGATTGTGGCAGCACTCATCTGGTGGACATTAACTAAGCACCTGGAGCTTTAGTCAATCATGAAATTAAACTTGGGTATTAAAGACAAATGAAAAAGCTCCACTCTCAGACAAATGTGGTCGCCATTTCTTTGACGCATTTAATCAAATTTCCTACAGGCGGCACAGACTTAACCCACAGGGTGTCAACCATCACCTCCCTGGCAAGAAGTGTTTGTTTTCTTTTGCGATAGAGCTCACGAGTGATGGTTTATTCATTTTACTGCTTCCTTTATTTTCATAACAGAGAGAGCTTTTAAAGAGACTGAGGCAATGGCTGAGTGCAGATCAAAAACACACTGCAACGCTCAGCTGCTAACATCATCCAGCCTGAACCCACACCTGAGAAATGAACAAAGTGCATTGTATGCTTCTTATATTGTCTTATTTTTTTTCTACATGTGTGGGACACGTCATGTGTGTGCTATTTATTATTATGTACCATTCTGATTAACTCTATTGTGATTGGTCAAGGTGCTTATTTTGGATTGCTCAGACTGTTACTCTGGAAGCAAGGCAAATCAGAGGTTTATACTGATGTACCTGTTCTAATACATTATCTCTCTACTAACCTTCACAGTGACTTGTATGGTGAACCCTCGAAAATAAACAATTATGAAGAAAGTCTAATTTTCACACACATACACTATTACTTTCTATTAAATTAAATTCATGTGAGTATGACAGGGTAGAAGAGTGTTTGTGTAAGAGTATAGTGGTATGTGTATAAGAGTATGATATGTGTGAAACCAAGTATAAATTTTGTCCTTCGCCCCATAAACCTCCACTGTCAGTGCTTTGTAATAGTCAAAAGTAAAGGTGCTTCCTTTGTTTTGTAAGGAAAGAGTTTGCAGTTTTTCAGGAACATGACACAAACTTGATTTATTTTTATTTTATTTGCCATTAATTTCACAAGAGAGGAAAAAGAGCAGCTGGAGAAGGAATGACTGTTTGCAGTGCAGTGTATAATGTATAACTGATATATATAATGCAAGAGATAACAGGAAGTAACTTGCTTCATTCCACTACATTAAATGTAACTACAATCCATTATAACCATGACATCATTCTTTAATAAATAACAAATTATTTCCAGAGGCAAATTGCTGTTGTATAAGAGGAAGTTAACACTTCAGGACATGGTATTATTGGAAAATAATCAACCTGTTCATCGTGACAGGCATGTTTTATTTCTTACATAAGCTTTGGCATCTCTTGAGGTTCCTAGCAATCGGTAACAAGGCAAACTATAAACCTGAGGGCCCATAAAATTACACAGTTCTAAGCAGTGACTTATAGTTATTAGGAAAATTTTCCTCCTTAACCATGAGTGAAAAAATGTAGTTGCCACTGCATCACGATATAAAAAACACTGGCATGAAGAATTGTGTTGGAACAATCTACAGAATTATCAGGCTATGTTTGAAAAATATCAGCTGCACTTAGCAGAAAGGAAAAGAAAGAGAAAAAAGTAGAACAGAGAAATTCTGGCTTTAGGTCTCAACACATTAAGGCTCTCTGCTTGCTGTCAAGAGGACTGTGCAGTGACTAATCTCACATCACTCCATTAATGGGCCTCATTTAAGCGCAGGCACTTTCTTAGTGCCAAGATGTAGTTGGTCAGTAGTCAAACTCACAAAATTGGCCTGTGATTCATTACATTGAGAAATTAATCATACACACATCCATGCACTCACCAGCTCCTGTTTTTAGAAGTGAAATTGACGTATGTGATGGCATATTGACGAAGGCCTCCATTAATGAGTGCACACACACACACACACACACACACACACGCACACACAACTCTTT
Organism: Tandanus tandanus; assembly: GCA_039654325.1. Lineage (NCBI taxonomy): Eukaryota > Metazoa > Chordata > Actinopteri > Siluriformes > Plotosidae > Tandanus > Tandanus tandanus. Next base: position 29,049,482 of record JBCNYH010000001.1, read on the forward strand.
CCCCTAAATGAAGTTCTTATAAAGCGAGGGTGGAGGCCTGTTCATGTTGAGGAAGCTGGTCTTCAACAGAAGCCAAAGTCTGCTCGTCCCACCTTCTCTTCTTTTGATTTAACCCCACACATGGAAAAGCTATTGGGGAGTGAAACCCTCTTTCACAATGACTAGACAGAGAGCTCGTACGTGTACTGTCTCAGTACACTGTGCTGGAAAAAGCTCTTAATATTAGACACAGGCAGAAATGCCGGCTGGTTTGGAGAGCTGGCTAGTTGATTTTTCTGCATCATTGGGGCTTCCACATTTTGAAGTCAGCCAAGTGTTGAGAATGAAGCCAAGGATGGAAAAAAAAAAAAAATCAGAGGGGTACCTTTAGTGGATGCATCAACAACATGAAGCAGGACTGAAGTATGGGAAGGTGTGACCATGGTGAAAACTTCATTTTTAAAGCTTTCTACAGATTTGGTTTTAATATTGATTTTATTTAGCCATGATAACATCCCTTATCATTTCAGTCATCTTAGGGAAAATCAGTTAAATCAAGCTAAACCAAACAACTTAATGCTACTTGTTACTTGATTGGTCAGTAATAATATAGGACACTTGATACGTCTACTTTTAGATTCAGGGGAGGAGGTTGTCTTTGTTTCAAGCAAGCTGTATGAAAATACTTGAGAGAAAGAAGGAGAGAAGGAAAGTGCATTGCCTAATATCGTACAGAAGAAGTGAAAGTTTCATGAAATATGGTAGACTATGAAATTGCTGTAGATATCCCCAAATTATGAGTGTTCCTGATGATGGTCATGCTACAGTGAAGCATAAAAGCAATATTTTTACATATTGTTAATCCACTCTGAGGCCTCAGTATTATATCAGTTTCTTTTGGATGAATTTGTTCTGTAGAACTTGAAACATTATAAATATCTGGCCTTTTTAAAATTGTATATTGCATTGATAGAGGTATCTTCACCTAGTATGTTATTTGTAAAATCCAAATTAAACAGTTTACTAAACTGTGGAATGTAGAAAGTTTATAGAATCACTGTAATCACTTGTCCACACATTTCTTTTATTTCTGTGTAGTCCAGGGCAGTGGTGACTCAGTGGTTAAGGTTAAGGGTTACTGATCCAAAGGTCAGGGTCAGAGCCCTCCGTTCTGCCACCGCTGGGCCCTTGAGCAAGGCCATTAACCCTCATTAGCTCAATTTTATATATTTGATTAAAAATGTTAGTTGCTCTGGATAGGGGTTTCTGCCACATGCCTTAAATGTAAAACATAAATGTAGAATCAGTAGTTTGAAAAGCTACATAGATTGCCATCTTACCATCTTCATTCATGAGGACAGTAAGAAAGGGAACTATGTGAGACTGCTGTTCATTGATTAACTCTTAGCTTTTAATACCAAAATCCCACTCAGACTGACCACTAACTTGAGGGATTTAGGAATGAAGACCCAGCTGTGCAGGTGGGTGCTGGACTTCTTCACAGGTAGACTCTAAGTGGTTAGAGTGGGCAGCTATGTGTCCATTACCAGCACCCTTTGTACTGGAATTCCTCAAGGATGTGTCTTGAGCCCCCTGCTGTCCTATCTGCTCTTTATACCTACGACTGCATGGCCAACCACAACTCCAACTCTATTGTGAAGTTCGCTGACCATGCATTTAATGCTTGGTCTCATCTCTCATCTTCTCCTACATGAAGAAAGTAAAGGGTCTGGCAAGGTGGTGACAGACTTACAGCCTCCAGCCAAACATCAGCAAAACAAAAAGTGGAGATGGTGGACTAGAGTAGGAAACAGCATGATCTTACTCTACAATTCACATCAGTAGTGCTCCAGTAGAGAAAATGAGCAGCTTTAAGTACCTTGGGGCTGAGCTCACAGAAGATCTTACCTGGTAAACGCACACACATCCTCAGGTAACTAAGATGTCACAGTGACCTTATCACCTGAGGCAGGAGGCTCTGATGTTGAGAGCATCCTGACCATGAGAATCACAGCTTGGTTTGTTAATTGCAAGACCACAAAGCCGTGAACAGAGTGATCAAAGCAGCAGATCACTGTACTAGATCAGATCTACCCTCCCTATAGGGCATCTACACCACACCCTGCAGGATGAGCTATCAAAAAATCATTAAATGCCCCACCACCACCATCACTACCACACGATTTAGCCAAATGATTCCACAGCCCTCTGAAAAGAACAGACACAGGGGGAGGTTTTATCCTCAGGTCATAAGGTTTCTCAACCAGGTCATGCCTTATCTTCATTAGTAGCCTCACTGGATAATACACTACCAACCTGCAGCATGACAAGTTGCAATATCGTACTTTCCGATTCAGATTCAATCACTCTTGTTCACTGTCTCACATCAGAGACACATTACCAACAATGTTAACTTTTAGAGGGAAAAATGAGTAATCATCAGCATAATCCTTTTCACTCTCTGTCCACTCAAATGATACATGTCAGTCATGTTATTTGCCAAACAGGAAGTTCATTGTTGCTCTTACTGAACACTGTTTACCATGACATCAGTACTGGAATAATCACTGATGCATTCAGTAGGTTTTGTTCGGTTGCCTAAATTTAGCATTACAATTCAAACATTTCAACTTTTTCTGCTGCCAATTATGTGTTTGCAATGATATGTTGTAGATGATTTCTCAGCTGGTAGAACTTCTACAAATGGAATCTATTAGGATAATATTGACATTTACTACATGAAGAAAGCTTCAAACTGCTAGCAAGTTAGCAATGAAACATCTCTAAGTAGAATGAAAATTTTTTAATATTAGCTTAAACGGCTCCATATTAAAGAAACATGATCACTGTAGAAAGCACAAGCTAGTAAATAGAGCACATTTAAGTTTATTTGTTCTAGTTTTTAAGAAGAGTACTTAAAATATAAAAACATAGGCATAAAACGCTTGGCTATATATATTTGGTGTGTTTCTGTAAGTGGCTACACACGATGTTGCAAAGATCACCTTTTTATTTCTGTCCTAATTACTAAAAAATAGGTATCATTACATTTTAAAATCAGATCAGTCTTTAATCAGATATTCAGGTTAAGTGCAGTCGCAACGAAGACTTACTACTTTAAAAACAGTTGCATTGCTTATGGATCTTATGTATTTTAAACATCTTTGACTTTTAAGATCAAACTATATCCAGATAGGCTGCCTCTTAAATATGAAAATCATCAGAAGTACAGCAACAAACATCTAACCCTAATGACCACTTGATTTGGTGAAATCATAAAAGAACACATTTGTGTTTAATTATTTATTGGGGTACATTTCATATGGCAAGTTACATGGTTTTTATTGTATTTGTTTTACCCCCAGTGTATCATTTTGATTATTTTATTTATGTCAGGTAGTCCCACCTCTTTACATAAGAGTTTCATCTTATACCCCGTAGCATCACTGTGATAGGATTGATAACCCTACAACACAGCTGCAAGTGAGCACATTTCGCAATCTCTATGAGTGAGAATCTGCTGTAAATCTTCTCTAACATGCTGACATCTCTGTCATGATTACGAGATGGCGAAAGACTCTCTGAGGTGCATTAGAGCAGATGAAGCCTGCAGCAGACGAGACAAGCTACGTGATTTATGGCCCCCAAGCAGACATGGACGAGCCAGCTGTACCTAGAAGGCCTGCGTGATGCCGCTTTGTTGTTGGATAACCCAAAGACAACATCTGATGATCAAAAAGTGGCAGCCACTATGAGAGCTGGCTGATTAACAAGTTAGCGGGGGGTCTGGCTAGGAATACAGAAACACTCCTCGTTATATATGTAGAGAAAGTTGTCAGGGAAAGATGAAAGAATAAGAACCAAGAACCAAAGAATACCAACCCGATCAAAGGAACAGAAGTTTGGATACTTTTAAGAGTTCAATTCACAATGGACCGTTTATATTTTGTAACCCAATGAAAGGTAAAAAGGGTTATATAATGAAAATTCTCACAGGATTTGAGCAGGAATTCTCTCACTGCTGTTATCTCTATCTAGCTCACTATTCACCCGTTCTGCACTATTGGTGTCCAGCTGTTCGCTCTGAGTTCTTGGTGTCCTCAGTCTCTTTCTAACAGGACACAATTTCCTTGGTTTGCGCTCATCATTTGTGATTCCCTCTTCACTCTGTGGATCTACACCTGCACTAGTGTTTTCCCCATCTGGATATCCCATCATCCAGCTGGACACTTCCACACACTTCTGACCCTGATCAATAATATTATGGCTATCACCGAGTGGAACAGAGTCACTGTTTTCGTGCAACATCTTGGTCTTATCAATTATGGATTTCTCTTTAGCCTGGAGTTGGTTGGATAAATAACTGTCCATTTGAGCGGATTTATTCTCATTGATTTGAGTCACTGTCTGTTCCTCCCTTCCTCTTTCACTGTCCATCCTCCTTCTTTGCTCGTGTCCTGTCACAGAATCCCATGGTCCATACATCTCTTGGCTGCTCCTGTTCTCTGTAACAGAACCTTACAATAAAAAAAAAAGGCTCATATACTGTACAGTACTGTATCTGTAATGATGATGTAGTATTAGGAAGCAAATACTACTTCAACTTAACTTAAAATTTTAGCTAGCTAGCTGGACAGCTGGATAGACAGACAGACAGACAGACAGCTAGAGTTCCAGTCAAAAGTTGGACACACATTCTATCAGTTAGAATGACTGAGTGTGACCAGACTGGTACTGTATGTTATAGCAGCTGTTCCTTCACCAGACTCAATTTCTTTCTTCTCCTGAAGTTATTCTGCAATCTACTGTGCACATAACTCTGCAGTTAAAGTTGAGATGACAGTGCAATGGGACTGTCATTCAATTCAGAATTTGGGCAACATCCAACTTGTCTGATTATTTAAGCCCAATACAAATACATATTACATACATACATACATATACATATATATCTATATATATATATATATATATATATATATATATATATATATGTGTGTGTGTA
>JBCNYH010000001.1:29069658-29093665 GCA_039654325.1 Tandanus tandanus
ACACACACATATAGATATATATACACACACACACACACAGACACACACACGTATGTATGTTCAGCATTTTACCTATGGGACATTTCAATATAAACCAGTTTTAATGCTTACTGTGTGAGACTTGTACTCACCCCCACTCTACCACATGGGACTCATAATCCCAATACTCTCTAGGTCTCTGTGTGTTTACATCAGGGTAAACTCGAGAGCGGCTTGACACAGGACCGGACATATTCTAGTCTGGATATTCCCAGAAGCACCTGGGAATGAGGAAAAGAAGCAGATACAGGACAGCTGTTGTGCCAAGTCAACCAAAACACTAGTGATGACACTGGAAGTTGAATTAAGATGACTAGGAACAGAATCAGCACTATAAATTCTTGACAATAAAACAGTTGTGAGGAATGCATTTAATTCAGGCGGTAGACAGAATACTTCCATGCTTAAATGAGCAAATCTGGACACATCCTACTAAATATTTTAAGGAAAGAACCAGGGGAGCTTTGTTTTTCAATTCTACAATGCATTTTGTTAAAACATTACCTTGGAGATTTCCTCCAAGCAGTAGATGAGTGGTGGATCTGATGAAAGCAGATGCGATTGCTTTATGGAGGAGCATAAGCTGCAAGGGAAATAAGCCATGTTAAGAATACAAGCACTGATCAACAAACAAAAACAATAGTATATGAACAGCTGTTCAATGCTACTCTCTAAATCTAAAAATCACCTAACCCACAATGATGCCATAAGTCAATGATATAAAATCTAAAATAACCTTTCTGAAATGGAGAAAAATGCAGCCATATTAACCTTTAGCAAAAGATTTACGGAAAGTCCTAAGAAATCAGAATGAAAATCCGAATAGTGCTGGCGTGCTATATAAAAAGCAAGTGATGGTGCTGTAATAAACTTTATAATTTATATGAATCTGGAAATATGGCTCTATCAACTTCATTGTTAGTAAATACTACACGGGAACAGCACAATCTAAATGTTCCGTTATCTCTGGAGTTTACCTTGTGCACTACACAGTACATAGTAAAGCATCTTTTACAAAGCACAGTTAAGACTAGTTATATTTAACTGTAGTGTGCTAGGCTTGAAATGAGCAGGCAAAACAGACACTGTGAGCTACACAATGCTTATCTCAGACTGAAGCACAGTGCTCACCTGACCTGTGTCCGCCATGCTAAAATATGAGAATATAATCTATAATATAAACATAAACTATAAAAATCTCATTTTATTTTGTTTCTTATTGTATTTACATATAGTCTATAGTTAAACTTTTGAAAAGAGTTAAACAGACACTTGTTCAGGTGTGCACCTGCATCTGTCACGATCTTAAAAAGAAAATGTAAGAGAAATTTTATATATAATTATTTTAGTGTGCTTGTTTTGTTTATGTTCTCATGTAGTATACTCTAAAACAAATATGTGCCTCAGGCTCAGTGGATTTTGCTAAAAATGAACAGTCCGGCAACATCCACCTTTGCCTTTTGTTGCACAAGTGTCAATTATATCAACTTTACCACTTCAGCTATGATCAGCTACCTAGTGCACCATTAATCCTCTCCAGTGTTCTGCTACCCCTACTGAGATGGAAGGAAAGGAGGGATGGATGGAGAGGATGGGGAGAACATTACAGCAGAACAGACTCACCTGGTTGTAGCTGCTATGAGAGGACATCCAGCATTTTATTTAGGAGGCACAGCACCCCAAAATGTCATTCCTCGAGGATTTCTGAAATGCCCTGCGCAACACAATCAGGTGTTAGGTAACGCAGTGATGTATGAGCCTGGTTATTAATAACATGACAGATTTTACTGCTCTTGTACTCGCACTGCGTCTCATTCAGTCATGACTGACAGAACACAACTAGTTACCTCCATCTAACCCTGGATCACATTTTACCAACCTTCCAGTACGAAAAACAAGTCTTTTATTTATAGTTAGGGCTTGTAGTCTTTTCGTGTGGCTAAATTGTATTTATTAACTGCACTGAATGAACGTTCCCCCCCCCCCTACAGGCCTAGCTGTAAAAATCTGCTAACCAGCCATGCTAGTTCTTCGGTTTACGTTTAAAACGCATTACCTTGATAATTAACAATAAATGTTTATTTAATAGAGTCAACAACCTACACGACGAACACACCGATTACAAAACACCACCAGGCGTCGAAATATATCATTAGTTTATCGTTGGAGGTCCGCAGATAAACGGTAGAGAGAGTACACTGCTGGCTAGCTAGCTAGCTAACACCAGCACTATGTTGGCGTTAACATTTGCCACGCCTAAAACATATAGCCTGCTACTTACTGTTCAGTCCCAGAGTCGAAGCATTACACTGTGGTTTATCGATTTATCCTAAAAAATGCTTTCCTATTTTAACAGCATGCCAAACGAGGCTTGTAGCTAACAGATAAAATAGCTAGCGTTAGGTTAGTTATCTGTCGCTAGCTAGCGAGGCACGCCACATCAAAGCCGGGTGGGTGATGGAGGGATGTTAGCAAGCAAGCGGCAAAAGATCCACAAGGGGTCATAAAAACTCTTATAATAAATACGCCAAATACATGTTTAATTATTAACCCAGCCAGGGGGACACCGATGAAGAATGAATACTCCTCAAACCATTTATGAAAGACAGCAATAAACAACACGAAAGCTACTAAGCTAAGCTAGCTAACTTTACCGCCGACTGTAAACACTGCGGGTACAGATATCAGATTTTCATATTAAGATAGATTACACGGTTGTGTACATTTTAAGGTGGGGACATAGAGCACTTTGCTGACCGTTACATCAAGAAACTGTGCTATGTTACCTCTCGGGGTCTCCTAGTGGAAAATATGGCGGATCCAGCAAATGTAGAAATCGACGCTAGTAGTAGCAGCAGTCACGCTAGCTATAGCTAGACACAAGAGAGAAGCACCTCGGGGGGGACACTTCCGGTGTGGAGCACAGCGCCGGTTACAGTCAGGGATCCACCACCACCAATCACGCTCACTATTTTTTACATTCAGGGGTTTTTTTTAACTATAGATATCTCCCACCACAAATACATGCTTAAACCTGAAGTGAATGCATTTAAAAATACACTGATGTGCATGTTTACTGGGAAATAGTATGTGCCGGTTCAGAGTGTTACCCACTTGTCATCAAGGGCTGAAAATATTTGCCCAGATTGCTTCATGTCATCCCATCCGACTTGTGTGCAAACTGATCTCCATCCGTTTAAGGCTGGTCTAATTAGATCTTTCTATTTCTGATACTGCTGAGATTTTCATTCATTCATTCATTCATTCATTCATTCATTCATCACCAGTAACCACTTTTCCCTGGTCGGGGTTGTGGAGCCGAATCCAGGCCAAAAGGCAGGAGAATTTGCTCCTGGATCACCAATTCATTGCAGAGTCTATACACACTTATTCACACACTCACTCTTGCTAACAATAGCAATAGAATAAACAGTCTGTCAACTGTATATTTTTGGCCATCAGAGGAAACCAGAGACCAGGAGGAAACCCTGAACTGCATGTCTTTGGACGATAGGAGCAAACCAGACCACCCAGAGGAAACCCACACAGACATGAGAAGAACGCACCTGCAGAAGTACAGGTTTGAACCTGGAACCTGCTTGTTGTGGGGCCTTCTTAACATCCAGCCTGGGTCAAGTCTTTACACAGATCAAGTGGATCTGGAGTCTATCCTAGGAACATGCCCAAGATAGGATGCCAGTTCAGGTCAGTGTACACAGGTTTCTGGGACAATTTAGAGTAGCCAGATCATTTATCGACATCTGTTTGAAAAGTAAGAAAACTTTCACTGTTGTCCAGGCACTCGACATGGAGCCAACATGTGGAACCTCATAGAGACAGTTGGTCCTGTGAGCAAACAGTACCAACTGCTACATCACCCTAGTTCTTTTTACACTTTTGGTAATCATGGTTGATTTTCTTCCGGACCAAAATTCTCGCAGTCAGACATCTGGGTACTGGTTACGTGACTAACCACACCAGTGCTGTTTTTGACTAGGGTAAAGAATGTTTGTGTAAGACTGTATTGATCATTTCACAGGTGTATAGTGGTCTAATCTAGGTTACAGCAGTTATATTCATTGCAGCCAACAACACGCTATTCATTTTATAAATCAGAGTGGAACAGAGGCAGTGCCAGGTAGAAACCTCTCTCTTGCTCTCTCCTTTTCACCTAGTCAAATATGGCATTGGTAGTTGCCAGGCTAGTGACATGGGTGTGACGTCATGCCGATTACAAGAATACCAACTTCTTGTTTATCAGACAGTTTCTAAGGTAATTTCTTGCTTTTTGGTGACTGTACTGAATGACTATAAAAAGTACAGCCTCTCAGCAATGTATGATCATCCTGATGTACTGTAGTTTTTTTTTTTTATGCATGCCTCTCCCATTTTTAGGTTATTTGCCCCTCCCAAAGGATATTTGACAAATGCCGGCTCAGGTGTTTCTTGTTCACCTGGGTGCTGCTGTATCATTACATCATCATTAAGTTGCATCATACTGTCTCCAAGAGTGGTAACAATAGTTCATTTTTTCAGAGTTGATTGATGTGGTATTTGCATTTCAAGAGAAGACCAGATTTGCCAGTGTTGCGGTACAATGAGGCTACAAAATAGCATAAGCATAAACTGTACATGTAGTTACAAGTACATACTCTGTAGATCACACAAAAATGTTTATAAAACCTACTAGGTTAAATTATATAAGCCTATGCCAGAATTCCGAATGAGGTCATAATAAAAATCATCCTGTGAGCTGAAGGTCTACAGGCTGAAACAACTTGTTTGTGAGATCAGAGAAGAATTCAAACATACCAGTTCACAGAAAAACGGCAGTGTGTCAAGGTTTTTAATATAGGACACATTTTAAATGAGATGAAATAATGATCTGACCTTTAGAATGTAGAAATGTGAAAATATATTCAATAAGCAATTAGAATTTATTGTTTTGTATTCACGTTAATGTTAGTATTAGATGCATGGTCACCATTATCGGCAGATTCTATTATGTTCCGAGGGTGTGTTGTGGTGTCTGGCACCACACAGTTTGCAGCACTTTATTTTCTGTAAATTGCAAGGTGGGGCCTCGATAGTTTGGATTTGTTTGGCCAGCACATCAATTTTTAAACCATTCCTGAGTATTTTTTTCAATATGAAAAAGTGTATTATCCTGCTAAAAGAGGCTGTTGTTGTTGTCTATCGCCTACATAGATAATGTTTCCAGTAAGTTAAGAGTGCTTATATATTAGTGTCTGTGGGAACTTTGATGGCTAAACAGCCTGATCTTCACGTAACACCTTTGACTCGGAATGTCACACAGAAAGCAATTGTCTGGTGGAGGTTGTTGCAGGTCCTGGCGTTGCCATTCATGGTGAGCGAGCCTCTTTGCATGTAATGCTTGACTTCACTCTCCCTCAAAAGTTGCCACTCCTTTGTATACAGTGGTGCAACATAGCTTGTGGTTGGAAGCCACGTCTTCCCATGTGTTGTGGTTAATTTGTCAGAGCTTTAGGTACTGTTTGTGTGTTTTTCTTGTGCTTCCTTTAATCTCCTTTGTGTTCATTTTCCTTTCTGAATTTTAGGACAGAACACACGCTTGGAAAGCCGATGATTGGATATGCGGGTTAGGTGACCTGACCAGCTAAGTTGGGACTTCACAATCATGGACCCGATACTGGTAGAATTTGCACAGACCTCCACATCAGGTACATGGTCTTGCCAGCCATGTCTAAGAGTGACTGCAACTTGCACTGATGAAAGCATTCCAGGTTCTTGTTGTGGTGACGTTAGATGTCCCATGTTTCGCATCCAGAGCCTCTCTGGACAGGAGCTGAGAAGGACTGGGAAGTCACTTGAATGCTGCACTCACCTCGTTGCCAATGCCAGTGTCAGCGATATGGTTGCCCTAGAGGGGGTTGATACATAGTCTCTATCGTCTTCAAGCTTATTGTGAGCCCAAAACAAAAAATATCAGAAATTAACTGTGTGGTGAGATGTTGTACATTGTCGTCACTGTAGGCCAAAACAAAGTTCAGGTCAGTTGTGCCAAGATCTGCCTGAAAACCACATTAAAACTCTAATAGCGCTGTGTGTACATAGGTGTTGCTAACTCTGAAGAGGATAAGATCCTTCCAGCCACAAAGAACAAGGATAGACCTCTGTGGTTAACATTGTCTAAGTGACTACCTTTTTTGTACAGGGTGATAACGTTGGTACCTTTGAGGTCTTGAGGAACATGCTCGTTGTCCCAGATATCGCAGATGGACCTCCATGTTTCAGAATCATGGCTGGAATGCTATTGAGTCCTGGAGCTCTGTTGTTTCAAAGCACGTTGATGGCCAAGCCAACTTCCTGCTTTGTAGGGGTAGATGCTACATCATGGTCGATAAAGAACTGTGTCAGCTTAACCAGTGCAGCAGTGCCAGTCGACATTTTACAGCCAAAGAAATCTTTAAAGTGTTCGGCCCAAAAGCTTAAGGTTTCTTCCCTCCCAGTGATGAGAGTGACATCTAGCCAGGATAATTTGTCCCTAGTCAAAGTCACTCAGAGCCCTATGCTGGCTGTTCACTTGCTACCTAATTGGTTTTAAAGTGTTCAAACGTATAAATTTATAATAGGTTTCTGTGATGCCTAGATTGCAAAAGTTAGATGGACAAAATTGATGCATATATGTGTCTATTCATCCATTAATTCAGCCACCTATTTATTCATCTATCTATCTATGTACACTCATTGGGTTTAATTCATATTTCTGTTAAACACAACATTAAACTCCTCATCAGTAATAAGCGCTTTGGATGTAAGAGATTTAATATATAATAGTTCAAATCAAAGGTGCTGTCTGTGCATTCAGTATGATCCAATATGTTGATTAGGCAGCTAAAACTACATAGATCAAGATTCAGAAACAATAACAAGCAGAATTAATCACATTTTTAGAAAATTATTTTATTACTTAATTACTTCAATTCCATTTATTGTGAACAAAATTAGATGTGCTTCTGATTTAGAAGACAGAAAAAAAGTCTTCATTCATTATTTAAAAATCTTATATTCCTCAAGCATATTTCAGTACTTGGATCATTCAGCCGCAATGGTGGTTTTTCCTATAAAGCATTTCTTGATTTATCTGCTTCCACAATTTATAAAGGAGTTGAGGTGAAAAGACACTTGCAATACATTGCTGTTACATAAAATATCCTTAAATGGGGTAGAAATAGAGCTTTTAACCATTTCCCAACCAGCTTGTAAAATCTCTTCTAGCCTAATGATAAAGGTGTTCTAATGGAAATTACTCAATAACGTGTGCTTCTTACCATCTATCCAGTTCACTCTCATACACAGTCCTATTGGTGTAATGTTCTAATCCCAGAGTAGCTCATATCACAATGCAATATACATGTAAGAGATCATTCTCTGTCAAACCCTTTTGTGATATTCAGAAAAGTGGGACTAGAAAGCCAAGCCTTGTAATAAAGTTATATAAAATAGAGGGAAAGAGAAAAGCTGTGCTTAGTTAAAACTGTACATGATTAATAAGATACAAACAAACAATTTTGGTAGCTATCTTCCACAAGTTCATTCATGTTTACCCTGCCAAAGGGAGCAGAGGGTTATCTTTGGAGTGTGTGCTGCAACTCTTGCTGGTTATTTATATACTGCATGTATTTTGTGTGTGTGTGTGTGTGTGTGTGTGTGTGTGTGTGTGTGTGTGTGTGTGTGTGTGTGTGCACGCCTTAGTATACACATGAAACAATTTGTGACACAGCCTTCACAGCCCTGAGTTCACAAAGCCCTTACACCTGGGGTCTCACATAGATTAAGGAGTGCTGGGGGCTTCCCAAACAGTAAAAATTAAAGAATCCAAATGCATTGGATTTGCAGCACAAGTCCCGGTTTATCCACAAATTAATAATTAACGAATTCCTTCAGTGGCAGATGGGCTGAGACTCTCTCACATGAGGCAGCACTTGTTCTTGTGGTTGTGTGGGTCTTTAAAGCGCAGTCTCTGCTTAGGCCTGTACTTCTCTAGATAGGTCAGCTGCTTGCTGTTTATGGCACCCCGACGCTTTCTATAAAAAAAAGAAGACATGAATCCAAACACAATCAATATTAAACAATTTCATTGATTAAACTGATTTGTAGATTAATGTGTCATGCAATATCTCATGTGCACTCACTGTCTGATGAATTGAATGGCATCTTCATACTTCATTCCACTTTCTATCAGTGCCAGGGCCACCAGGACTGGAGCTCTGCAACACAGAAATGCATCACAAAAAGCCTGATGTCCTGCTAAAGAGACACAAAAGAATTAACAGTAAAAGGCTACATCTCTTTAGAGCAGCGCTTATCACCTGGTGAATGTGAGAAATATGTTTTGCAGTTTGACAAGGTTACCAGCGATCAAGTGCCTAGACTCTATCATACAAACAACAAATGTGACCCACTCCAGCATAATACGGATTAAGTTGCAAGGTAGTGTTTTGAGTAAGAGCTAAAGTAAGCTGAAAATTGCTTACCTGGACGAAAATGCGATATCGCCAAAAATACATCCTTCAAAGCATAATCTTTGACATGACCAAGTTCAAATATCCATAAACACAATTTATCCATGCTAAAATACTTGTTTAAGAAAGGATTCCATGTTCAAAGTTGTTGTAAAACAATAAAAATATCCACTTATATTGCCTATTTTCAAACCACTTTTTCAAACACATTATCCATATTCAGTACTAGGAAACTGTCCTTACTTAAAGAATACCTGAAGGATTCCCAGAATGATATAACGGTAAACCAATAAGAAGCCTCAAAACAGACATGACATACAAAGTGATGTAACTTGCTATAATAATGTATTATACCTCATTTTGAAGCATATCTCTTTCCAAAGGTATGAATATCTAAGTTTGTCAAATTTCCTACTTAATCCTTTCTATGCTGGAGCGGGTTACAAATTCCCTTTTACGACCAGAATAAACCTGCTTGTAAAAGAAAGTAGGAAATTTATGTAAAATACACTCAAGTTATTGTGCACTGGGCAGAAGTCATTTCACTTGGGAGCTTTTCTGCCACTAAACTAACAAATAAAAAAGAAAGAAATAAAAAGTTTTCTTAGAAAACATAAAATCATTCTACTCTGAAAAACTTTTACCACATGACTCAAATCCCTGACCTTCCAGTGTGTCCAGTGAACACCAACCCAAACAGGCCTCCTACAGATCAACAGCATAACAAACTTGCCCGAGTAAAGCAAACATTGGCTCTCTGTCAAGATGTGCAGAGGACTCCCACAGGGCCATCAAACTACATCAGAAAGCCTGGTGCCTCAGAGATTCACAGAGAGCGAGTGAGTAAAAGAAAGGGGGTAAAGCACAGGTGCCATTAGCTTTGATTACTTGAATGGCAAAATTCGACAGTTGACCATTCTCACAATAGCCTTTTGGAAATTAAACAAGGTATTTAACATCAACTTCCAGTTTCTTGATCACATTTTAACCCCTGCACATTCAATAATGTACTGAAATTAATGTCAATCAAGTCAATTGCAAGTCAAGCAGTTGAGTTTGACAAGATTTATTAATGCTCACTGAATGAACTTGACCTGATGAGCAGGATGAGCACTTCACAGGTCTCTGGCTGATGCTTTGGGGTATTTGGTTGGAAACAAAAAAACTATATCCTGAGAATAAGACACAGTATTCCAACATCAGACTGCCAGTCTGGAACCCCATACACCAGGCTTTTTGCTAATGGGACTACAGACCTTATAGCTCTTAACTTTTACCCATTTCAGGATGAGATATTTATAGCTTGAGCTGCACCTAAAATCTACATGGAATGTTGCCGGTATTCATTTCTTGAACATGATTCTGTCATCTCAAAAAACTCAAATATTCTGGTTTGTTTGAGACGGTTTGGTCAGTGAAGCCTGGGTTTTTACTCTTAAAAGCTTTGTTGATGGATTCTACTAACCGTCCAAGTCCAGCCACACAGTGCACAGCCACACAGCTGCCGGGATCCTCACAAAACTTATTCTTTAGCAGCGAAAGCCAGTCATCCACAATTTTGGTGGGAGGAGGAGCTCCATCGTCAAATGGCCAGTCCTGCAGAGAGGAGAAAAAAATAATGTTGCTTTCAAACAATCATTAATTAAAATATACATCTGACAAGAATTGTCTTTTGTTTTATGTGAACATAATGTGTATTTTTAAGGCATTTCTTACAATCAACAGGAAGAACAGACGAAAATGGGGGAGAGAAAGTAACCTGACAGCATATAGAAGAGCATGAGAGCTATTATCACGGTCTGTGCTGTGGGAACATGCTTTTTACAGAAGGGGGCCTATCTGAGGCCTTTAACTCAACAGACTCTCTACTGTATCTAAATCACACCAACCAGTGAAAAGACTTTGATGACACCAGTGTGATTCTCACACCATGGCAAACATGGCGTGTACTATAACACACACGCATGCTGCTGTCCCTCCCACTCCATTCAGGACAAGCAGGAACAAGGGCACAACAGTGTTTAGCAGCTAATCTGAAAACTGAATCAGATAAGGCAGGATAATGCCACAGGAGCATGCTAAATCCACAATTCTTTCTCAAGGACCTTGGTGATACTACATTGTAATACCTGCATAAACCAATGAAAGCTTAGATACTACACAAATAAATAGTTTGTTCAAACACACTTGAACCTTATTACAGGGAAAGGTTGTGGAATGTGAACAGAAACACACAACAGGACATCAAACTTTACTCGCAGTTCTATGACAATGCCTTCAGAAGAATTAGACGAGCATTGTGATCATATGTGTGCTAAAACAGTTATTTCTGGTGTCATTTAAAGTGATTATGTATAGATTTTTTCATTACAATGATAAGAATAAAAACATAAGTGAATAAAGGGAGAAATAATCATTGTAATCTGATGTTGCCGAGTTGCTGTGAGTCACTCTGGCAATACTGTAACAGGAATTCAGTCAGTATTGTGTCAGAGGTGTCGGCTCAAAACTGGCAAGACAGTTTCAATAAGCCAAAAGTCATCTTTCCACATCTGCAAGCATGAAAGAAGCCTGACTCCACGGATATTGTCAGGAGCCACAGCCAAACAGGATTGAGAGTGTAAAATTAATGAAAGATAGTTGACAGACTATTATGGAATTTGTATTGTTACCCAGCTGAGAAGAGGTTCAGCTAGAGAACTCACAATCTCTGGCTAGTGACTACAACAGCAGCAGCTGTTTATGTGTTTGTTTATACTGAATTTATATTTACTTACTGGATTTGAATCTTTCTAACCTGTGAATTCCAGTATCAGACTACATGATAATTTTTTCTTTCAAGATGGGTCACAATGTCAGATTAGGTCATGGTGCCATAAATCCAAGGCCATGTCTCACCACGAGGGTAAAGAAGCTGCCAATTATGGCTAGACAAGGATCATCAGTCAACGTGTCATTGAAGTTGTCAATCTATGCAGGGAAAAAACCTTGCATGCTAGACTGGTGGTGTTGTGGGTTGATCCAGATGTTGCATTGCTGTTCTTAAATTGTGTAACTCTATAATTCATTCATTCATCATTCCCAACGTTCATTTTCTAGTCTGACGTTGGAATTTGTGAGCAAAAAACAAACAAACATTATTGCGCTAAAATTGTGTAGCCTGGTAAGGTATTGTACAGTACTATCTGGTTTATGCTAAACGTCTTTGACAGGCTGGAGAACAAAATATATAGATGTCATTTGTTTTGGACTGTAATAAAGTTTCTCTTATATGGTTTGTATTTCATGGTTTCACACAAATGAGGATGAGTTTCCCTTCTGAGCCTGTTTTCTCTCAAGGTTTCTTCCTCGTGTCAATTGAGGGAGTTTTTCCTTGCCACTGTCGCCGTGAGCTTGCTCATTAGGGATTACTATGTAAAGCTGCTTTGCGACAATGTCAATTGTAAAAAGCGCTATACAAATTAAACTGAATTGAATTGAATTTGTAAAGTATGGCAACCAATAATTACTGATGCAGTAAAAGAAAAAGTGGAAAGAAGAAAAGACATTTAACAATTATTCTGTGACCTCTGTTTGGTTATGATCTCATTGCTTGTGAGGCTTTAGACATATACAATTAAAGGGGGAGGAATAACTGTTTTATTCAATCTTCTTCAATCTTTATTTAATCCAAAAATATTGCATTTTTAATATTGTAATCAAATTCCTAAAAATTTAAAGAATATATATACATGATATATTACAAAAAAAATACTTTACAGAACAGCCAGTTAGCAAGGAGCCAACTGGTTCGAGTTTAGTGGAAAAATTAAATTCTTAACATAAAAAATACTTTTACCATCTCATACCATTAAATCCTTTAATTTCATATTTTGTTGGTTTTCGTGGAATTAGTCTCAAATGAAGAAACTGGCGTTAGCAGAACAGCATTTTAACTACTAGCAGAGAGCACTTCCACACATGAGGTACGATGCACAATTCTCTGGACACCAGCATTAGTCCATTATGAAGATTGTAGGCCTGTTCCTCGTTGTAAGCCAATAAAGGCACATTTGGTGGGAAAAATACATTAATAATAAAGTTTTTACCATCAAATACGTTCATTCTAAATGTTACTCCTTTTTCATAAAATCACAAAAAAAAAGTAGCAAGGATAACAATAATAAATATCTAAATATAAATCATAAAGATTCTTATGTAATGTGGCAGGTGAACAATTAAGTGCACTGCCTGGGACAAATAAGTGTGTTCTTAATGTGTGCACATGCAGTCATGAGATTAATGAAAATAATACAAAAATCAAACATACTGCTGCTTTAAACATGTGTGTATATATATATATATATATATATAGTAGAATTTTAGACATGTGGGAGAAAGTTACCAGAAACTACCCACTCTACTCCCAAGTTAAAAATAACAGTTAAATCCTGTAAGTTGTTATTAGGCTCCCCCAGTAGTCTAGTTTGTCCACAGTAAGCTATTAATTCCAAGAAGCCATGTTGTGCTTGCTATATGCTCTGTGAAAGCAGGTCGGTCTCCCATCCTAGCCCTGCAGGCTAATTGCAGCAAATGCTTTGGCATTTTCCTCGAATCACATACCTGCGATTTCTCCAGCAACTGGTCTCTCCTGTTACAAGAAAGGGAGAAGCCTTAGGCACCTGTTTCCCATCAGCAAACGTTTCCATTTTCAAACACTCCAAGTCTCACTCTTACACCTACCTTCAAAAAGATTCCTCCCCCAGACCAGAACTCAAAGAAACGCTGACTGACATAATTTACTTGGAGTGATAAAAGCAACAAACACCAACATGCTGCCAACACTGACTTCTACTCAACACCAGCCTCAAGTACTATTTTTACCTTTACACCAAGAGATTAAGTTTGGTGAATTTTTAAGGATTCCTCTATTTACCAAGGCTTGCTGGAGTGTTTTCCAGTCTCCAGTACCTGACTGCAAATAGTAGCTGGCAGCCCGTCAGACGCAAATCCACAGATCATAGGGCTATTCAGAGAACACTACACTTCTTGTTAAACCAAGACAGTCAGTATGCCAACATGTTTGACCCAGGTAACCTTGGTGCATATACAACTACCAAAACATAACACTTTACAGCATTTAACAAGCAATATTATACGTCTAAACCCCAGGACACATTCAAAGAGATTTTCAATTAAATTAGTCAGCTCTGGAGAAATGTTGAGAACTTTTTATTCTCATGTTCCAAAGTAATAAATGATACAACACAAAGTGTGAGTCAAAAAAGGGCACTCACACGCTACCTTACAGAAAACACACTGAGTATTTCAGAGAAATTTAGTAGGAAGCCATTTGAAATAGTAAAATGCTCTAGCCAAAACATGGGCAGTTATTTGATAAGGTGATCACCTACAGGCTGCAAGAATATAAACCTATAGAGATGGTACCAATCTAAACAGCACAATGAATAAAATGAAAACCTTCTACAATACTTATTTCTCTTAAGTATCTGTAACATATAGTAAAATCTGTAACATTCGGCAACATGCCAAACAACAGGACTTACAGTTCAGCTTTTCTAGTTATATATACAGTTTTGTGTTCTCCTAACAGCACTGAGGAGGAGGCAGTTCTATATAACTTGTCTGTTTTGTGTGCCTCACATGCACTGTTTTATTTTCTTTTTATGGAGAAAAAGTAAAGCCTGGAATATGAACAAACTGGAGAACAATCTGCTTGTAGCAGCTCTGTAATTCTCATCTAAGAATGGAAGGGATGCAGAGCAAGAGATATACACCGTTATTGAGAAAAAAAGCAAAGGGGTGTGTGTTTGTGTGTGTGTGTGTGTGTAAGAGAATGTTTTGACGTTAGTGGAAAAAGCATAGAGGGAATCCCCTTTCAAGCCATCTGATAGCTGCAGAGAGATTACTTCTACTTGGGACGGGTTTATACTTGATTTTAAGTAGATATACGTAAGATGGCTGCCGCACATGTCCTGTGTTCATTTGCTGCACTGACTATGCATGTCAGAAAGTGTGTGCATCTGTACACTAGCTGTGTAAATAATGGGGTACACATAAATAATGGACACAATTTCCACAATAAACTGAAGATACTGGAGTTAGAGTCTCAAATTTTGTGTAGATATACTACTATTGAAGTAATATTAAAACATACGGTTATAGTTTACATTGATTATAGCACAAGCAGAGCACCATACTTAAGTAATAATAACAACAACAGTGGAGAAACAAATGTATTTAACAACTTCATGCTGCTACACAATGACAAAAGTGTTTCCTATAATAGCATGCTAGAAACATTTCACAGGCAGACTAAGAAACCTGCTGGAAATGCACATTTTGTCTCTGAAGTGTCATTCTAGTGCATGTTACACTTGAGGAATACTTATAGATTTATAACCTATGCCAGGTACAGCACAGATGCGTCACTAGGTGAAGCACTAATACTTGAATGTAAGGTGCATGTGTCCTCTAGGAGGTGCTGTCGCATGAAAAACACCAAAATTTGATGAATTTACTAATAAAAGACAGGCTGAAAACAATGTGGGTGTGCCTCAATTCGCATACTTGATATTTTCAATGCATAAGTGCGTTCACACTCAAATATGGCTGAACGGGTGTAGTCAAAATTATCAAAATGTTGAAGCTATGGTATAGGGTACGCGGTTGGGTACACACTAGCGCTACAGCTGTGTCCACATGGACACACGGTTATGAGTCAAGAATAAATCCTTATTAAATGCTCTCATCGCAAAATATCTTTAGCTCATATGTGTGTAGTTAATAGTCATTCAGCTGTCAGCAGTCTGACAGGCTTTTATTGGCTGATCAGACTATATACATACAGCAAACTGCTCTTATCCAATCAAACTCAAGGGAAGTCAAAGGTCAAGCTCCTCTATGGTGCTGCAGTAGACCAGAAAAGAAGTTGTACACTATACTGCCAAAGAATGTGGACAGCCATATGTGCTCATCACACATCCCATTCCAGATTTATTCCACCCTTTGCTGCTATAATATCCTCCCTTTTCTGTGAAGGCTTTCCTTTAGATTTTGGAGCACGGCTGAAGAGACCTGCTCATTCATCCTACAGAGCATTAGTGAGCTTCGACAGTATACAATGGCATTCTAAACAACTGTGTACTTTATCATTTGTGTGAGGTCACAGGTCCACTAACATTTAGCTATATTGTGTAGCTGGCACTTTTTCTGTGAGGTTAATGGCATAGATACACACAAGTACAGTGTAGTGCTCACCACAACTGTGATGCCATCTTTCTCCAGCGGTGTCTTATCATATGTTACTTCACACACTCGCACCACTGTAGTTGCACCATACTTCTTCAAATCCTGCAAAATAAAGAAATAGTTACTTTGCAATATCAAAATCAATGCTAGCATAAGATGTAAGGTAATAGTATAATTTAATTTCTTATTTATAATCTGTATTAGGGCCGAGTGATATATCAATAAGGTATCATATCATCATATGATCATTCATATCGTCATCCAACTGAGTATCGTGATTTAGCAGAAATATGAACCTTCCTCCAGAAATGACGAGTGTTTTATCTGCACTGTTTTCTATCCCAAGAATACATGAGGAAATATTATGTGGAAAGTAGCATGACACATAGAATTAGCTTTATAAATATTACACATTATTATATTACAGTATTGGGCAGTAGTAAGAGATGGAGAAGCAGATGAACACCAGGTCACGTGAGAAAAAAAACAGGGCTTTATTAACCAAAAACTGAAGTAAAGACCAAAAAACATACAGAAAACAAGAACAAAACACTGGGAATAAAGGCAATGTAAATACGAGTAGCGTTCCAGAGCAAGCAAAGAGTAAGAACACAGCATGCAAACGCAGCACCAGACCACATGAATGAGCACAGTGCGGAGAGTGCTGTACATTTATAACAGCTAACCAACAAGCCTGAACGAGCCATAGGTGTGTACAAGAGCATGTGAGCACCCCCTGTCTCCCCCATTCTTTTGACTCTGAATATTATTTTCATAGTGTAATACACATATTGTGATAAATATTGTTATCTACAAAATCGTCTAACAATAACACAATATGAGGCAATTTGGAACAGCCAATTAGACTATTGTGCATGACATGAGTATGAATGGTTGTGTGTGTTGGCCCTGTGATGGTCTGGCAAGCTCTTCAGGGTTGACCCCGCCATCACCCAGAGTCGGCTGAGATAGGCTCCAGCCTCCCTGCCACTCTAGTTGGATTCAGCAGTTCAGCAAATAAAATGAACTAATACTGCAATATAATTTTTAGGTGATATTGCCCAGCCCTAATCTGTATTATAATTAAATCATTATTAGTTTTTTACTCAACCATTAAAACCTCCTGGTGTGATCTCACAATACATCAATAATAATAAAAATTTTCTAGAACGGTCCAAAGAGTAACACACCTTTAGAGCACTGCGACTAAAGAAAATAATCTAGCACGAGTCATACAGGCATTATTCTCATCTCGGTACTCTTATTGTATTTCCAAGTGAATGAGTGTGACAACATACATCATATTTGTAAGTTAGCTTAATATGTTGAACTGAGGGAGGGTTGATACATAAATATAATATTGATATCATGAAAACTGCATCACAGTACACATCCCTGGAATATCTTGGGACAGCTTTTTGTTTTAAATAGTTGCAAATTGAATTCACTGGAAGCAGCAGATTTGATACTACAGTTTTTACAAAAGAATTACTGTCTCTTCTTCTGCTTATACTGTATTTGTACTCTTTTTTTTTTTTGGTTAGTTGCTGATAAAACCTACATATATGTCATGATATAGAAGCACAGTAGTAGCTCAGTGTTTAAGGTTTCGGGTTACTTAGAAGGTTGGGGGTTCAATCCCCAGTGCCACCAATCTGCCACAGCTGGGCCCTTGACCGAGATGTAAATTTAAGTTCCTCTGGATAAGGGTGTCTGTATATGTGAAGCTACATACACTGTGTATCACAGAAATGCCTTTGAGAGTCCTATGATACATTTTTCTCATCGTTCAGCCCTGTATATAACCATCTCTCACCTCAATGAAGGAGCTCAGAGTGGCGTTGGTTGGATTGTGTGTGATCAGAAAGCGCATGCTTTTGTAGCAGAGTTCAACAGGGGCTGGTCGGTTCATCCTGGCCATGTCTGGGAGACAGACACTGTGGGCTGAGCCAAAGTCCTGTGGGTAAAACACACCCACTACACTATCTGTCTAATTGACAGTGCTACTCTCACTCCTCTGTCACAGACGAACACTCCAGCAGGCACCTGTTAAATGTCAGTATGAATAAAAACAGTTGCCTGTCTCTCTGAAAAGCTAGTAGGATCAGACATGGGCTGCAGCAGGGTGGAGCACTGTCCAGTAGCCCTGAGCCACAGCTCCACTTAACCCATCTGGTGTTTGGTGAGATCAGGAGTCAATAGTGCTAGAGCGAGGCAGGTGGCGAAGGTGTTTCTGTTCAGCAGGCAGGGACAGGACAGTGCCACCTGGGTTCAGGCGTAACGATGTTGGGCGTGGCAGTAGTCACCGCTGCCCTGCAAGAACTCCATCAACATTCAAGCAGATAATGTGCAGCGCTGCAGAAGAAGAAGAGAGGATTCTTATTCAGTGCTATGGATTTATTCCACGTACAATTATTTTCACACACAATGTGCATATATACTGCAGACACCTGACCAAAAAAGAGTTTACAATAGCACATAACATTATAGCCAGCACAATGAAAAGTCCTGCATTTCTATAATATAATACTGTAATGTTTCCCAATTCAACAACCATGCTATGCTTACAACGCTTACAACATGAAATTCCCTTAACCTTTCAAATGCAATACAGTCCATTTTCCCCCCATAGACAGAACAGTGACAACAGCATAAAGACAATTGTTTGCACTGATTTCTTCCATTCAAAACAGTTGTATTTTTGGTTGCACAGTATTTTACTCATGCACAGCCCTGGTTAATTGCTGTCTCACACTGATATGTAGTCACACTTTCTCAAGTCCTGTGCAATGCACTGCTGCATGAGTGGTTGTACTGAAGAAAAATTTCGCTCCAATGTAGACTACCACATGTACAGTAGTGTGCAGTGATGATTATGCACTAGAAGATAAACCAAGTACTATGTAAGTATTTATTTAATGTAATATTGGATCATTTTGATGAGAATAAGTAAACAAACAATAAAAGTCTCTTTTTTGAGAAAAAAGTCAATATTTAGTGTGGCCACCCTTTACTTTGATTACAGCATTTAACCGTTCATGTATAGTGTTCACATATTTTTTTATTTCTTTACTCGCTAAACCATTCCATATGGTTTGAAGTTCATTAATGCTATGCAAAAGTCAAAAAAATTTAATTTGTGACACCTTTCCATTTTTCTGAAAAATTGGTATTTTTAGTGTTTTTGTTTATTAGCCATACTTTTACCTCAGTATACTTGTCGGAATTATTTTTTTGTTCTCATTTCCTACAATAGCATTGTTCAATACATTTCCACCAAAAAAATTATTAAAAAGTATTTTTTTTTACTTCTTTTTATTAGGAGCCCTTTTAGACAAAAGTGGTGGTGTATAATCTTTACTGTACACTACTGCATATATTATATATATATATATATATATATATATATCTCAACAACTGATGAGACTAGAATATTTTGTGTGAAGTATCAGAGCTACAGGTCTAATGGTGTCTAAATTACACTGGGTGAAAGTATAACAGGTACAGGGTGTCTAGAATAAGTACATCTGCTTGTAGTATATCAGAATGAGGCATACAAAAATTCAATTACAGAATTAAGAATAAAGGCTCACTAAAACACATTATCTGAGCAGGTTTCATGCAACATTAGTTGTATATATTATTAACTGTAGTAACAACAGCATCAGTGACTATCATTGTGGTTTTCCGGAGAAGACGATCCCAATTATATTTTTCAGCAAGCTAGAGTACTATGCTGCTTTAGAAAAAAGCAATTAAATATCTGAAAAAAGCACTTCTGTCCTCCACATGTAATGTCTACTTTCCGGAGAAGACATTTTTGATGGACGAAGGATCCCGACAAAGCCACTTAGATTATAAATAGAGCTTACAAGCAGCAGAACATCTTTCTAGATTGTATTAAAAAAGCCCTCCAAAAGTAAAAGTTAGTTAGTTATTAGGAGTGCAATTCAGAATTTTATCAGGTAAAAGCTACTATTTTTTATTACAGTGGAGAGAATGGAATTCTGTACATGGTCAAAATTTGAGCAATATTTTCCACTGATAACACTATATATTTTCCACTATACAACAGTAAACAAGAGACAGTCATAAAGTATGCAAATGCTACTTAAAAGGGTCCCTTGTATAATTTTAAAAAGACAACCCTGACCATGAAACAGCTCATATACCCCTGGTCTGTGTGTGTCTTTAAGGCAAGGTGTTATCAGAGCACGTCAGACCAGAATACCTATGTCATAAAACCTTTAACTCTGTCATTACTAGTCTTGTACTAGTACTAGTAGAAGTACTACTACACCTAAAACTAAATTTTTCATGAATGTTAAGATTAGGACACCTTTCCAGAACGTTTATTTTTTTATTCTAATTAATATTATTATTCTGCCACTTTATTCCTTCTATGGTAAAAAGCCACTGTCTGATTCATGTTAAAAGTAAAATAAATTGACTTTATCTGAAAAATATTCAAGCCAGGTTTGTTTTAGAAAACACTGGTTTGTGTAAGCGGTCGGTAAAAAAGAAAAGGTTTGCAGCATGATAGAATTTACTGGGTGTTGTGTTTCTTCTCTGATGATCAGGATGGAAGATGAAAGCCTGGACGGTCGCATGGTGGAGGTCCTTCAGATCCCTGATGGTTTCGATGATGACTTACTGTGGCTCTACTTTGAAAACAAGAGGAGGTCTGGAGGAGGGAACATAATTTCTCTTGACAGGACAGAAGACAAAGCTTTACTGGTGTTTGAAAGTGCAGAGGGTGAGACTTGTGTATATGTACCTCAACGGTTTATTGTATACCTGTATCTTGTGTACTCGATAATCAGAGTACTAGTTGTGTGTGTGTTTTGACTAGTTGCGAAAACAGTTCTGCAGAAAGGCTCCCACACGCTTAGTGACGTCACACTGATTGTACGCAAAAAGCCCCCAAAGGATCATGGGAAGCTTGTGCTGCGCGGCCTCTCTCTCAGCACCAGTCATGATATGCTGGAGCTTTATGTGGAGAATCTGACTGGGATTGAGTCGGATAACTACACGCTGTTTCTGTCTCCAGGGAAGGACCTGGTTCTAATTCATCTTCACCAGCCTGCAACTGAGGGTCAGGGAGTAGAAATGCACCATAACGCCGACTGGACGTGTTTTCATCCAAAAACAGTAACACATCATGCTTTGTATTTGGATTTTTTTATTTATTTATTTATTTATTTTTACAGATTTTAATAAGATGTGCAGCAAAGTTTCCAAGAGAATGCTGGATGGAGCGAGGCTCACTCTGGAGCAGGTGGAGTACACAGACACCATCGTGGTGAGAAATTTGCCCTCTGACCTGACCGACGATCTGCTTGCGCTGTACTTCGAGAGCAGTCGCAGTGGAGGAGGAGAAGTGATGGCCGTACACAGGATCTCTCATCAACTCGCTAAAGTCTCCTTTAAAGACGTGCAGGGTAAGTTAGACATGAACTCTTCTCTTCAGGAACAGTAGGACTCACCACGTTTAAGATTATACAATGTAGAAAACACATGAGGCCACATCCACTATGCACAAACCACACCTGCCACACAGAGTGATATCTCATTGTAACTGCACAATGACAATCAAGCTATCTTATCATACAGAAAAGAACCACCATGGGCCATAGACACTACCCACAGACCACACCCATTACACAAAGGTCACAGCTACACCTGGTGCACAGAGAAGAACCACTATGTGGGCCAAAGACACCCCCCAGAGATCACACCCACTGCAATCTAGGCATGCACCCTGCACACAGGCCACACCCAATGCACACAGGCCACACCCACTAGACACAAGCCACACCTGCCACACAGGGGCCACACCCATCACACACAACATACAGGCCACACCTGAAACACAGACTATATACATGCCACACCCACCAGATTGTCCATATAAGACCACGCCCACTATATCAGATGAGTGTAATCATTGGTTCGGGTTCTGTTATTATGATATTAGTAGAATGTTTAAGAGAGACTTGTGAGAAAAATTAAATGTAATTATTTGGGATATGTTTGATTAAACAGCTGTAGACCGTGTACTTCAGAGGCCTCACAGACTGGAGGAGACAGACTTGGTGGTGAAACCGTATTATTCTTTTTTATACTCGGAAGAAGAAGCATCTCAGACGCGTTTACCGAACGGGGCGGATCAGGATGTAGATGTGCAGATCAATCCTGTATCACCTCCGAGCGTCCCGCACTCTGATCTCATCAGTGGTGCATCTTCACCCTCCCATTCCCCCAAAACTGACCTCCAGGTGACTCCAGTACCTGTAGAGGTGTCCTTAAATGCCTCGCAGGTCATTCAGACTTCACCTAAACAACAGCCCTCCGTCTGCCACATCGCCGTTACTGACCCTGAAAAACGTGAGCTTGTCGTACTCTCCAAACTTCCCGACCAGCTGAAAAAGTCACACCCTGGCTATGAGGTCAATGTGACACAGAGCGGCTTGGAGGTGAAAGGTCCCGCCCAAGACGAAGCTGAGAAACTGAAGAGTCAAGTGCTGGAGTTTCTGAGCGGCGTGTCACAGACTCACATTTCCGTCAGCGATCTGAAAGCCAACTTCCTCCAGAAACAGGACGTCAGAAAAAAACTGACAGAAAAGCTGAAGGACCAAGGGCTGGTCTGCACCTTCACAGTGACCGGGGGCGTGGTGGTTTTAAGCTCCGCCTCTATGCAGATGTTGAACCAGGCGCGTGAGGTAATTAAGGGCGAGGTCTGTGAGTTCATCCTGCCCGTAGAGCCCGAGTACGAGTATATGATCTACTCTGAGGAGTGGAGAACCTTCCTCCTGACTCAGGGCACCTGCAGCGTCGAATCGTCGTCCGGGAATAACGCTATCTCTGTGGTGACGCTGAAGGACATGGAGCAGGAGGTGAAGGAGAGCATAGTTCAGTTCCTCAGCACGCCCATTCAGAAGGAGATTGTAATCAGTATGCAGCCTGCAATGCTCACCTACATCCAGCTGCACCAACAACAGCTACTCATGGACATGGCTGAGGTCATCATCTTACCCCTCGACACCGGAGACGGCCTTAGTGTGAGTCATGTATAAACAAATACTTTTATTTTAAATGCTGGTTATTCTACACTGCCCTGTTAAAAACCATTCACACATGCTAATATTTTGTTACAGCATATATTTATTATGGAATTGTTTTCATAGACTTGTACATCACAACTGGTTGTTTTTTCCATTCAAGAGTTTTTGGGGGGGTTTTTTTGGGTTGTATTTTTTATTTTTTTTTGAGATCTGGTGTTGATGACAGGGCAAAATACTGCGTAAAAGCATCCCAAACACTTACAACAGAGTTAAGGTCAGGACTCTGGGGTGCCTATACATATGTGAAAATGATTCCTCATGCTCCCTGAACCACTCTTTCACTATTTGAGCTCAAATTTTGTCTCCATACCATCAGGGAAGCAAAAGTCCATTAATGCGATAACCTACATTCAGTACATTCAGATCATCAGCTGACTTAATTTTGTTATTACATTAATGTTGCTGAGCCTCTACCTGTCCATCTGGAGCAATCCTAGATCATAACCTCACCTCCAGAGGCTTGTACAGTGGCTGCGGTTCCCTTCTCTTCTTACCCTGACATTCCCATCACTCTGGAATAGGGTCAATCTGGACACATCAGATCACATGACCTGGCTCTTACTTTCACTATTAAACATCGCCATGAGTTCTACTGTTTATTTACTTACGATTCAACCTCCCCAGGTTTTTATGTCATCTCTGTTCACACTTAGTAAGGATTATTTTCCCACCTCATTTTTCATGTGAAGTTGAGGTTCAGTGCGATCCTTTCGGGTGTTAATAGTGTGTTTGACTCTTCTGAATCGCAGTGACTTCTCTTTACAACCGCGGAATACGTCTTCCCACATAGATGTTTAAGAAAGGAGAAGCTACTCACTGCATCAGTTAGAATTAAAAGAACTGTTGCACTGCAATAATTATACAATCAAACACTCTGAAATATTCATTCATGTTTTGGCCTGGCAGTGTACAGTTATCTACAAAAGTTTTGTCGCATGTGTGCCTGGTACTGACAACAACTGATAACTTCACTACTGATTAACTGATTTTCATCAAATATAATACAGATATATATATATATATATATATATATATATATATATATATATAGACACACTGTTTTGTAAAAGCAATAAATGAAAAAAA
>JBCNYH010000001.1:29093765-29114080 GCA_039654325.1 Tandanus tandanus
GTGTAGCAATTATGTGACAACAAATTCCTCTTGACCTAATTTGTGCACAAAATTCGAACATTTCAATCCTAAATTCACCCTGACACTAGCTGCTGTTGTCTCAACAAACTAATAAGAGGTGCTGAATATTTCCAAGTACAGAATGAAACGAGGGGGGGAAAAAATCCTGCTCACCTGTATTACCTTCCCCAAAGAGAAAACGGAGAAAACGCTCGACTCGAATGGCGACAACACAAGTGTCTTTATAAGGAATTACCACGTCAAAGCGGAGTAGTAAACCGAAATGTCACGGAGAGAAACCAGCTCGTGTTTCCTCGCATGCAGCGCGTTTACCTTGTTGTCAGATGCAGAGTGCAGAGTGAGTGAGTGAGCTAGCGGGCGGGCGCGCGAGCTTCTGCCCTGAACCGGTCCAAGCTGCCCCGAGTCGCGCATATGACACTGACAGCACGCGCTGCTAATGTCACAACCAAATGCACTCTAATGCTCTTAGTCCGAGTGGCAGGTCACCCCCCCTCCCCTCTCCCCTCCCCTCCCCTCCCCTCTCCCCTCCCCTCCCCTCACTCCCTTTCACCCTTTCTCTCCATCGCCGCTCGTCGATATAAGCAGCAAACGGAGAACTGATAAGCGACAGGTGTTCAATCACACCGGCTTCACCGGCAAACTGCTTCTAACCACTAAACTCACTCTCCTGTCCCACACAGTGCATCTGAGGAGCTTACACTTTTTCATTAGGAAACCCCTTAAATATAAACCCCTTCAGTACAGATTTAAAAATAACAATAATAATAATTTTTTAAAAATGTAATTTAATTTAGATGTGATTCCTTTCTGAAGCCATTTCCAGCAGTGTAATAAATTTAGAAGAAGAAAAAAAAAAAAATTCACAGACCCCCTAGCTATGCTTCAGAGACCCCTGGGGAACCATCGAGCCCACTCTGAGAACCAAAGCTCTTCATATATTTAGAAATAAAAAGGAATAGAGAGACTTTCCATTAAACATTAAAGGGGCCAACTCTCCCTTCCCGGAGCATCTGTGCTGAGAAGATCTGATGCCACTGTGTTGATAAAATATTAATAATAATAATAATAATAAAAATCAACAGCAATATGGTGACATTCTAGGCCAAAGATGGGAATCTGGAATGTCAAACCGAAGGTACTTTGTTAGCGTGAATATATTTTAATTTCTATTGAAAGATCCGTTCCGTTTTTAATTGCTTACTTTTTTGTAATGGACCAGAACCGGTTTTAGCTGTCTCGTTGGTGGCCACAGGCAACGCTCATGCACTGCTCTCATGAAGACGCCGAACAGAGTAGTGATCACGTGACTACATATGGTCCATGGCATCGAGTAAACAAAAATGATGAATTGAATTCTAGGAAGGGTGAGCCGGCCTCTTTAAGCATGGTGAATTTCAGGCATACAGAAACTGGGTTTTTCCTATAACTAATATAGAGTTAGGTCGCTTTCTTATGTCATCTGGGCCTTGGAAAACTGTTAACATAAGTACAGTCATAATAAAAGATTACAATGTGTTATAGTCCTTCAATAAGTGTCATTTTCCTTATAAAAACACCTCCACTGAAATAAAACTAACACTGTAACGATAACCCTCGTTCTGATTCCAAGTGTTCA
This sequence comes from Tandanus tandanus, assembly GCA_039654325.1. NCBI lineage: Eukaryota > Metazoa > Chordata > Actinopteri > Siluriformes > Plotosidae > Tandanus > Tandanus tandanus. The sequence continues at coordinate 29,095,402 of JBCNYH010000001.1, forward strand.
TGTTTGATGTAGGACAACCTGCTAACAAGAAGAGTGACGGGGTGATTATGTGAGACAGTCTTTTCCTCATTCCTGCATGATTTAATGCTTAAAAAGACTACTATTTAGCAGACATACTCCTGTTCACCTAAACACACCTAAAGCACCTTTATCCATTTCTTGACAACAAGCTGGAGCCACAAGTCACAAAAGCAGTAGAGAAAAGGAAAATGCAGTTAGTACAGAGGATCATGAGGACACACCTGTGAATCATGAAAACCTTGTTTGTAAATCATTTCACATCGTTAAATCGATCCTGCTGCTAAGCTCCCCTTTCTGTAAACAAGTTAATACACAAGGTTACCTGCAACAGTTTTCCCAGAAGCCATGGATGGGGTTCAAGCAACACATTTAAGTGGAAGCGTGCATGCCAGTGGCATAGTGAAGGGCAAGAGGGTTCCCAAAAGTGATCAAAGAGAAAGCAACAAATCATACGTGGCACATTCAAAGCTAGAGTAATCAACACATAATAGAGAGAAATTTAGCTTCGGCACAAGCAATCTTTTTTGTGTTTCTTTCAGAGCAACCATCTGCCTCAGAAAAGAAACTAAACTTGGCATATTTACATGAGTCACACGTCTCTGAATGGCGCATGCACACACACACACACACACACCTTTACATTTTACTTTTATGATTGCCATGTGCTATTACCTAGAGACATACAAGTACACACCTGTACTGTTAAATATGCTACCAAGTACGACTAGAAGATAGCTTACATTTAAATAGCGATTGAAGGCAAAAGTGAACTCTGCATTGGTAAACAAACACTAAAAACAGGCCTACAGAAGCTATGTGCGGCATGGCAGAGGGTTTCAGATTTAAGTGGGACAAGAGGACAGGAGCACGGTGAAAGTCTTAATCAGGAACGTGAGGAAGATAAGAAGCTCAATATGCTTCTGGAGCCAGACCAAGCCATGTACACTTCATGAGACACACACAGAAAAAAATGAGATGTGTTCCAAAACCTTGTAAAATACATTCAGTTTCAACAGCCATTCAAATATAGACCTAATGCTCAGGTTAATAGGTAACAGTTGCTTAGAATGGAGGGTTCATAAAAGCAATACCTATAAGCCAGCACTCATTTAACATGAGCAGAGTTTCCTCTCTTAACGACGTGGACTACATGACATCTATTCATGTTTTCACTCCTGCCCTTTTAATATCATGGCCAGCAAACGCCATCACATACTTAATAAATTGCACCTAATTGCAATGCATGCCAGGTCTTCCAAAAATACCAAAAACCACACACTTCATTCCATGCAGCATTAGAATACACTGATGCTTTCAGTAGCATGCATTGGAAAAACAAAGAGCACTAACAACTACTTGAAGCCATTCAGAGAAAAGAGAGAGCTGCTGGATTTCTAAAACAGGCCTGCAGGTGTGAACCTGTGTTTGACAGGACAAGAGCTGAGGCCTGGGCCTACATTGTTCTTTTCACATTTCCCCCAGACCACTTGATGGTGGAGCTGATCTACAGGCCACCATGGCTTTCATGGCCACCTGCGTTCTAAATTTAACCCCACCAGCTGCCACCTAATAAATTTAGCAAAGGTTGAAATGAAGAAAGCCTCTACATTTTAGATAACCAAGGGACATGGGGATGACTTGTTTTGAAATAAGAGAAGATGTAGAAACAGCTCTGGATGAGTGCCAGTTTCATGACAGGATTAAATAGTTGCCTGTGCAAAAATGTAGATGGAGTCTATGTCAGTGTAACTCAGTATGGTTTGGCATTTGAAAACAGATTCCCAAAAAGTTCCTGCAGACAGTCCGTCCCCGAAAAGATTCTCCTTGGGTTTGAAAGGCCACTCTATAATTGGAGGCTTTTCAAACAACTTGCAAAGGTATACAAGTAAATCTAGGAGGTTTTAACAATATCTAGAAATATGAACTGTATCCAAAAACAGTTATTTTGACACAACACAGAACTATACATGCAAGTCAACAAGACTGTACTCTTTTCAACATAATGAAAAGAAATATAATACACACCATGAACTCAAGGTGTTACTTGTTGTAATGTTCTGACGACGACTCCTGCAGGCATGTGTCACTGACATTTTCATGTTTAAAGTTTTTTTGTAAATATGAATGGCAGGGATAACCTTTAAAATATGCATATTGCACAAGTGCATAAAATAAGAATTCCAGAGAACAAGCAGGTAGATAATGAAGATGTCAAATCTCTTGGTAACTCACTAAAAATTCCATTGTTGGGCTTGCACATGCTTGTATTTATAACCACGAAGTTATGTACACGGAAAGTCAGTTCAAATTTATTCATAAAGAACAAAATCATTTCTTAATGGGCTTCACTTTTCTGAAAGACCCTTACTGATGGGCAAGTGGGTTATTGTGACCCATCCGACCTGAGAGACAAAACCAGACTCCTGAGGGAGATACTTTCAGTGACATGAGTAACATGTAAATCTATCATGATTTAGTGAAGATTTCTATGAGTTTTGCCACAAACAACAAAACTGGTGCTGAATGAATTCACAATGCCTTTTTGTGAAATACTGGCAAGAACATTTTAAATAGCAACAGTCACTCTCAATCATTCACCAAACCGCTTAATCCTTCTAGGGTTGCGGGGAGGCTTGAGAAGGTGGGGTACACCCTGAACAGCTCACCAGACCATCGAAGGGCAGCAGCACGCACACTCACACACACACACACACGCACACACGCACACACGCACACACGCACACACGCACACACGCACACACAGCCATTCACACTCACATCCACACCTAGGGGCAATTTGGAACAGACCATTAGCCTAATATGCATGTCTTTGAACTGTGGGAGGAAACTGGATAACCCAGAGGAAACCCAAGCAAGCACAGGGAAAACATGCAAACTCCACACAGAAACGTCCAGGACTCAAACCCAGGACCTTCTTGCTGTGAGGCAGACATGCTAACCACTACGCCACCGTGCTGCCCTGAAACAACAAAATAATGATTTAAAAAAAAAAAACTTATTAGTTAATTGCCTTTCCAACTCATTGCTTGCCCTTAAACAGTTGAAAGAGACCACAAGCACAAAATGGTTTTACCGTTATCCCATTTAAACTGCAGTGTCTGACGGAGGACAGAGACTACATGGAAAAGTGTGACTTTTTCCTGTCAGTTCTATTACAATATAACAGCATATATTTTTGAAAAACTTAACATTAGAAAAACAACCAAGAAAGATTCAAGAATTTCTGACATAATGGCTATTAGTCCAGTCCATATAAATCTCTGCTGAACTGACAAGCAATCTCAGATTACAGGTGATCGATATCAAAACTACTATGTGTTACAATTAGATACAAACACACTCTGGAGTCAGGTTACTGTTCATGTGTGTGCTCACATGTTCAAAATTTGCATGGCAGTCTGGGAAAACCTGTCAGATGTCAATGCACTGGCAAATAGCCAAAAAAAGATGAAACATTTGATTCTGGGTGCAGCATAATCTCAGTAATTTATGCTGCATTTGACTATAACTTGTAATTTTCAACTGTAGAACAACCATTTACCTTGGAATTCCTACTCAGGAACTCAGGACAATGCCAACAAGTGATGTCAAATCAGAATGATTGATCAGCATTAAGAGTATACAAAGCAGCATTTCTTACCCTGTAAATGAATTATACTGTCTATACACAAGTATTTGCTTTTGATCAAAAAGACATGATTGCTTGTTAAATCTAAGACATTGATCATACAGTTGTCTATTTTATGAAGTAAACTGAACATTACTCATCACAGTTAGCTACCTAGCTAGCATGTTGCTACCAAAAGATGATCAAGGGGGTGTTTAGACTTACTATTACTTTATCCCCTGTAAAGCATAAGGGATACTTTATTTATTAAAACTCTAGCAGTGCTTGTTCTTTATGGATTTATTTTATATTTATGTTGAATGGTCCCTATGGCACACCCTACCAGCCTATCGAAACTGTTAACACTCTAGAGGCTGCAGTTGACCACCCAGAGGATACACCCAGTGTTCTGTGACAAGAACACATTTCTAGTTAAAAACACAGACCCCACAGTATCACACAGTATACACTTTTTATTTTCATTGTCATGCTGGAACATAGTCCTCTTCTGCCAAACGTCTAAAGACCAAAAGTAATCTTGTCAGCCATTATTTGGTTATATCCATGGGCATTCTCGGTGCTAAACACCTACTCCTAAACACCTTTTGCACTCATCCAGACCCTATAATCATTAGACTCCGTGGTTCACCTCCGTGGTTCACTGTGGAAATGGTACATTCACTGTGGTAGTCCTAGCCAGGTACATGTCAAATATGTTAAACTTCATCTGAGCTGAACAAATTTATCGTAGCGTCATCTGACTAAAATTTTATGTTGCATTTTTGTCACAAACAGTAAGCAAGTTTTGTTCCTCTATTTTCCATATAGTCTTTAATATACTCTAATTGTCAACTTAGAACTAATGGAATTATTGAGAAGTGATTCGTGAAGTGGCATTGTGGAGTTTGTGTGGTGGCATAATAGTTTAGTGGTTTGCACTGTCACAGGAAGAAGGTTCTCGATCTTCTTCCCATGCTTATGTGGGTTTCCTCCAGGAACATCAGTTTCCTCACATGGTCCAAAGATATAGAGATTAGATGAAATACTAAAAGTGTGCGAACAGTCGACTGTCTCTGTGTTCACCCTGCGATAATTTGGTGACCTATTCAGGGTGTACCCCTCCTTTCTCCAGTGAGCTGGGATTGTCTCCAGCTTCACCATAGACCCTATAAATAAACAGTGTAGATAAGGGATGGATGATTCAATTTTGAATCATTTAGCATTTAAGGGATATTGCACAGGGGTGTACTCATGTCTGTTGTATAATACATGCATCTAATTCTAGTAGTCTTGGGGTTTGTGGGTTCTATTTTGACCTAATATTTTATCCAAATGCATCACAATCAATCACATAACAAAGACAATTTTAAGAGCTAGCCCCCTGAATTATGTTTTATGGCTGCTGTCAAAAGTTGATCAGCCAGCTTGATGCCACAGCTACTCAGTAATGTCTGTTTTTGTTGGTGTACAATTGTAAAATATTGCACAAATATTTAAAGGTCAGATATTACACATATTTTTAGACTTGTTTTTTTATTTCTGACACCAGTGGAGCATCAAAGTATGATTCCTAATCCAAAAAAACTCGTTTTTTAGAAAGCCGCTTCCACATCTCCCCCTCAAATTCTGATTTTGAGTGTGCGTGGTGGACAGTCTGTTTGGCTTCCTCCTCCCTATTATGGTCCAGCATGCCCTGATGCAGTACTGTGCCCCCATGGCCAGTTCAAACAGCCCAGGGGAAACTTAAAGCATGCATTAACCTCATTATTTGGCACTCTGGCATCTTATGCATCTTATGCATCTGGCATCTATGCAACACTGTAACAACATTTATAGGTCAAAACAGTAACAAAAAAATAATAATAATTAAAAAATAAAAACCACATAGTCTATCTCCTTTAATGTTCTCTACAGGACAATAGTACCAGGAGCCACTCAGATAATTTCTTCAATTCAGACAGCAAACATTAAAATGCCAGCACAGCATATAAACACATCTTTTACCAGTTTGGTCGTGAAAAAGATGCAGAAATCAATATCAGCATCATTGTTCAATTCTAATTCAGCTAAAGTGAAGTCACATTGCTAATTATTTTGCTCACAGACGCTGCATGGGGGAAAGCCATACTGTTCATTATTATGATTACTAACAGTCTATAATAGGAACATGCTAAAACTCAATTCAATTTATTACCTCCACCAAGGGGGAGGTTATGAGATTGGTCATGTGTGTCTGTGTGTTTGTCTGTGACCACGATAACTTGAAAACCAAGGGACGGATTTGCATGAAATTTTAACCAAATATGGGTTTTGAGTCAATGAAGAACTGATTAAATTTTGAGCGCGATCCGGATGTGGATCCAGTTTTGAAGGATTTTTTTAAGCATTGGGTGATAGGGCATGCGCCCAGAGAAAAAAAATTGTTCAAAAATAATTGCGGAACAGGCCATAATGGGGCACTGTAATTTTTCATCACTGGCCACTATATCCCATGTAAAGACAAGCTTGCACTACCTTGGTAGAGGTCTGCAGTCTCTGAGTGCATTTCTAGTTTGTATAGTGCTTTTTTACATTTGACATTGCCGCAAACCAGCTTTAAAGCAAAAAGATTTGGGTATAAATTAAAACATTGCTCTATAAGTCCTACAATCTCCTACATATGCAGTTTATGTCTGATTATCACAGGTTTACAGAAAAAGTTAAAAAGTTTACATGGGATCGAGAACTTACCCTGGATATGTCACCAGTTCATTGCACACACATTCAGGCCTAAGGGCTTTCCATCATAACCAGTTTATCTATCTGCATGGATATTTGGAGAAAACTGGCAAACACAGTACGCACGAAAACACAGGGCAAACATGAAACTCAGCACACATCAATCCTGAGCTCAGGAACCTTGGGGCTGCAGCAACATTACTTCTGCCACCCATTTGTTTGTCAGTAAAAGATATTTGTAAATCAAGCTCTATCGGGCTGTATAATTCTTCTTCTACTTCTTCTTTTTTTAAAAAAAAATAACTCCACAGGTTAATGTATAAAACTACTACAGTTATAATGAAGAGGTTACCTTGAACATTATGCACAGTTTTGAACAATCAGTCTTCTTTCAGAGCAGCCAAATCCACACAACATTGAAACAGTCTTGATTGAATGTGCTTATTATTTTCATATTTTTTAAATGGCAAATTAAAATGATCCTCCTTATATCTCCATATCTCATCCCAGCAAAAAAAAAAAAAATCCCTAAATACTTTTTTCTGTGCGCGTTAAAAGATAGTATAAAAAGAAAAAAAAAAACACGCGCACACACACACACACACACACACACACACACACACACACACACACACACTGAAGAACAATATGACCATGTAATTCAATGTATAGTGAGTTTGTGAGAAATATTTTTGTCTCATTTTTTTAACAAGGTTCTCTTTATCTACTTTTGGGACTTGTGTGAAAATCTGATGATGTTTTAGGTCATATTTATGCAGAAATAAAATTCTTAAGGTTCACAAACTTTTAAGCACCACTGTATCCAAATCAAGCTGCTCTCAATGAAAATAAATTACATTTTCAGTTTGATGATGACCAACATCTTAATGTTCCTGGTCACCTGTATATGACGACCACTATATTCATAACTATGACTGTATTCTTCCACTAGCAAACCAAGCATCAGAAGCATCCCAGTGATTCATGAGAGAGGTCTACGTGCATCTGCACATATTGGCTGTGTAAAAATAAACAGCCCTTTTCAGGAGTCCCCCAGTGAGTCCTTTTGGACTGTGAATTTAGTTCACAATTAAAGCTATTTGTTTTGACTTCAAACTGATTCATAAACTGTTTGGACATGAAGGCAGGCATGTAAAAAACAGCATTCGTTTTCTGCATATTAATCTGAAGTCAGTTCATCTCCATATGAATCCCACAAGGGCGACCTTATCGTGTCCCAGCGAGGCCCAAGATGAAAAATAACAAGGAATAAAGCTACACACCTAATAACATGTTTCAGCAGCTCTCTTAAGTTGCGACAGATCTAATGTGAACTGGGGCTCAGAGGTTTCTCAATGCCCCTGTGAATCCCTCTGTTTATCTTTAGGACAGAGCTTGGAGTTCTGCTCTAAGATAAATGCAAATGATGCCTGAAGAAAGCAATTCCCACAATAAGACTGGCCCATTGGTGGCGGAACTTGGCAGAATACCCACAGGAAGCATTTCCTTTCATTGTGTGTCTCTGTACTGGCCAGCGAGCTCGCTGAGGAGTGTGTTGACACCGCAATCACTCCACTTTCTCTCATTCTCAATCACATACCGGAACTATCCAAAATTTCTTCTACAACTATAATGTTTATCAAAAAATTTACTAAAAAAAAGTGCTTTTTGGACTCATCCTACTCCTCGTTAATTGTTTCCTATGAGTACAGTGAACTATGTCCTTCAGTGTGTTTAGTGCTTCAGTGTATGTCCTGTATTTACACTTAAGAATACTGTGAAAGATGTGAACGCTCATGCAAAATAAATGCAAAGTGGCCTTTTACTGCTGTTGAAACATGACCTCAGTTACCTGCAGCACCACAAGTCTCTTAACCAAAAGATTAAGACGTGAAATGAGAGTGAAATGTGAACTACAGTTCAATTCTCATGCACATCAGAATTGGGGTGGGGGTGGGGGGTGTCACATTAAAAAAAGGAAGCTACTATTACAATATTCACAGATTATTATTATTCAAATATTTTTGTGACTCGTCAGGATAGCCATTTTCTAGTAACACCATGTACTCGCAGAATAGAAACCATAATGCACTTAGCCTAGCCTTGAAGGCTAATTATGGAAGACTAAATTATGACTAAGGTAATATGGTAATGATGACAATCTAAACAGCACAGCAGATGCAGATAAATAAAGGAAACTAATAAACAACCTCATCATACACCAGTAAAAAAATCTCCCATTGAAAACAATATGCTTCCTGCCTCTTTTGTGTGTGTGCGTACACCAGCATGGGTGTATTTATACTGTAGTTTATCTGCTGTCATAGGCAATTTTACACTTTCCAAACAACGGGGTGCAAGAGGCAGAAAAAAAGGGAGCTGATGTAGCCTGGGCTGTACACATAACCAACTAAATAGACTATGTACATATAAAGACTTCAAAAGCACAGTCAAAACATCACAGGACAGACAATCTTAAGATATCATTCTGGTCTACTGCAATAAAATAATCAAGTAAAAGCAATTTAGGAACAATGTAATGCAGAATGATTTAAATGTTGTCAAAGCAGTAAACAAAAACTGCCCAATAAAAAGCCTGCTTTTCTTTTTGAACAGTAAACCACAAGGGAGCATCCAGCACAATTATCCACTCAATCTCAAACAAAAAACAGGAAAATAAAAACACACCTCTAAACACATTTCACTTTATCACGGAAACAGGTTTTTGCACACCTCAGCCATTAACTTGCACGGAGCCAGTTTTTCCTGGCCCTTTCAGCCAAGTATCGAGATACGCAGTGCATAAAGGGTTTGAAAAGGCCAAATTAACTCCATGACGTCCTTTCAAGAAAAGACTATAACATTGAGAGACTACTAGCCTGTAAACATACACAGAACACAGCAAAGAAATTTAAATGGTTAAGTCTCAGCAAAAATGTTTTAACCCCAACTTGCACTGATATCTGTATTCAATTTGTGTTCTCTGGTGCCAGTTTTGGGTAGTAGTGAAAATATTATTTTGGGTAAACCTTTTCCCTGAGCTAGAGGTGTTCATCAGTGATCCATGAGACCCAACAAGTGGCAGTATTGGACATTAAAATATTTTTTCAGGACAAAGAAGGTTCTCTTGGTTAACATGGATGCATATTGGATGAGATAGAGGGTGTGTGTTTGTGTGTGTGTGTGTGTGTGTGTGTGCGCGCGCGCTATGTGAAACAGGGGATCCTGCATTCATCTTTGGTAATTGCTTGTAGCCAAAAGTGACGATCACACTCAGATGCATGGTGAACATCCTGTTCCAGATTGAGCTGTTATAATAACCTCCTCTCCTCTGAAAAGGCTTCCCACCCAATTTTGGGGTGTGGCTGTATGGATCTGCCCACTCAGTAATAAGAAAATCGATGAGGTCAGGCACTGTTGTTGGGTGAGGAGCCCTGGTTGCAGTTGTGTCATCGTTTACAGTTTTATGCCTCCAACTTTGTAGCAACAGACCAAGAAAGGCCCACAAAAATTAGTTTGACTGTCAGGTGACAATATGAATTTGGTCGTATAGTGCATCACAGGCAGGTGCAAACAAAAGAACTGTGTACAAAGTGGAGCTTCATCTCAAATTCTAGATCATTTCTAGATCATCCAGATTTTTGATTACTTGATATCATAGTCAGTGTTATATAAGACTAGCACATGACAACAACATGGAATCCGGTCAGACAAGGATTCTTTGTCCCTGACTATGTGGAGGCCAATTTTAATTCTCCACACATACATAAGGTATGCAGGTGAGTTTATAAACAGTGCCACTCATGCGTTCACTGCTCTATATCCCACATAAGAGCTCCTCATTCTTCCCTTCTCCTCTTTTCTTTTGTCTTCTCTTCACAACTTTTCTGTTTTGTATATGGGAAACAAACAGGGCTTGCCCGGCAAGGTGAAGTCAAATGAGATACCATGTGAATGAGTGTCACAATTATAGGTTCTTACTCTCACTTCTGGTATGAAGCTCATGTTATTATGTGGTACATTATAGCATGTTTACACCCTTCAGAATGTCTCTGCTTTGTTGTCATAAGCCAGAAGTGTTTGTGGTATTCAGAAATATTCCAAAATGCTGTATAATCTTATAATGCATCATAGAGCTAATATAGAACATTTGAAGCACCATTTCTCTGCTGGATACAAATTATTTATAGCATTAAATTGTCAAGTTTTATGATGTGATATACACTGCTATGCGGGACAAGCAGGAAGTTTTTAACAAATAGTTAAAAGAGTTCCCACTTCCTTCAGGAGATTTCAAACAGATTTATTTTATTTGTGTTTTAATGTGTTTTAATTAGATTAACTATCACATCTCAGCTCACTATTCATGTAGCCTAAGGCACGGCAACAGTCTGTAATGGAAAAAGGTCCACAATAATAGTTTGGGCCAGCTCTGCAATACTAGAGCTCTTCCAGTCCATATTCTACCTCTGTTTACGTCGAAATGTTCCAGCTGCCCTGCTCATTTTTTCCTAATAAAGGCGGAGTTTTCTGCCTATCAATGGAGGAAGCCACCCCTTGCCCTCCTGGTGACAGCTAACGTAATGGGTTATGCTTTACCGTCATGTGCCAAGAGTAATGCTTTCCAACATTCCAATGCATGGGGAGCACAGAGCGCCAGTGGCAGGTAGGAGGAAACCTGTCCTTTCCTGGTCGGCCTGAGTAGAAGCCGTGTTAAACCACACACCTTCCTGGCTCGCAGCTGAGAGTTAATCAGCTGGGCTGCTGCCATTAGAACAGAATCCAGGGCAAATATAACAACAAAAGTGACAGATGTTCCACAGGAGGGACGCTCATAGGCTAAATGCAGCATCATATCAAATGCGGCAACAGATTAACTGGTGCTGGTGCTGGCTGGTCTTATATGGCAGGTTTTTCTTTTGATTGATATACATGCTGGCAATATCTTATCACCTGCATATCATGATATTATATGACCTTAAAAAATGGGAAATGCTTCACGGAGTGTGATGGTCCATGCAACAAAGTACACAAAAGTATATACTGGTCTTTCTACAAAGTTGTACAACAAGATGAATGACTCCTGACACAGAAACACAATCAAACTTAACCTGCTGTCATTCAACCGCAGATTAGTGGGATTAACAAACTACAGCTGTGGGGGTATCTGTAACTCTTTTTTAAAATACAATGGTGTCAGTTAAAGACAGTGCTGATTTATCACATATTAACTATCACATATCAAAAGTGGTCATCAATTATGATATAAATATATGAATTCATTTCAGTTATCCTCTCTTGGTCACAAAACATGATTTATACTATAAAAGAGAAGAATGTAACCTAAACCAGTAACACATAAATAAAAGGAACTTGAGTCACCTTCAACAATCAACAAGTCGGTGTCAATCAATTCCCAAAGGCAGGAAACAAAACTGAAATATAAGTTAACACCATTTAAAGTTCAGTGTAAATAAATACCTTATAACACTGTAGCATATCTGTCTAAAACTTTATCAGTGAAAAATTATGCTAATTGGCTTCACCTGCATTGACACACAAAGGAGATACACAATTAGAAACACCAAAAAGAAAAAGAAATTGCTAACCTGTCATGTTCGGCTCACTGGAATGGTGTTTCTGGAAGTAAACAAAGAACCATGTGGATAAACAAGCCCTAATTAAAATCCAGTTTAACACAATGCTTAAAATGTCTAAAATGCTGCCACTCTAAAACCCTTACTTCCTTTCAGGCACCTCAAACACTGTGATCTGACACTGTAAACATTATACGAATTTATATTAGCGAACACTTTGTCCTGACATTTCAACCTTTACTGATAAACTATAAGTGACTCGAGAAAATGACTTCTTTTAAAGTACTTAAAATCTATTATAAATTGTTAAATACATTTTTTTTTGCCATGCAGTTTTGAGCTAATAACATACTAAATCTGTACCCACAATACATTTTCGTCACTTAAATAGTGATAAGAACACCCGAACAATCATAGGAAATCTGATGTTATCTGCCAGATGAGATACTCAATCAACATAGGCATGTAGTTCAAATATGTTCAGCTCAAAATTAGACATGACTTTCAAAGGAAGCTAAAAATAGCTCACATTCAACACCAACTTATAGTGAGTAGAAAGAATCCACAAAAACAGCATTTATGGGCTGCAAACACTTTTTACATTGCCCAAAAGGCAAAACTCTGAAACGAATGAGTAAAGTTTGTATTTATTCTTCAGTCCTACTTTCTCTCCCATTTATTTCTCTCATTACAGAATGAATCCATTTGATCGATTTAGCGTTGGATTTCAAGTTACTAACTAATGACGTGATATATTTCTGCTCAGCTTTAAAATCTTGAAGTAATGAAACTTCATGATTTCAATTCATCACGTTTACACATAATATATTTTCCTTTTATTAAGTGTGCTATTAGCTGGCTGTTTTTTCAGAACAAGCTATCAGTGACACCTAAGTACTACAATTGTCTAATAAACAGTTATGCACCGAAGGCAACATCCGCCAAGCCTGATGTGAATAATTGTTTTAGTATATACCACAACAGAACATAAAAATCAAACTAAAACAAGATTATTAGTTCATTTTTACATATTTTATCTATTTTAGAGGCAGGTCTGCTCAGCTCTGTGCACTAACAGTGTCTTCTTAAACTCATTTAAAGTTTAAAGTACATACTACATTAAAACACAACAGAAAAAAATAGATTTTTATAGTTCATTTTTCCATTTATAAAGCCCGACAATGATTACGCAGCCTGCTCCAGATGACTGTGGAAAAAAACATAAGTGTGCATCATTTTAATTCAAGTCCCATAGACAGTGGGCCAATCAGATCACGCCATTCCTACAAATGTAAATTTTATTATTTTGAACTTTACTACAAACCAAAACTTTTTGCCATCCTCACAGTTTATTTTCTTATTAATTTCTTAATACTTTCTACATACTGCTACTCATATTTCATCACTTGAGTGAATGAATGAATCTTTGTCATGATACAGAAGTGCAGTGAAATGCTGTTTAGCTGCTCTCTGTTCAATAAAAAGTACTAACAAAAGACAAAAAGAGAACAAGATACGTAACAATCTTGAACACAGACTAAGGGCAGCAGCAAAATGAATAGCAAGCATCAGGATAAGTAAGTAACAAGTAGAAGCAAAAAAATCAATCACCAGAATCTAGCAGCAGTGTAGAAAGTGCCTTATATTAAGTCAGTGTGTCTGTGTGTGATTGTTTCCATCCTTACTGGAAGTGTTCACAGTAGCTTTTCACTGTTCTGTAAAAGATATGTATGATGGAGGCCACAGCCCTGGGGTAAAAACTGTTTTTCAGTCTGTTTGTTCTGCTTTTAATTGTCCTGAACCATTTACCGGACGGCAGCGGTTCAAACAGGGCATGCGTGCTTTCCTTGACTATGCTGTTTGCCTTCTTCACAAGCATAAATGGCATAAACGATGTCCAGTTCAGGGAGGTCCATCCCGACGATGCACTGGGCTGCCTTCACCACACATGCAGGTATTTCCTCTCATTGACTCATCAGGATGGTCTCCACTGTGTTCCTATAGAAGTTTAACAGTTCTGAATGGAGTCTGGCTTGTCTCAGTTTTCTGTAGATGTACAGTCTTTGTTGGGCCCTTTTTTGCGTGTATGGTCTAAGGTCAGTACGTCAGCTGTTTTGAAATGGTGATTCTCCACACTCTCTACTTCCTTTCCATGCATGTGGAGGGCGAGGTGTCTTCTGTTCTTGGTTCTACTGAGGTCTACGATCATCTCTTTTGGTTTTGTGGAGTTAAGGATCAGATCACTGTCCCTACACCACCTCCATTCTGTGGTGTCCTCATTTGAAATCAGGTCAGCTACTGTGGTGACATCTGCAAATGTTATTATGGATTTGGAGGTGTAGATATGGCTGCAGTTATATGTGAAGAGTATGACGAGCATGGGGCTCAGCACACAACCCTGCAGGGTGCCTGTATTTAGGGTAAGAGTGGTGGAGGTGTGCTTGCCAGTTCTGACAGTTCTAGTCGGTCGGTCAAGAAGTCCATAACCCATGAACACAGTGTTCAGTTTGCTGACCAGCTTATGGGGATGACTGTATTGAATACTGAGCTAAAATCAACAAATAAGATTCTATCATAAGTGCTGGGTGATGTGGAGGGGCTGTCGAGATGGCATCCTCTGTAGACTAGTTTGGTGCTTACCCAGATCCGATGGGATGATATTGCTTATGTATGACAGCAAAAAGCACTTGGCTATGGAATTTTACAGAGCGATAGTCATTCAGGCCCCAAGAGATGATTTCTTTGAGCACTGGTATGATGGTGGAGGATTTGTGGCATGCAGCAGAAACAGCATGTCAAAGAGAGATGTTAAATCCGTTTGTAAACACTCCAGCAAGCTGATCAGCGCATGCTTTGAGAACACGGCCATATATTCCATCTGGGTCTGCTGCCTTGCTCACGCTGATTCTCTTCAATACAATCCTCACCTGGTGTTGTTGGAGAACCAGTATCAACTCCTCATCATCTAACTGGATGAAGGAACAGGGTTTGCTCTCAGAGTGGATTCGAATGAAGAACTGGTTCAGGATATCAGACAGTGTGGCATTGCCTTTGCCAAAAGATTATTGGGTTTGTAGTCTGTCAGTGCTTTGATGCCAATCCAGATACTGCGGGGGTGTCAGCTTTGTCAGTTAGGGAAAAGTGAGGACCCCTTAATCTACATCCTATTAACACAGGGTGATCCAGTAAAACCTCTCACATTTCAAAGATGAATAAAAAATTGTTAAAGATAATCAAACTTATTTGCACACATGAAAACTAAATCAATACAATAAAACAGTCTTATACATCATGTTTTACAGATAAAATCCTCCAAATGGTGGCCGTTATTGTCTATACGTGCTTGGAGGTGATTTCTGAAGGCTACCATGGCTCGAAGGGTCATGTTGGGTGGAACAGTGGCTATCTCCAGCTGGGTCATTCTCTGAAACTGGGTCAAGTTTAATTATTCACAATTTGACCTAATGTTTTTCAAAAACTATAAAGAATTAAAAGAGCAATCCCTGCCCAAAACATACCACATGGACACATGCAACATTGTAAAATTTCACATATGAATAAATACACAATAGTATGGAGTACCTTCAAATAAAAAAATTATGAACAAAAAGTATCAGCTTGTCTTGAAAATATACATGGAAGTTAAATTTTGGACAAATTTCTCAGGATTCCAACTGAAATAATTTTCAAAGGAGGATGTTTGTCATGAAATTTTTTCCATTCAAAATTAGATAAGCATATATCGTTTAACTAAATCATGCACTGGTGGCTATATCCCTGATTTGTTCTGCACAGGGCAGATCTGAATACCTGCAAGGAAGTGTCCGTCCAAAATGTCCAGTCCGACTTTTCTAACTCTTGTGATAAGAAATGTACCTTTTTTCAATCAGATGCACTTTTTGTAAAGTACATCTATGTATGTAACTTTAGAGCAAAACATATCTGAACCAGTTTCTAAAATGATGATTACACAAGCATGTGAATGTGTACGTCCAAAAGTGTCCACTCCAAAATCCATTAATTATTACATGTTTTTAGAACATATTTGTTTCAAAATTGTAATCATTTAGAAACAAATTAATGTTACTAAGTTTAAACTAAATAAATAATGTGTTAAAAAAAAATTTAAGATTGAAATGCATTTAAAATTTTAAATCGAGGCGCAAACTTGTACATACGGCTCAGGGTTTTACCAGTACCAGTTTGTGCAAATAGTGAGTGGAAATACAGATGAATTATTGCTTTAATCTAATATTTTGAATCTAACAGACCAATTTCTACACATAAAAAAATTCCCACGTGTACATGTACGAACGAACACAATGTTTGCGACACAAAAAAAATCAGATCCATGCTATACCAATAAGTATCTATATAAAACTATAAGAACCTTAAGTATGGTGCGCCGCACAGAGCCTCGCTATCAGGGTCACAGGGAGGCTGAAGCCTATCTTAGCCAACACTTAGCGAAGGGGGAGTACACCCTGAACAGCTTGCCAGACCATTGCAGGGCCAACACACACATACACAAAACCATTCGCACTCGCACTCACACCTAGGGTCAATTTGGAACAGCCAATTAGTCTAATATACATGTCTTTGCACTGTGGGAGGAAACCGGAGTACCATGAGGAAACCCACACAAGCACGGGGAGAACATACAAACTCCACACAGAAACGCCCGAACCCAGGAATCGAACCGAGGGCCTTCTTGGTGTGAGGCGGACGTACTGCCCACCATGCCACCATGCCCCTCTGTAACACATTCCGAAGTTTTTTTTTTTTGTTTTTTTTTCACTAAGAATATTAAATGCAAACAAAAACACTATTTCCTCCAATTAAGGGCTCAATAAAGTATTCTGATTCTGAAACACGTGCGTACACGCGCGTGTGTGCGTGCTGACGTACGTACACGTGTGTATGCGGACGTACACGTGTGTTTGCGTACGAAACACGTGTGCAAGACGGATTTAAATCACTTTGTACCCTCAAACCGCCTGCTACTTTACCCGCGGTGCTGCTGGTGACTTGGCGCTGTAACTCTTCCGCCTGCTTTGTTTGCAGCAACCGATACACCTCCACAAAAGTGCAAACAAGATTCTGTCCCGCGTTCACGTGAACAAATACCTTACACTCATGCAGTGACTAATAATCCTCACACACAGTTAGGTTTAGGATTGATTCAGCCCGACTAGCATGGAGTCAGCTAATAACGTGTAACTCTACTAAACTCCCCACACACACACTCCAACAGCACCAAACACCGCCGTGTTTACACACAGAGCACTACAGACCACACACTAACCCCCTGCAGAGTAGTAAGTGAGTCAAAACACTTTATTTTCATACTCACATCTCAGCGTTACCGACCTGCTCCATGTGATTCACAAGCGTTGTCATTTTCTCCCTCCTACTGTATCCATGGCGACGCAGCGTCACGCTGAGCTCCAGCTCGAACGCAGAGTGGGCGGGGCCGCGGTGTCTACTACTGCACTAGAGTATGGAGTTAGAATGATGTCATTAGACCAAAAAAAAAAAAAAACAACCACTTTGTATTTTTACTGTCTGAAATTCTGAACTGAAATTGATTGATTGTTGCACTAAATGTCTAACAGGGAGCTGGGACACAGTCAAGAACATGAACGTGAAACTTATTTAACTTATATAGAGTGTACTGAATAGGGTGAACAGGATGGTGTCTCCTTCCCTCACTTTTTATGTCTGTTATACTATATTTTATATATTTTTAAAAAATATTTTTTTGCAAGAAGCAAGAAGAAAAAAAAATATATATATATAGAGAGAGAGAGAGAGAGAGAGAGAGAGAGAGAGAGAGAGAGAGAGAGAGAAAGAGAGAGTGGCTGCGCTGCGCCATCTAGAGTATAAAAGTGTTATTGCTATTATTAAATAGTGTAAGGATATTGTAGGATATTGGCACAGGTGTTATAATTACATTTAAAAATATAAAAAGATTTTCGAAATATTTTTAATTTTTGTGCTTATAGAATGTTGGGAAATTGTTTAATGTACTCAAAATGAGATCCCAAATTATAATAGTAATCTATTACCAGCTTTATATTCGTGTGTGTGTGTGTGTGTGTGTGTGTGTGTGTGTGTGTGTGTGTGTGTTCTGATCGGTTTTCGATTAGTAACTTTGTTACAAGGCACATGGGTTTTCAGAATTGCTTTTAAATTGAAAAAAAATAATGTATTATTATGTTAACTATGTGGATATGATGCATCACATTATGAATCACATTATTATTAACGTGCAAACTTTTTTCTAATATTAGCCTGTTATAAAGAAATATTCACCAATGCAGATTCACGTTCAGTTTTTGAGTATAGGGTTTAGAAAAGTCTGGTAAATTAAAAAAGTAATACAACTTTTCAGCAGAAATAAAACCAAACTGACACACAGAGCTTTCTGATTTATCCACGGGAGTGAATCATTGAGTCGGTTGATTTTCTGAACGAATCGAGTCTTTAAACAGACTGTTTTTGGTTTGGGATTTGCGGACTGATGACGTGTGGACCGGAGGCTCGCCATTGGCTGTTCCTGTTTCACCACATACAGCACGTAGAGCTCGTGCCCCCTCATATTAAATACCTTCAGATAAATACCTTATCACTGATGGAATCAAACAGATCACAACTGATCAACAAAACTTTGTTTTTCTATTTATATCAAAACATTCATATATATATATAGTAT
>JBCNYH010000001.1:29120365-29130942 GCA_039654325.1 Tandanus tandanus
ATATAAGTGGGACTTCATGCAACAACACTATTAAACCCTAACAAAACCCTAGTGATAAAATTACATTTCTGTTTATATTATCACCAGGTAGGAAAGGAAATGACCACAAAGGATAAAAAGGGCAAATTCTCCCTACTATTTCCATAACAATGTGTGGAGAACAGTAAGAAAAATATACATTTTATACCAGGGCATAGCGGGTTAACTTTCATCGTATTGGATCAGCGTAAATCACATTAATACTACAGAGGTTAAAGTACATAGAGTATGTATAGTATGTCTGATTGCACTTTCTCCTAGTTTGAACATGGACCAAGAAAGAAAGTATTGCTGAGCTGAGATTTGGTCCTGGGAGGATTAAGGCAACTTAATTAAATTAATTAAAAACATTTTTGTTGTGTCATGTTTTTCATATTATTATACCTACCGAACAGATTTTTAGACTGATAATACTCAGTCCCTGACTTGGTCAGCCAGTATCAGAATGTATTTATTGATAGAGCCTTCAAAGCAATTCTATAAGCTCCTGGAGTGTCTGCCAAATGCCATATACAATAATTTACTGTGCATGTTTAAACTAGAAGATGTGTGACTGTAAATATATTCTGGCTTTATGTTCTTTTTGGTTGTAATCTAAATTTGCCCCTATTTTTGTTTAAGTCGTTGCACCATTATATATGCAATATACTTCACTGCATTTAAAGAAAAGAAATTCAAGTAGTGCACTACATATCTGCTATTCTAATTTGAAATGCATGGACTGAACA
Source organism: Tandanus tandanus (assembly GCA_039654325.1). Classification (NCBI taxonomy): domain Eukaryota; kingdom Metazoa; phylum Chordata; class Actinopteri; order Siluriformes; family Plotosidae; genus Tandanus; species Tandanus tandanus. The sequence goes on from JBCNYH010000001.1 coordinate 29,121,133, forward strand.
CCTTTTTGGGTCTACTTATTTATTCCAGTTAAATATGATTTACAGTTGTGTTTGACGCCTCCAATATAGTTATAAATTTGTGCATACATTTGCACCTTTCACAAATGACCTGCAAACTTTTTGTCATTTTAATTAGCAGAGCCATGGCAGAAGCAATTGACGTAGGTTTGGCAGAGGTGGGTTTGAAAGCTGTATTTTTGCGTTCAAATAAAACATGTGTTGAATGTCTGTCTATAGGGAGGTCTATAAGTCAAATTTTACAACGTTCATACACAAATGATATAAATGTTGCAGGACAAAAAACCTTGTATGATTTTTCTGTGATACTCAGTATGCACTGTCGTAAAAATGTCGTACAATACACATGAGTGTATATACGGAGGTGCCGTAGGTTTAAAGTTTAAGAGCAAACATAGGACTATTTTAAGAAAATTGTATGATTCAGATGAACCAAACAGCTTTTGAAATTTGTATGTCTGTAATAACACTGCTATAGGACGTCGTAGGGTATCACACTCTAGGTATAACAGATCTAGGATAAGGGCCTGACATCAAGAATTAGCAATGAGGCAGAAAAAACTTTTAACATGTTGAAAACTCCTTGATAGAGGTCTCCGACAGCATTTTCCATCACACAGCAGGTGAGTTTCATACGACACACCCTCAACTGTCTCAGGAATTTGTCCAATTCTTTGTTGTGGACCTGTTGTAGGCCTACCTCTTGTGCGAAGTATGTGACAGGGGCTTTACTGAACAAGATAGTATAGATATTCTTCAGGAGGGCTGAACCTCCTGGAAATATCAAGGCTAGAGAAGTTAAACCTGCACATCCACATTAGGCTTGGAATTCCTGAGGCCTACAATATTGCATCATTAGCATGGAATGTGGATTTTCTTATTTCACAACAAAGAAATTTAGTCTCAGCTTAAAGACCAATTAAGAAAGAGAGCCGTACAAGGCCAAATCTTGGCAGCTGACATATACAAATACTCAACTATTCATTTCATTGTATTTCCTTTATATCTTTATGGATGACACTGGCTCTTGCTCAGTACTATATCACTGAAATGTTATGTGCCTTGTAGGGAGGCTACAGAGGTGAAATCCATTGACTCTTCAATGGGATTCTCAAGTACTTCCTGAGGAAATTCCTAGTCCACTCAGACACACCATGACCTCTCTCTAATCAATCTTTATTACTCTGATTACATTTTACAATTAAGCAGCTCCGGCTTAGCAGGCACATGAGTAAATGAGAGACAGGTACTTCTACCCTATATTAATTAGCCCAAATTTAATAGATGTAGTTTAGCAAATTTAAGGAACATAAAAACTGTGCACATGTCATACCAGGGTATACCCGATGACATCATGCTATAATACTGAGCTACTTTCTGTTTTAATGCTATGACTTATATTATATATTAATATATAAGTGTTGTATAAAAGACCTCATAAAATATTACAACAGATGCAGGTTTTTTTAGAACATCATATTAATTGTGATGATTATGATAATGCACGCTTCAGGGACAACGTCTCTCGGCTGGTCTGGGAACGCCTTGGTGTCCCCCCAGAAGAGCTGGAGGAAGTGGCTGGGGAGAGGGATGTCTGGACCTCACTGCTTAGGCTACTGCCCCCGCGACCCGACCCCGGATTAAGTGGAAGATGATGATGATGTAAAGTTTCAAAGTGGATACAAAACTCAGCTCCGCCTCTTTAATCAGTGGGTATGAAACATATTTGTCTCACATAGTTGTTGATTTTGAATATAGAAAATAAGTTATTTAGATATATAGCTGTATATTATCATAGGGATATATGTGGGAAGACATATACGTAGCCTTGCTGAAAAACATAAATATGAAAAACATTTCAGATCTGAGCAAGTTGTTCAAATATAATCCATTAAAAAAAGTGCTACTCATTATAATCAACATACTGTAGTTTGTTGTTTAAAAAAATGCCTATATCTTCATAAGAATGTGTGATTAAATTCTGAATTTCCATTCCATAAGCCTTTCGGTTCCTCTGTGACTTCAGGCCTTGGAAAATGTCAAAGGGAACATTTTCCAACCAAACTACATTCCAAAAGAGTGGGATAAAATCCTCCTGCAGTGTACATATGTCTTTTGGAAATGTGATACTTTCTTCACCATAGGACGTGGTTTTGCTGATGCAAAATTAAATACTGTCCATACCAGATACTTCTTATTTTACTCCCCACAGAAAATGTGCATGTGGCAAAGAAATCCCCACCCAGAATGTCTATTAACTCTATATAGGTTTTATCTGAACACACACAAGTGAAAAATTCTGACTCTGACCTGTTGAACTGACTTAATTACTGATCCTTTAATCCAGCACTGGTTTTAATGGCGCACATGGTGATATAAAGTGGAATATTTGCAGTCGTCGCTCCTCTCGGTATCAGTTCATGATCTCATTGTGCTCATAGTAAGGCTCCAGGTCAGCGAAGATATCGTTGGGGTTTCTGCAGGACAGGTTGCAGAAGCATGCGTTGATCCACATGTACTTCCAGGTGAACACTGCTCCATTGGGACACTCAAACTCCACCTCGATAGTCTTCGACTTGTAAGGGATGCAGCAGCGTTCATCTGAACACACGCCGCAGTATTTGGGCCAGTAGGGCTTCTTACTGATGCAGCCGGAGATGGTGAAGTTCTGAAATTCACGCTCACGATAGATGTTCAGGCATTTCTTCCCTGGCTGCAGGACAGAAAGGATGTATATGTGTGTAAGTACTTCGTTAAACTGTATTTCATCAAATCAATCAGTGACAACATAATAAAAATTGAGAGTGGTGAAACTTCTGGTACCCACTTGAGGACTTATTCAGGTCTACTAAAACTTGTGAATGACTAAAGAGATGAAGTGCATTCTTACCCGGAAATGTTTGGTTATGTCTACGTCACAGGGCCTGAGGTTACACAGTCGGCTTTCACTCTCCATTACACACTGGCCATTGTCATTGGAGAGTCGCATGGATACACCCCGTCCACAGGTCTTTGAGCATGGGCTCCATGGGGTAGTCTGGGTAATGCAGTTGTTGTGCCAGATCTCATTGGTGCTTAGAGACCCTGAAAGCAATATGAAATACTTTCGTTGTTTGAAGTCTGTATACTTCTAAGGCAACACAGCTTTTACTGACAATTAACCAGAAAATTTACAATCCAATACAGAGGCTTCATCGCTTTGAACAACAAGATGCTTTAAAGCTTGAGAGAATAAACCTGGAAACGATAAAGGTCTGAGCCCCCCTGTAGATCATTAAAGAAATCCTTACCTTCCACAGCATGTCTGGGGCTCGTCCTGCGTGTTTTCCGAGGCTCATTACAGATCCACTTCTCACAGCAGCGGCCTGGAATCTTCACCAGCTTAGGCAACTGACACCACCCCCGAGGCGGCAGGGAGTCAGTGCACAGTGGCACACACCCGATTGCCCCATTTACACACAAGCAGCGGTACTTACAGCTAGGCTGAAAGCTCTGCCCATTACGGTAGATCACACCATTATACTCACAGCCTGTCCCAACCACATCTAAAACACAAAGAACAGCACAGATTTACTCAACATGACAATAGAAACCAGCACAAGTAGAAAGAATGTGAATTTCGTGAGTACAGATTTAATGTACATTAAACAAACTGGACATTAATGTTTCCATTTTATTTACATTTTTTAAATAATTTTGCTGGAACAAGTAATATTGAGACTCACAATGCTTGTTGTTTCATGTTAATTTTCAGTTTCTACAAACTTTATAGGATATCATAATTCTAAATTGTTGGTATGCATAAATATAATAATATATCAGCTTGCGCATATAATTTAAAATTAGTCTTTAGGTGTTGTATTAAAGAGGAGCATTCACCTACCAGGCATAATAAATACACATGAAATACAGGGTAAGAAACATTTGCTTACTCATGCATGTGAGTATTAATGACCCCTACACTGGGCAGGATGATCCAGAGAACAGAAATATAGCATGCATGATACTTGAGGTAAGAGCCCAGTGCCATCATCAATACAAAATGGTGGCCGTCAACACAGACATGGACAATGTGGAAAAAGTAGTGAAAAATTGTCAGGTTTTAAGTAACTTTAAGCATGTCGGATGTAATCTGTGTGTGTGTGTGTGTGTGTGTGTGTGTGTGTGTGTGTGTGTGTGTGTGTATGTGTTCATTAAAGGAGCAGATTAAAATCATTAACACTTGATCTCGGACTTTTCCACTTTCTATGAATCGGGGTTGCACTGCATAGTTATCACACACATGAAAGATAATTCCTCTGGTCACATGATCTTGTTATTTATACATGCGGATTAACCGACAAACACACAGAACCAAAATAAGATGTAAAACAGGTGAATAAACGATTCTAAGCCCATGAGCTTGGGTTGTTTCACCAGGAAACCTTTGTATTCAGCCAAAATGAACTGATAATGGAACACAAAACACATAGGCTAATCACTCATGAATGGGCACCTTTAAAGTACTAACAGTTGGTCAGTATGAAAATAATAGGTGAGTATTTGAAGTCACTTACATGCACACACGCCTTTTTCGTACCTAGGCTTGTCAGCGCTGTAGTCACAGTACAACCCCTTGTGGAAGTCACATGTGTCCCTCTCATTGCAGGTCTCTCCCAGTTGTTTAGCACAGTCTTTACAGCAGTCACAGCCGTCTGTGAGCAGACTGACCCCCAGAGGGCACACGGGGGCCACTTTAGGACATTTACAGGGCCATTTACAGTACTGTGTCCTGTTAAAAAGGTCCAGGTCTGTGCTCCCAACTGGAACGACGGTGGGACTTTGGGATAGGACCTTTATAAAATAGACAGAGAGAGAGAGAGAGAGAGAGAGAGAGAGAAAGAGAGAGAGAGAGCGCATATAGAACATCATATGTCTAGCATTACTATTATAACATCATATTAAGCATAACTGTTCCACCTGATGGCACTATTGGACTAAATACTGTTTACATAGAAGGAGAAAGCAAGTACTGTAAGTGATGTACTTCAAATCTGCTTAAATTAAGCTTATACAGTGTGTGATCATCACACAGAAATGAGCTTAAAAGCACATATAAATATCCAGTTGTTAATTTGTTAATTAAATGACAACGCTGTTAAACCTCAAATTTGTTTGGTGACCAGAAGTTTATTGATCATCTAAATTACGTTTTAAGTTCTAGACCCAGCAGTACTGTATATTAATGAAATTACTTTTTCCGAAGCATGTATATGGTACACCCTGGACAGCTCGCCAGGCCATCGCACACACAAATATTAACACTCACACTCACACCTAGGGGCGATTTGGAAGAGCCAATTAGCTCACTGTGCATGTTTTTGGACTGTGGGAGGAAACCGACGCAAGCATCCGGAGAGCATGCAAACTCCACACAGAAACACTCAAGCCCGGGAATCGAACCCAGGCCTTCTTGTTGTAAGGCGGACGTGCTAACCACTGCGCCACCGTGCCGCCTATATCCAAAATTGATGTCCTCTTTTCTGGTGACAGCGGTATCTCTGTCTCTCCTAATCTAGAGCCTGCCCTACGTGTATGGGCTCTAGGTCACATGAGAGTGTGTATGAGGCATTATTATGAAATGAAATATACCCTTAGCAAAATTGGTTTCTCATAGGTTCTTTTAATAGATTGAAGTACTTAACTTCCGTTAGAGAAAAAACACAGAGTAATACCATGCATATGGTTTTTTTTAGCGTGTTGAAAAGCTCATCCAGAGGAACAAATAAATAACAATAATGTCTTGGATAGTTAATTATAGCCGTAGACCTTGTAACAGAGTACAGATGTAATGCTGGTTTACGCCACAAGGTGGGGTCTCTTTCTTTTGTACTGTGTTGCACTGTAGTGGTGCGCTCCTGTTAATATGTTACACTTCCGGACTCCATTTTATGCTACACATAACAAGTCCGTGCAGGAGGTAGCTCACCTGTCCTTTTGTTACTTATGTGTGAACAGTATCTGTAGTGCCGTAAGACCTGGCTTTATATGGTCGACAGTGTAACCTGCCGAATAAAGCTTCAGTGTAGAAATCTCTCCACTTTTGTCTGTCGCCTGTTTCTGATGCTCTGGAGCTCTGCTAACAGCTGCTACGGCTAGGCCTCATCACCTGCACCCACATTACAACACTGTCATATCAAGAGGAGTCATAACAAAGAATGAGGCAGAAACAGTATATACCAACAAACACTCCACCGATCAGAAAGATGATCTCAATAAACTCTTAAATTCACTCATCTTTCATCTAACCACTTTATAATGGATTATACTAGGGTTGCTGGGGGTGCGGGGTACACCCTGAACAGCTCGTGAATCCATTGCAGGGCCAACACACACGTCCATTCTGACTCACACCTAGGGGCAATTTCGGAAATGCAAGTTAAACTAATGTGCATGTATTTTTCTCTGGTGTGACTGTGGGGGGAAACTGGAGTACCCAGAGGAAACCCACACAAGTTTTAAAATCCCACACCAGTACGCCCTTGCTGAGCTCGTGACTCAAATCCAGGACCTTCTTTCTGTGAGGCGAACGTGTTAATCACTACGCCACCATACCACCCTTGGAACAATTTTAGCATATTTATGTACGATGAGAAGAAACCCATACAAACACAGAGAGAGAGAGCATCCAAAACTCTGCTCAGTATCAAACCCAGGACCCTGGAGCTGTGAGGTGGTAACACTATACCACCATGTTGCCTTAAAGCCCTAAAGTAACTTCCCGCTTTTAAATTTGCTTCTCTGGTGGCCACTAAATAGTTCCTTCACTGCCAGATAATAAGAACTTACATTTCATTAAACCTGAGCTAAATGTCTACATCCTGACATGATATGTTTCAAGCTTCAGCCCTGCACATATGAGCCAAGGTGCGCAGATGGAAGCAGCGGTAGTTCATATATAATATCTGTGCACACAGTCCCAGTTCAATAACAAAAGATTAGACACTTGGAAATCTGCACTTAAGAGACGTCAATTTTCCCTTGATCTCGCTGGACATGAGTTCAAGGAAGAATGTTGGAATATGTTCTCATCTAAATTCATGCAGTCTGTGTAAAGTACATGATGTTATGAAGGCCCGGTTCGATTGATGTGCTGACGCCGGGTTCACACTCGGGCACGACGTCCGCGATCGCCGCGATTCAAAAAAGCGTGGAGCTCGACGATTTATGAGCATGCTTGGGGTATAAAAAGGAGGCAGGGTGCATCCAAGAGATATACTTGAAGGAATCGTGTTTCCAAGTTAATCAAGATCTCCTACGACGGCTCATCAAGGTCTCTTATGCTCTGTTAAGGCCTGTTAAGCTCCTGTGCAATTCCCGTGTTCTATCACGATTGGGGTCAAATCGTAATACATTACAATACTCGTGACAGTCAAAAAGTTTGCCACGATCAGCGCAATCATCATGAATCCACCAAGTTCCCTGAAGATCATCACAATTCGATTCCACAACCCCCCACGCTCATCACGATTCTATCAAATCGTGGAGAGCAGGGACATCGTGCCCCAGTGTAAATCCAGGGTTACTGACGATCCATGATTTGCATTATAACAAACATTCATAAAATGATACATTTAAAGTCAGATTTCTCCATTCATATACATCTAATTTTAAGAATTGAGGTACAATTTTTATGAACATCAAGCTCGATCTTATGATTATCAGACAAATGCAGGTTATGTACTTGGAAAAAATGTCTAAGTACCTACGAAGATTCGGCTAATTGGTTTCAGTTACAGCCCTATGTTCCGACAGCCCATTGATCTGAGACTGACTGTCCAATCACAACCTTAACCCAAATGAGTAGGGTACCAAACTGATTTAAGCAAGTTGCCCATCTTATACAGTATGAGCAGGGCTATTGTCGTGGCAGACACAGGTCAATTCACCAAGAGACACAGCTTCCAAATCAAAGAGCAGTTTCATTCCATCAAAGTAGACAAAACAGCAAATTGTTCTGCAGTTCACACAAAAGTTTAGGAACACGTTATTCAGTCAGAGCGGAAATAACAGCAGTTCAGTGGGAACTCGGAGACACCAAAATTCGCTCAAGCCCAGTATTTATACTATTGAAATTCAATGTTAAGGCTTGCCACCATTAAATCTTAGCCCTCAGAGAAGGACCATTGTTTACATCAGGTGGTGGTGTTGATATTAGGTGGTAGGCCCTGGGCAGACTTTTGGGCAGCACGAATCATCATCTAACAGTTCAACTACATTTTAATACAAATCATCATTTAACACCAATCCAAATTAATCTAATACATACAAACCAATCATCTTTAATGCAAATCATCGCTCTTCTACTACACTATCAAACCAATGTGCTGTTGGAACATAGAGCCATCCACATTAGTTGATTATGATGTTTTTTATTATTATTATTATTATTATTATTACAGTTTGTTTGGCATTAACTCTGAATTAAGATGCCTAGGTTTAGAAAACTGGCAGTTTGTGGTAAATTCAGGTAAATATTACTGACTATTGATACAGACTTGGTGACTTTATCTTCTTCCTGAAGCCTTTTTAAACATTTCCAGATCTTGTTATCTCCCCCAGACGTCACGTGTCTCTGTTCAACCCCCCCTGCTGTTCAGGAACCGTTTCATCTGGATATACTGTATCGAGTTCACTCAAGTCCTGCTTTTGAGTTTCAGGTTTAAGGTTTGTGTACTTCCTGTTTAGTGAATTCTCATTTCCGTCGGAGTTTAAAGCGCAACTGAAGTGTCTGGAGAGAGAACCAAGCATGAACTAAACCCTCTCCTTACCTGGTGAAGTCCTCCGGTGAGCAGCAGGATCCACGACAGGAGCCGCCACATCACTGAACTCCCGCGAGACCCGCATCGAGACATCAACCTTCATTCTCCGTTAATTACCTCCATGGCGTTCTGTGCGCGCGCGGGTTCTTCCTCTAGCAGCCTGCTCACTTCAGTGCCCCCCCCACACAAACACACACAGCTGTGTGAGCGGTGCTGACGTGAGCTCTCAGATCTGGCTCCGTGTTTCTCGTCTTTCCTTCATCCCCCTGTTTTTGCTCTGTGTGCTAACCCTTTAAAGGAAAAAAAAAAATCCTTCTTCAGTGGATCCCAAAGGTTTCATTTATACTGAAATGTTAAATAAAAACTGGTGGCATGGTGGTTTGCATGTCTGCCTCACAATTAATTAGGTCCTGGGTTTGAGTCCTGGACGCGGGGATTTCTGTGTGTTTCACGTACTAGCGTTCAATCCCCACATTCATCAGTAAGCCTTGGGCACCCATGACACGCTTGCCAGTTCACAGTGGTCCTTCCTTGGATCACCTTTAGTAGGTACTTAGCACTGCATACCAGAAACACCCCACAAGACCTGCTGTTTTAAAGATGAATAGACCCAGTCCTTTAGCCATTACAATGTGGCCCTTGTCAGAGTCACTCAGATTCTTATTTAGACTTAGACAGACTTTGTCATTTAGATTTACATCAAAATGAGATTTCGATGCAATGGCTCAGAGCACAGCAGGAGTAATAAGAAAAATATTAATTAAAATAAAAATTAATAAATATATGTATGAAAATGTTTGTATAAAAGATAAATGAAAGATAAATATACACTTGCTTGCAAATTACACTTGCTCATTTTTCTTGCTTCCAACACATCATCTTCGGGAACTGATGGTTCACCTTCAGCCGGATACATGATACTTATTGGCAGGTGCCACTATAACAAGATCATAATAATATAATAGTAAAAGAGTTTATATATATATATATA
>JBCNYH010000001.1:29135324-29150560 GCA_039654325.1 Tandanus tandanus
AGAGTTTATATATATATATATATATATATATATATATATATATATATATATATATACTTTCTAACGTACATATATATACTTTTCAGATATTATTCTGATACCACAATGTTGTTCAGCCAAGATGTATGGTATCCAAAATGTGTATTGGATTGTATGTGCTGAAGCTAACAGAAAAAAGACAAGCTTAATACAGTGCAAAAAGTACACCATTTAATAAAAGAATGCAGACGCCTGTATGTGATTAACAATGGTATGTTTTGCATTGTGCTGAAGAAAAGCCTGAAAAAGGGCTTAACTGACTGATTTCTGCCATGAATACAAACACTTATTCATTCATTTGCTGAATCGCTTAACCTTACTAGGGTTTTGGGGAGGCTGGAGCCTATCTCAGCCGACATTGGGTAAAGGCGGGGTATACCCTGAACAGCTCGTCCAACCATTGCAGGACCAACACACACAATCACAATTTGCCAATTTGGAGCAGCCAATTAGCCTAATGTGCATGTCTTTGGTCTGTATTAGGAAATCAGAGTACCCGGAGAAAACCCACGCAAGCATAACAAGAACAAGCAAACTCCACACAGAAATGCCCAAACCAAGTCCAGGACTCGCACCCAGAATGTTCTTGCTGTGAGGTGGATGTGCTAACCACTATGCCACCATTCCGCCCTGAATACAAACCAAACAAAAACAAAACATTTTTCATATTCCTTCCTTTTCCTCAGTTCTCTCACGTCCACAGGGGGTATCATAGTCGCAGTGTGACAGACAGAATTGTGTTAAAAATTATTTGAATGACATTTCTATAATTTGACTTGCATGTATGAGTTGTGTGTTGGGTTTCAGGCAGTTACTGGAGATGACTGACTGAATGAAATCTAGTAGGCTTAACCAGTCTAAATTGTTCTTGGAGCAAATCTATTGGCACTAATTTACACCATTAAAATGTCATATTTAACATTCCATTATATGAATCATTTCGTGCTCACTGTCTGGTTTTTTTATGGCAAAGGCAAATAATAGTGAACAGATGGTTGAACCAGAAAAGTCATCAGACAGGCTTCAAATTATGTCCAAGATTGGAGTGATAATAATAGCTTGGAATAAACTTTGCTCGGCAGCACAGGATCTCAGTAAAACAGCTGAAATCTTTTATCACAACAAACAACCTTTTGCTTTATTATTTCCCTTAATTGACAAAGTTATTATTTTTCTTTGCTCAGGTGGTTTTCTTACTGCCATACTTTGGACTGATTATAGCATCTCTTACTCACTCACTCATTTGCTGAACCATTTAATCCTACTATTAGGGTCACAGGGATGCTGGAGCCTATCTCAGGCGACACTGGGCGAAGGCGGGGTACCCCTGAACAGCTCTCCAGACCATCGCAGGGCAACACACACACAACCATTCACACTGACATCCACACCAACGGGCAATTTTGAACAGCCGTTTAGCCTAATGTGCATGACTTTGGACTGTGGGAGAGCACCCGGAGGAAACCCACACAAACACGGGGAGAACATGCAAACTCCACACAGAGACGTCAGAGCCCAGGACTCAAACCCAGGACCTTCTTGCTGTTAGGTGGATGTGCAAACCACTATGCCATCACGTCACCCTTAGCATCTCTTACTTCAATCCAATTTTACAGCTGCTGTAACCTTGACGATGCTTAGATGCTGCATCTCTAAAAGTAGTGAAAGGAAACAGTGAGACTGCATTTCTTTTTTAATGCATGTTTATTGTTTGAGTCCATAACAGGAAGGCAATCATTAAAATATTCAGTGGAACACCATAAATTATGTGCGGTGTCTGAAATTAAAAATAATCTGGAAAAAATGCTTAAATGTACATATTTAAAGGAGTTTAACTGTAAGCATCCTTCTCAGACTTAGGTTTGGTTTGTGTCACCGAAGAGCTGAAATGAGACAACAGTTCTGGCCTTGGTGCTCCTGATGGGTTGGTCTCTCCATCGGAATGTTTGGACGAGAACTTTCCTAAGACAGAAAAAGTTATAAGGATATAAAACACACTTTAAAAAATGAAAATCAAGATAAAGATCTAGAATCTGACACAATGCCAAATGCCCTGCTGGAATTTTATTTCAAGCCACCACACCCTGTACAGCTCACACACAGAACAGTCACTGACCTGTGGACGAGCTCAGAACTGGCACGTATTGGGACCAGAAGGAGCACTGGAGTACGTGGAGGTTCTTGTGGTTACTGAGGGTAGGAGACAGCTCCTTATAGTTCTGTCCATTTGGGTGGGGCAGGAACTGAGGCCAGGGAGGCAAAAGATCACCGAAAGACGCTCCAGACACGAAGAGAGGCAGGTTGGGGTTTCTGCACAGAGAATTATGGAAACAAAGAGACACACAATGCAACATGAATAGGAACATACCACATGGGCACCGCGGCATAGCAACAAGGCACAAAAAATAGCTGTTATGAAATATACCCAGATTTAATGAAGTTCGCTATGTAGCTCATGAACTGCAGGGAAAGAGTTCTCTCTGTCGAGGTGAAGAGTTCTTGTGTTTCTGGGATGTGCGGCAATCCAAAAACATACTGTACATCCAGTGGAGATGAAAGATCAACACTGTTTTTGGGGGAAAAGGGAGCAAAATGTGTCAGCTTCAAATCATTTAAAAAATAAAAGACTAATTAAAGTTCCTTGATTCCTACAGCTATTCTTGAGATAGACGTTTTTTTCAATATTCCAAGACAATCAATCAAGACTCACTCACTCACTCATTTTCCAAACCGCTTACTCCTACTAAGGTGGTGGGGAGGCTGGAGCCTATCTCAGCCAACACAGAGTGAAGGCAGAGTACACCCTGAACAGCTCGCCAAACCATTGCAGGGTCAACACATACACAACCATCACAACATTTTTATGACTTTTTTTCCGACCCTTGGGGGGAAAGTGATCAGTCAAGTGAAGAGATGATGTTCGTCATAAATGCTATAAGTGACTTTTACTTCAGGTATTGAAACAGACTAATTTGCATAACACTCAACACAATGTGTATGCCAGCGTATGATTCAGGGAATATATCTTTATATATCTTTCAGGGAAATGGACTTTTCTTACAAATTACCCTACAAATCTTTTTAATATGACTTGTTAGGGTGTATGAGAAGTTTAAGGGGAGAACATGGTTTTATTTTGTTGAGTAAAAATAAGACGGATTGAAAGCCAATTTTATAGTCTGTAAGTGTGGAACAGCTCATCCATAAATGCGGACATGGCAAAACTACGAGTGAAAAAAGACAGTGAATACAGTCAATACAGGTTCAGAAATATTTGTATGAGACGTATGAGAAATATAGAAATCGCACAATGTCCCCTCTTGGCACTGACTGGCACAAAATTCCACAAACAATACTTCTACAATGAAAAACTTAAAATATTGGACATATCTGAAAGGAAATCTGGTAATGTGTGGAGAGTCTGCCCTAAATCATGAATGCGTCGTTGTTTTCTAATATATTTATTGATTGTTGTTTTACTTTTCCCTGGGCACAAGAAACCTCTACCGAGATGAATAGATATTTAGAAATAAACTTAGAGAGTGCAGACCTCCACCAAGGTAGTGCAATCTGTAAACTTTTCAATCTAGGAACTTTGCTCTACCTTGCAATGTTAAAGAATCATTCCAAACCGTCCTGGATCCGGATTACACAGAAAATTTCATCAGTTCTTCACCCAGGACCCACATTTGCTTAGAATTTTATGGAAAACCGTCCTTTAATTTAAGTTATAATGCTAACAGTCTCTCTCTCTCTCACACAACCAATCTCATAACCTCCCCTTGGTGGAGGTAATTATAATGGTATGATACAGTACCTGGTATGCACCATGTCTTGCGGCAGGTGGTACATGTAAACAGCAGAGCGGGTGCTGGAAACCCAGAAGTTGGCCATCTCAACAGACGGGCAGGTGATGAAGAAATCTCTACAGTGAAAAATACAAATCATAAACATACAAACTTACCCAAGTCTCAGATTCTATCCCTCTAGTGACAAATATACAATGTATTGTACTAAACAAACACTGATGACATTAGTATCTTTTCAGGCTTTGTTTTCTCTACTCTTGGTATATGACATGCCTGTAACTACTTGAGTCGTAGCTAAACAATATGTTCCACATTAAACAATTAAAGGTAAGGACTGGGTTCTTCATGCTGTTAATGAAAGTTTTTTCCTGCAAATGAAAGATTATGCATGTAATAGTTTGGGGTGCTATTTGACATTGGAAGACTCGGGTTTGTTGATGAGCCAGAGGGGTAAACGTTGCTGTGGTGTTTTTCTAAAATGTATGTTTCTCATGTATTTATGAGTTTGTCTCTCTTTCCCATTCTTTCTATCAGTGTGTGTGCAAAGATGAGACTAAAGCAAAGTGCATAGCAAATGGAAAAGATGTCATTTTGGTTAAAGCGTTTAAGTTAGCATGCTGTCTGTTTCAGGGAAAGTGATTCAAATAGCCTGTTTCTCAATTTCTCATAAGAGATTCACCTCTCAGACACACATTAAAACCTATACCGATGAGCCATAACATTAAAAACAATTGACAGTAAAGTAAATAACATTATTTCGTTACAGTGGCACCTGCTAGTGGGTTGGATGTATTAGAAAGAAAGTGTACAGTCAGTTCTCAAAGTTGATGTTGAGAACTAATGTGTTGGAAGCAGGAAAAATGAGCAAAGTTAAAGGACTGGGTCTATTCTTCTCTAAGCAGTAGGTATTGTGGGGTGTTCCTGATATGCAGTAGTAAGTACACACTGCACTGTGGGGCTGGTGGTTTATACACTGTGCATTTCTTTATGTGCGGTTCACCCATAGTCCATGCTATATCTGACACTAGTTATTACGTAGACGGAATAAAATAAAGTCAGGCCCTGTCTTTCCATCTCTCACAGAACAATAGCTTTCAGTTCACTGAATCAAAATAGAAATGTTGTGTGACTAGTTACTGAGTTTCTATTTAAGGAACGGTGTGTTCGTGGTACTGTACTATTATTATATCAGTATTCTATGTACAATATGCTGTATCCTATTGCTATAAACAAAAAGTCAATAAACTACGTGCAAATTGGAGCTCAGTTCCAATTTTTTTTTCTTCGCCTGAAATACAAACAAAAAATTATTTTCGTTCTCACATATTCCAACCTGTTTTTCTTTTTAGGTTCCGAATGCCTAATGATCCACACATAGTGATATGCAATGTCCATGACTAGAAATTAAAGTTATTCTTTATGGAAGAAACAAGAGCAAAAGAATTTAATTATAAAGTGTTAATCATCTGACACAAACATGCAAAGGTACACATGTCCACATATCAAAGTTCATTCACAGTCTAATCTCTATTCTAGGTGAGAAACCTAAAAAATGCTGAGGTCAAATTTCACTTACACTTGGGTTATTTTAGTCAGCCATACCACTTCCTTCAGCTAGACCATAAAAGCTACACCCATCTCACTCAAGTATGTGTTGGCATCCAAACTGTATACACTTTTAACAGCATGGTTTGTTCTACACATGATTTAGAGACATTTTACAAACAGAAAGCTTCACTCAGAAAAAGCAAGATAGTGCTCAAAAGAAGTTTCTGTAACGAAATAGTACTATGTGCACATATGAAAATACATGCAAGAAGTAAGCATCTGGATGCACTGCACTGAACTCAAGACCAACAGCAGGACACTTCCCCATAAACCAAAAATAACACATTTAAAGCTGCATTACATTTTGATAAAAATTATCTAAAAATAATCTTCCACTGTCAGCTCGGAGCTGTCTAATCTTGTCAGGCGTGTTGGGATTTTTTTGAATGCATACGTTATAGATCATTTGAGATACATGATGTACCAATTACGAATAATCTCTTCCTCAGTATATCCCAAATCACATCTTCTTCTTCTTCTGCTCCTGTTAGGGGTCACCGCAGCAGATCATCCTTCTCCATCTCATTCCGTCCTCTGCATCACTCTCCGTCATGCCAATCACCTGCATGTCCTCCCTCACCACATCCACAAATCTCCCCTTTGGCCTACCTCTTCTCCTCCTACAAGGCTGTTCCATCCACAACATTCTTCTACCGATATACCCTTCATCCCTCCTCTGAACATGCCCAAAACATCTCACTCTGGCCTTTCTCAAGTTATTCAAAAACACCTGTACCTGTGCTGTCCCGCTAAAATTTTAATTTCTAATTCTGTTCGTTCTAGTCACTCCCAGAGAAAATCGCAGCTTCTTCATCTCTGCCACTTCCAGCTCCACCTCCTGTCTTTTTGTCAGCGCTACCATCTCCAAACAGCATAGCTCTCCCACACACAAAAGAGGGAATCTCCTAGATCTTGTTTTCAGTCGTCCCTACCCAGTCACAGGCATTACTGCCACCCCACTTCACATCTCTTACCACCACTTGGTTTCCTTTAATATAACCTTAATCTAACACCAGCTTTCAGTTTTCTTCCCCCACTCGGCAAAACCTCCACACTATCTCCTTCATCTGTTGCTTCCTGTGCTTTATCTTATCTTCCTAACCCAGTCTCCTTTTCTTCCCTACCACTAGAATCTGCTACTTACACTTTCCTCTCTTCACTCTCTGCATCTATAGATCTCCTCTACCCACTCTCTACAAAATCCAAGAAGACTTCTTGCCCTGCTCCTTGGCTCTCGGAGGTGCTGCGAAGCAATCGTAGACAACTCAGAGCAGCTGAGAGAAAGTGGAAGAAATCTCAACTTGAATCAGATCTGGCTTCCTTCCATGCTCTACTATCTACATTTTCATCTGATGTGACTTCTGCTAAGACAGCCTTCTGCAAGAAAAAGTTGGACGCTGCTGCACAGGACCCACGCAAACTCCACATCTTTTCATCCTTACTCAATCCCTCTGCTCCACCACCTTTTCCATCCTCCCTGACCACTGAAAACTTTGCCGACTTCTTTGATAGGAAGATTCAACAAATCTATCAGACATTCACTCTCACCCCATCTCCTATACTACACAGTATAGATTCCACTTCCCCTTCCCTTGCACAGTTTTCCAATCTCACAACTGAAGACATCCAGCAAATTATATAATCATGCAATCCTATCACCTGCTCACTGGATCCAATCCCTTCCACAATACTCCTGACTATCTCTCAACACGGTCAACCACAAAACACTCTAGTCCATCCTCAGGAGTCTAGGAATTTGTGGTTCAGCATGGCAGTGGTTTTCTTCCTACCTGGAAGGTCGCTCATATCAGGTTACATGGAGGGGATCCACATCTTCTCCATGCCGACTTTCCACTGGTATTCCCCAGGGCTCAGTTTTTGGTCCACTTCTGTTCTCTCTTTATACTAGGTCCCTCGGTGGTGTCATATCCGCACATGGGTTCTCATACCACTGCTCTCTTTTGCTCCCTCAGACACTGATGTTTCTGCCCGGATCTCTGCATGTCTGGCAAGTATCTCCTCATGCATGGCAACTCACCAGCTTAAGCTTAATCCCAGCAAGACTGGTGGTGAAATGAACTTCCTCTGGATGTCCAGACAGCTGAGTTAATGGGTGTCTTCAAACGACGGCTGAAAACCTACCTTTTTCATGTTTTACACTCACACACATACAAAAAAAAAAAAAAAAAAAAAACACCTACCCACTGAGTTTGACTGACGGTATACTTAGTCTGCGTCCTGACAAACCAGTATAAGAATATATTCACTGACAGTGACTTTAAAGCACTTCTGTAAGCTTCTAAAATGCTGTAAATGTAAACAGCTGACCTCACTACTGCCTTATAAATATTTCCCTTCACGCTTACAGATACCCTTCTAGCACAAATCACTCCAGCCAATGTTCTCCACCCATTCCACCGTGCCTGCACTCTCTTCTTCACTTCACTACAACACTCTCCATTACCTTGGATAGTTGGCCCCAAGTATTTAAATCCTTTCCATTCCAAACCTTCATCACCTCTACTAATTGCAGCTGGACTCGTACATTTTTTACATTTGGCAGATGCCCTTATCCAGAGCAACTTACATTTTTACAAATCTCATGTTATACATATTTATACATACTGGGCAATTAAGGATTAAGAGCCTTGCTCAAGGGCCCCACAGTGAATTCTGATCAGTAAGCCAGAGCCTTAACCACTGAGCCACCGCTGCCCATGGATGACTCTTCAGTCACCCTCCCTCTCATTCACACACATGTACTCTGTCTTACTCCTGCGGATTTTCATTCCTCTTCTCTCCAGTGCATACATCGAAGTCTCCAGACTCATCTCCACCTGTTTCCTGCTCTCACTACAGCACACAATGTTATCCACAAACATCATAGTCCATGGAGACTCTTGTCTGACCTCTTCGAGTCCTTTCTGACAAGAAAGGGCTCAGAGCTGATCCTTGATGCAATCCCAACTCCATCTTGAACTAGTCCATCATTCCTACTCACTGCTTTCACACTGTTCTCATATATATGCTGTTTCACCCTCACATATTTCCCTACCACTCCTGACTTCCTCATACAGTACCACAACTCCTCTCTTGGGACTCTGTCATATGCTTTCTTCAAGTCCACAAACACACGGTGTACTGTACTCTATATCAGTACACGAATGGCATTATTTCATCATTCCTTTTCAGAACCGATTAATCCTAATTAGGGTTGCGGAGAGGCTGGCGCCCATCTCAGCCGACTCTGGGCGAGGGCAGAGTACACCCTGGACCGCTCGCCTGGCCATTGCAGGGCAACGAATGGCATTAGAGATATTTTATATAGTGCAAGCAGTTTTGAACACTGTTGTCAATCCTCTTTGAATGCATATTAAATTGTCACACACAAGAAGGCTTCTAACAAAAAAAAAAATCATCATATATATTGCAGTGTTAAAATTGGATGATAAGTAATATTTTCCACTTATAGTACTTCCTTTTTCCAGAAACCATGGAAAGAGACCACCCCTTGCTATAAAGAAGTTGCCTGTGTTCTTTCTCACCTTGTCGCGTTCTCCAGAGCACGGGAGAAGACACTGTAGCCTGAGGGAGTTGGAGAATGGTGCAGAGAGTAGAACCAAGTGGCTGCTTCCTTTACAAACGTGTTCGCATCATCTCCTCCCAGTGAATTGGACAATGCTTCATAGAAAGCTGTTTTACTGTCTGCTCTTCCCTGAAGCTGCTCAAAGTTCTATTCATAGGACAGTTGGACAGCTGTAACAATTCTCGCAATACAAGATAAACGCATTAAGCATTTTTAATCATGTGGTACTACAGTGATCTGCACGGACCTTGATGTTTTTAGCTCTGCTGATCAAACCATCATCTGCTGAAGAACCAAGCATCAGCGGTACTCTGTGGAAGCGTCCGGAGCTCAAGGATGCTGAAGGCTGTTCCTTAACCACCACGCCATCTACCACTGGGGACCAGGCCTGCAGAGGGCCACTCACTGCCAACAACTGAATACAAACACACATAATTATACAATGCATTTATCAGTGCACATCATTAATTAAACACAACACAAGAGTAAATAGATGAGTGTTTTATCACAGTGAAGCTACCTTGGTCTGTGCAGCATTGATGCTTTCAGCAGATTTTTGTCTCAGGCAAACAAGTAGTTGAGCAGGCTCTAATGATGAGCATCCTAACTCCAAACCCAGAGACACAGCCTGATTCTGAGCTTTCTGACTGCTCATTACTGTAGCTGGAGAGAACACTGAGCCACCCTAAAAGAAAACATGCACAAAGGTGCCATAATCATGAAACCAGATTTCTGTTAAACAAATCCTATAAAAAGCACAGTTTTGATGTTTTAATCAAAAACCTCAGTGCAGAGAAAAACAAATGACCCCAATTGGAAAGCATGTCACTGTAGATCTCATATTTCATTATATATCAAAAAAATATTTTATCATACATTTTATTTGTACTAAATATACGTAAAAAAAAAAACGAAGGTGATAAAATAGAAAACTTCATGAAAGATTAGTACCAATTCTATTTTCACCTATTTATAGGCCTTTTTACCAGCAGTGCATGTGTGAATTTGCATACTGCTGACAGCTTTATTTTGCTCATTACTTGAGTGGAAAATGTGGTGAGAAGCAGCTTCCCTATTCTGACAGGCTACAGTCACCGTCAACTCTTCACTTATCTATAGGAAATTAAAAACAGCGGAGCAGCAGGACTATAAACATGCTAATAGAGGCTGTTATTAAAGGCTAAGTCAAAGATACTGCATGGATATACTGAGCGCTCATAAACCAACGCATTCGAAAATTAGTTTGAGCAATGGGTAATGCGCAGACGATACTGAAGTCTAGAGGGGAATATGTGCAAACTACGACCGCTGCCAATCTTCCATCAAGTGGTAAGGCAGTAACTGATACAAAGTATGAGCTGTATGGAAAGAGTTGCTATTATATGTATTTAAAGTGTGATTATTTGTATAGAAGTAATATTGATCTTCAGGTGTATCCAGTATGGCATATGTGTATAAAAAAATGATGTACCATTTTGGAAAAACATACACAATAATGTATTAGACTAAAAACAAACAAACAAACAAACAAACAAACAAACAAATAGCTCCATACTGACAATAACCCTAGTAAATAAGCTCTCACATTGTATTCAAAATAAAGAATGCAATCTGATATGCTCCAAAATGTCATGACATAACATTCTTTTGTTCAATATAAAATGCCATTATCTTCACTGCTTTTTTTCCCGTGTTTCTTTATAATAGTAATTGAAAAGGAGCCAGCAGTAGTGTTGAGTGACTATCCTCCGCCTGAAATCTGCGAGCCCCTGTTCAGGACAGGAGACTGGCTCAGACTCTTATCCGAGTGAGTACTCTCACATTTATCTTTGCTATCTTTCACAGCTGTTGTAAGTGCATCTTATTACCGTGTTCTTATGTGCAAATGTTGCTTTCTATAGATGTATACTGGTGATTTATTCTCTATTATTTTATGCTATATTTATATACTTGCTGAGAATAGTTAAATAACTGGTGTCTTTCAGTCTGAAAGAAAAACAAAACATTGTTTTAGATATTAAAATAGAATATATCCCCTATTATAGTAACATTGAAGATGTATCACTGAAATAGGATGAATAATGTGGTTTATTTCAAGTGGTCTGCACACTGTAAATGTATTCTGATGTTAAAGAATATATAAGTAAATAAGTCCATGCTTGATGGGCCAATTTTTACATGTCTATCTCTGTAGATTTTTTTTTAAACTTCAGTGATTTTAGGAATCTATTGTTAAAATGTGAAAGCTGAATTTGGCTACAGTTCAGGTTCTCTAATGTTTACTTTGGTTGAACCCGAGTGCATCCTGTACTACACAAGAAATCTACATAGGTTAGAAAAATGTGATTGTCAAATCACATTACTTTCTGTTGCAGTTCATTTTGATCCAGGGTTGCAGGAAACGTGTATTTAAAGAGATATCATGTTTATTACTTAATATTCAGGAACATTAAAGGAAAAATGATAAGAAGGAATAAGAATTCTCTTTTGTCCCTTTTTAGTTTTGTATATCTTATTAGATATTATAAAATGTTTTAAAATGGAGATTTTTAAGTGTCATTGACATTAATTCTTTTTCTGTGTATTCCTTCTCCCAGAGAAGGCTACTGGATGAAAGCTTACTCTCTTCAGACACGAGAGGAAAACTACGTCCCACGCAGCCATGTAGCCAAGGTCTACCATGGGTGAGTGAACTGTATGATGAATGATTTAGATACTACTTAACTTGCTTAAGTTTCCAGTTCTTTGAAGTTAAAATATGTCTAATCATTGCAGAAACCAACATCATTAAAATCTAACACACACATTATATTATTATTTATATAATATTTTAAATTAAAAAATATACTTTATCACCCAAATGAGGATGGGTTTCCCTCTTGAGCCTGGTTCCTCTCAAGGTTTCTTCCATGTGTCAACTGAGGGAGTTTTTCCTTGCCACTGTCACCGCGGGCTTGCTCATTAGGGATGTGTAGGGGGTTGTAGAAAAATTTTTAGATTCCTCCTTAAGCTAATTTTACTATGTAAAGCTGCTTTGTGACAATGTCAATTGTAAAAAGCGCTATACAAATAAAACTGAATTGAATTAAATTAGTTTATTCTTGAATCTTGACAAATATAGAATACATGTAAACTCAGCATGCCGGTATTTATTTTAGTTGCTTTTGGGTTGTTTTTTTCTTGTTTTCATCTTTGCTTTTATGAGCATGTTTTTATTAGAGATTTTTTTATTCACTTTTTAATGATTTATCAAGAGAGAAAAGAAGAAAAAAGGAAAAGAAAACCAAAACCAAATTGGGAAAAAAATCCAATAATTTAAATAAAGTAAAAATATTACCAGAGAAAACAACAACAATAATAACCATAAAACCTCAAACATAGAAAAACAGAAAGAGAAATTATAAGTGAATGCTGCTGTTTAGAGATGAGATAATGTTTGTTTTGTTTTTTATTGAACTTATTTTTTCCTATTTTTGCATACATTACAGAATTCTATTTTCAGATAGAATCTAATGTCTTCAATATTTGTATTGCCTACTCCCTTATTTAAAAAATAAATAAATAAAAAGCATTATAAACATAGTGTAGAATAAACCCTAATGCTTCTTCCCTGTTGTATTTAGGTGGTTGTTTGAAGGTGTTGCAAGACAAAAAGCAGAGGAGCTGCTTCAGCTGCCTGGGAACAGAGTCGGGGCTTTCATGATCAGAGAGAGCAGAAGAGGTGAAAGGGTTTTAAATGCAGACATGGCTGTAGCTTTCTATGTTAAGCCTCTGTGCATTGTAAAGTGAATTGTTTGAATTGGTCCTGCAGGTGTGTATAGCTTGTCTGTACGCCACTGTAATATAGTGCATTACCGGATACGCCGTCTACCAAACAACTGGTACTTCATCTCTCCACGGCTAACATTCCAGTGCTTAGAGGACCTGGTCAACCACTACTCAGGTATATAATCATGAAGAGAACTAATCTAAAATTCTCTAGTCACATTTGAATTAAAAGCTGGATGATGTTTTTTCCCCTTACACAGACATAGCAGATGGTCTGTGTTGTATACTCACTGGTCCTTGCCTGGCAGCCCCTGACCCAGTACACACCACTCAGCCTGCTCCGATAGTGAGACCTCACAGCTTAAACTGGACAGCAGTGGACAGGTACATGACTTATTTTGAACATTAGCTAGGCAGGAAAAGTGCAACTAATGACAAATGGCTTTACTTTCTTTATTTATCACTAGTGTTATGGACAAATGAGAATCAAACTAGCAGTGGAATCATTTACAAATCTCTCATTATTTAAACAGTGTAGGTTTGTTCTGTCATCTAGCTACAGAGCCCTTAAAATACACACCAGTAAGTTTTTTCTAATGGTGCTAATGTATTAATCCTTCAGAATGGAGCCTATCCAGCAGGAAACCACTGCCTTCTCTGCACAACGAGAATCTTACATCAGTGCCGGAGTACAGGACAGTGTATCATCCTATCTCTCTCTGGTAGGAGTACAAGAGAAAAAAAGGCATAGCTGGAAGAGGAGAAAGTGGCGATCTGTCTATGGATTTCAAAGGTCACAAATGTACAGTATGGTCACAGAGGAAGAGGAGCATGAGGAAGACTACTAACAAAAAAATACAAAACAACCATGAACTAAAACCAATACCCCAAACCTTCACCTTCCTCTACTTTTATGGCTGAAGTGCCCTTGAGCAAGGCACCTACCACTGCTCCGTGTGTGTGTGTGTGTGTGTGTGTGTGTGTGTGTGTGTGTGTGTGTGTGTGCGCGTGTGTGTGAGAGAGATTACATTAGACAGGTTAAATGCAGAGCCTACTTTCCCTTTTGGGACTAACACAGTATATTTAAAAAGTTGGAATATATATATATATATATATATATATATGTGTGTGTGTGTGTATGTATATTATATGGAATTATTGCTTCTCAGTACCAAAAATGGACAAAGAATCTTTACTCTTGTATTTTTTCCTTATTTCTATCATGATTCATGCTCTTACCATAAGCAAAGCCTGGTGGAACAGAGACAAGGACGAGGACAGATGAAGGCTGGCAACGTCGGCACCATTTCTGTCTGCCCCCAATGTCACTCTGGTGGGGTCTCCTCCAAAAAGAGCAATGTTCTCCTGTACCCAACCCAGTGCTGCAGTTTGATCCTGTAGTCCAAAATTCTCAGAAGGAGAGCCTGTAATCATGTAGCCATGTGAGCTATCATGCCGTGGATCAGTTTTTAACTTCACACAGTTAACAGCATCATCTTGGATCTTGGCTATCCTTAATATTGTCCATATGTAAGATTACAACTAAAGAGTCCACACTAACATCTGCATCTAAAGCGTAGCATTCTCGAATGTATAGAAAGTTAGTGTTGTCTGGAACAGACTAACTGCTTACTATGTAATAAAATCAATATGAAAGATAGTAAAGCTATATAATAAAAATAGTATCTGTCTGTATGTTGCCAGAGTATATACTTTGGTACCTGTGCTAAGAAATCCGAAAGCAGCCACCCTGAAGTTTACAGTCACAACAATGATGTTTCCTACAGCAGCAAGATAAGAGCCATCTAAAAAGCTGGAGCCAGGATTATGGAAGAATACTAGAACTGAAAGAGGCTGCTTCTATATCAAACACACACACAAAAATAAAATCAATATTGCACTTGTACTACAGAAGGCTGAAATGAGGATTTAAAAAGGTGTGGGCAAGCATATCAAAACCTACCACACTGCTGGGTATAAACATGTTGAGGTAGAGACAATCCTCACTAGAGCTGGACTTATCAGTGTCACCAGGCTGAAGACAAGTGGGCCTGAAACATTTCCAACATTTAATCCCAAACATTCACACAGTAATCAACTGCAAAACAACATATTCAGGCCCATAGTCAGAATTAACAACTTAAGTGCAAAAATGCTGAAGTTGATTTTCTATATACACCATTCAGATTATGCAAATCCCTCAGTGCACGCCTCAGAGACTGCCAGAGTACAGAGTACACAGAGAACAGAGACCACCACCTTTAAAAATAGGCAGTTGCCTGCTTGAAATTTTTGAGGAACAGGAAATGCAGAAGAAAGAAGCAGTTTTTTCTTTGCTGTCAAAAGCAGTATGATACGAGGGGGAAAAAACAATAGAGGACAAGAAACAAACAAACAAACAAAAAAAAATTAAAAAATTATATATA
>JBCNYH010000001.1:29160636-29174592 GCA_039654325.1 Tandanus tandanus
GAGTGAGTGAGTGAGTGAGTGAGTGAGTGAGTGAGTGAGTGAGTGAGTGAGTGAGTGAGTGAGTGAGTGAGTGAGTACAATAATGTCTCCAGATGTCCAGTCAGCCATAATGATATCAGTGTGTTTAAAAGTTCAGCTAAAGCACAAGAGTCTTAAAAAGGTTTTTACCAGACAGAGTGGGTCTAGAAACTTCTAGAAATGCTGATCCTCCACAGGCCCCCTCAGACTTTGCTCGTATGCTTATATTGGACTCTGTAGATGAAAGCATGGCTGTTACATAGTTAAAACATTCATGTACAATGTTCAACATGTACATTATTCTGTCAACTTGGGTGTCTCCTGTGTGTATTTTGTTGACAAGAATATGAGTAAATATGATGTAAACATGTTGGATCTTCACCTGTCCACAGGTAGATACGCTGGAAGCTGATGATGGTAGCTTGGTAATCAGTTTTGTTTT
Source organism: Tandanus tandanus (assembly GCA_039654325.1). Classification (NCBI taxonomy): domain Eukaryota; kingdom Metazoa; phylum Chordata; class Actinopteri; order Siluriformes; family Plotosidae; genus Tandanus; species Tandanus tandanus. The sequence continues at coordinate 29,161,097 of JBCNYH010000001.1, forward strand.
TGCTTGATGCTGGCAAAGCTGAATCAGCTGGACGCATAAAACCAGAAACTCAAAGACAGGCTCTTATAAGGGTTTCCATCAAAGAAACAAACTCATTATGATATTTAATTTAACCTAGCATGTAGGCTAACAAAACAAAATCTCAAAGCCACTTTCTACAGATTTCTCCAAAGCTTTTACATTGACTGTGCAGGGAGCTTCAAGTATCTTACTGATGATGAAATTCTGTCCACCAAATTCAAAGGTAAAACTTTTCTGCTGATTGTTATATTTGAGTCCAGCTCCGCAGGTACGGCTGGACGAAGCAATGCCGCTTACATCCCAGTCTTCCTCATTGCACTGCAGCATACCAGGAAAACTGAACAGACCACACATCACCGAACCTGCCAATTCCAGCACAGAAAGAGACACACCTCCAATTATTTACCTGCACTACACAAGTGTCAAGAAAAACAATATTTTATGTTATTTATGTGTTTGGGTTATTTGTTAAGAGCCAAACAGTGGCTTTCTAACAGCAATAAGCTTAGAATGAGATAAAGTGGTGAATTTAGTGGAACAACTGCAACTGACCTCCACTGAGGACATTCTGGTTGAGAATGAAGCCATCACAGCAGCTCTCCTGACTGCAGGTGTCCATACAGAAGTAGTGTACATCATCTAAAGATGCCCTGGGTGCTTCAAATACAAGAGTGCGATACATTCCAGAATTCACATTGTGAAAGTTCAGTCTCTTAAAGCTCTTCACGCCAGCAGTATTGAACTCATATCCTGTTTGGAATGAAAATAAGAGATTGGGGTAAGCAAAGGAAATAGAGTTTCTTGATACGCTTCTCATTTTGGCTGAGACCATAAAAAAATAACATCATTATTCGAGTTTTATTTAGGGTCAACAAGAAGAGTGTACCTTGTATGTAGTCCTAGTTTTTGTTAAATATTAACTTTTCTTTAAATTATTTTAGTTTTGACAAACGGTTATGATTTAAGGCAGCATTACAAAACACAGATAACATGACTCAGTTTATAGATATCGTCAGATGTTGCGCCATCAATAATACGCTTTATTGGTATATTTCTTAGATAAAATGTTGAATGATCCAGAACATCAGCCCAGATTCAAAATCATACCTTTCTTTCTAAGCACTGTAAGATTGGGCTTGTCTCCATCCTTGACTTTTAAAAAGCAGTTCAGAGCTTGGAATGTCTCAGCTGCTTCATTTCCCAGAAACCCTTTAGTCTGCAATGCCAAACGAAACAAAGTCAATGCAGATTACTTAACTTGCATTTGATGTTACCCATCATAACAAACCAAACAAAAATAACAAAACAAAAAAAAACACTTATGAATGATTGTCAAAAGTCATAAGCATGTGTTTGGCCATTTTTGTGAATGGTCCTCACTTGATTAGCCAGTCATTTGTTTCCAGATGTTCCCGTTAAAGCTACATTAAAAATTAAACAAGTAAATTAAACATAATAGCCTGAAAGGTTTGATGTTCTAAAATCTCCTAACCCTGAACTAGAAAAGATCCATCTTCATGAAATACAAGCACTGACAATGAAGTGCAGACAAAATGCAGTTAAAGTGCTGATGAAATGTTTTCCCTGTGTGTTTAGTATAGACATGTGTCTGACGTGAGTGCCTCTGAATAAAAGAGCTTGATATAATCCAGAGAAACACATCGTTATTAGTGAGAATGATGTGAGCTGATTACTTCCTGAGACGTCTTGCATTGCACATTAGTTGTGTGTGTGCTGTAAAGGTCACAGAAGCTTTGCGTTCCCTCATGGAAAACAGCAACATACTGGCACGAGTCATCATTTGCGCAGTCTGGAGAAAGGAAAATAAAAATAGAACCTAATGGTCCATTTGGGTTGCCAGAATAGTTTTTAAAAATGTTCAATGTTAGTGGGTGATTTATGTACAGTATCTTGGTGATATCAAGACTTTGAGTTTCTGGAACTTACTAAAATTGGGATTCACAGGTAATTAAAGTATATAATTGCTCTCATAATATGAGCACTTAAAAATAGCATTGTTGTAATAAAATAAAATAAAAAAAACCCCCTGGATTTAGTATTGAAAAAAGGGTAATTGCATGTATTATTTCTAAATTATGTTGAGATTTTATGATAAATTCACACACACACAATCTTGTACCGATAGCTTCACACAGGGAACAGTACATAAACTTACATTCACTTCCTGGAGACTTTCTCTAACTCTAAACATAGCCACTACTTGTTGAACCCTAAGCCCTATCCTATCCTTAACCTCAGACAAGTCCTCATATACTTCTGTGTGAACAGTCAGATGAATACCTAGCCCACACACACACAAAATCCTGGTTTATACTCACTTACCAAGCACACATTTTCTAATCTGAGTCTCCAGTGGCTGTGAGGAGGGAACTGACTGCAGAACCACAGCATCCACAGAGTCCAGCAACAGTGCTGTCTCTGTAACAGCCTGGAATTTCTTCAAAACTATTCAGACAGACAGACATACACATGCCGTTAAATGGACATTATATCTTTATCAAAATTTTGAAAAATGTTTTTACTTATATATAAAATATCTTGCTTAGTTTGAGATTAACTGCATGATGTACATCATTACCTTCGCATTGCTCTGCTGTGATTGGCTCATCTGCAGATGACCAAGACAGTTCCTTCCCTTCTTCAGTGACACAGAGCCACTTGCCAGACTGGAAGTGCTTTTGGGCTGAAAGGAACCCCCCTTTTTCTGTACAGTTGAGTTTACTCTGCTGACACTCTGAAATACCTTCATACCAGAGGAAAAAAACCCCCAAAGGAATAAATTACTGAATTACTCATGCACTGAAAAACATAATATGGATGCAATTAATTTTACCTGATGCCAAAGAACAGGTCTAACTTTCACTTACAGTGTGAGGGGCTGAAGGCTCCCAGTGCTGCTGTGGATGTTCCTGAGGTACAGGAGAAGCATTTGTCATTCCCTGCTTCAGACTGATATGAGCCATGTGGACATGCAAAACATCTACCACCACTGGAGAATGAGCCAGCTGGACATATCACTGGAGAGAGAGGATGTGTGGAATTTTAAAAGACACTAGTAGTAACCACAGACTAAACTACAAACCCAAACAGAAAGGTCTTCCAGGGCATTTACACAAACATATATATAAATGATAAATGAATAAAAACTGGCAGTATTGGACCAGATCACTCCTTTCCCATTCATTATATAAAAGCAGGCCTATGATTAGCAGGGAAACAGGCGGTGCAGTCAGCTTACCACACCCAGAGGAATCTGGGAGCAGCCGAAAGCCTGCAGAGCAGCTGAAAGAGGCAGGCGAGGAGAAGACTGTGGTGCGCTCCAAAACAAAGACTGACTGAGACAACTCGCTTCTGAGCAATGCCCTCAGCCCATCCAGTTTCGTCTGACTGCTGAGCATGGTGTCTAAAAAAGCCATACATTAATGTTAGCCTAGCTTCATAATGGCTTGAAATACAGTATGTTTAGGCTTAATTTTATTGTTTGATTCATTTAAAGGAGCAGTTGGGACTTTGAGAGGTGCCTATGGGGTGGACTACAATTTGCCAACAAACTGGCCCGTCCTTACTGTTAAAAGTATGTTTGCCTCATGAATTGTCTTTTTAGAGAAAAACAAACAGAGCTGAATTTAGTTTGGGGCGTGGAGTCAATTTCAAAGTGAAAAATGTAAATAGAAGCTTGAAATGAAGATCCCAGACTCCAGTGCATGGCATTACTGAAAATAACAGTTTTATATCTTTGACATAATATTATCATTTTAAGTCTAGATAGTCATTTACAAATTATAAACTCCCCATCTGACTGTAATATTTTCCTGAACTAGCTTTAGCCTTGAGTGGGTAATCGTCACATCATTGTTGCTCCAGTTGGTCAGGTCGAGGCTCAGCAACATTATGTGGCAATAAAATGAAGTCAGTCGATGATCTGAATGTACTGAATGACCAGGTTATCACATCAATGGACTTTTTCTTCCCTGAAGGCACGAATATAAAACTGGAGAACAAACAGTCAAAGAGTGGTTCAGGGAGCATGAGGAGACCTGATCTTAACCCTACTGAAAGTCTTTGAGATGTGCTGAAGAAGACTTTATGGAGTGGTTCGATTTTCCTGTCATCAATTCAAGACGGTGGTGCAAAATGATCCAACTCTGGATGGAAATAGACATTCATGTTGCTTAAGATTGTGCTTATGTGATGTAGTCAAGACTAAAGGTGGTCCTACAAAATATTAGAGGTGTTCTATTTAAATATCAGGCAGTGTATTTATTCTTGAAAAATGATTCTGTGATGCGTGTTGCGCATCAAGCATCAATTACAGTTGCTTTTACCAATGTCATGGAGATCAGGCAGGATATTGACTGGCAGATCAGAGAGACGAGCTTTAAAAGTGATGTTAGCAGTGAGGTTTTGTGGATTCAGGCACTCCAAGGAGACAGACGACTCGTCACAGATTGAGATGTACTGACCAGAAGATAGCTACGCAACAAAACAAAGCACACAAAATACATGTTTCAGAAACTGGACAGCTGCAGCAGAGGTCAAGATGGATGGATGTAGATGAGTAAGATACCTGTAGGCTGCAGAATCCTGCTGCTCTCATGTTAAACAGTAGAGAAGCTTGCAGCAGAGAACGTTGAGCACTGCAGCTTTGCTGATCATCTACCAGTGACAGCTGTAACACTGTTGATACCTGCACAGTCTGCAGAGGCTGAGCTCCTGAGAACAATACACATTTTTCAGAACAATGTATTCTGGGTGTTTTAAGAGTAAACAAAAGGTGACAACTGCATGTTTGTGCTAATTTTACTTTGGCAGGAGTAGGCCAGAGGAGCCTCACTCAACCAAGTCCTGGATGCCAGATCACACAAGAATGTTTCTGCTGGCAGGGCATTGATATAACCTTGATCACAGAAAACCTCACAGCGCTGCCTCTGTTTCTCAGCCACACTGTCATTGCCACAGAGAATAACACCATGGAATATAGAGTCGCCGAAGACAAGAGGGCACCGAGGAGCTAGAACAAAGACACAAGGAAGATGGCCTGTTACAGATGCCTGTGAAAACAACTCTTATGTAAATACTTCACTAATATTCAAAGTAAGTGGGTTAAAAAATAGAGAAGTGAAAACTGCGTACTGTCACAGGCAGGCGTTTTCACTGTGCGGGGACTGCGAGTGAAGGGGATCTCCCGGCCACGTTTAGAAACACACCAGCAATAAACCTCGTCACATTGCCGAGGTATGAACGCCTCACTATCTTCCTCACACTCTGGAGCATAGCCAATACCTGCCTCTCGTTCAGATGCCAGCTTCTTCTGAAGAGCACACCAACTGGGGCCTGTATAGCCACGCACAACAGACATCACCAAGAAATAAATCTTTTAAAAGAAATAATAAGTCCCACTGGGTGGCACAGTTGCATAGCGCTTAGCACATTTGTTTCAGAGCAAGAAAATCTTGGGTTCAAGTTCTGTGCTTGACGAAGGTGTATGTCCTTGGATTGTGGGAGGAAACTGGAGTACCCAGAGGAAACTCATGTAAGCAAGGGTTTCCTCTGGGTACTCCAGTTTCCCCCCACAGTCCAAGGACATACAGATAAGGCTAACTGCCTGTTCCAATTTGCCCCAAGGTGTGCGTCTGTTGGCTCTGTGATGGACTGATGAGCTGTTCAGAGTAGGCTGAGATAGGCACCAGCCCTACGACCCTAGTAGGCTAAAGCGGTGCGGCAAATGAATGAAGTCATATTTTATAACCCTGTTATCAGATAAAATTGTAATAAAACAGATACATACAGTATCAATATTGGACGACCAAATAAACCTCCCACATTTCAAAGGTAAATGAAAAAAAACTCATTAAAGATAAACAATTTATTTAAAAATGATTATTTTCTCACATGAAACTTCATTTAATACAGTTTTTTTTACATCAGGTTCTAAAGATAAAATCAAGAAAATGGTGGCCGTAGTTGTCTTTACATGCTTGGTGGTGATTTCTGAAGGCTGTCATGGCTCAACAGATCATGTCGGGTAGAACAGCGGCTATCTCCTACTGAATAGCTACCTTAAGGGCTTCAAGAGTTTGGGGTTAATGAGTATAAACTCATGATTTAAGGTACACAGAAAAAAACAAAATCACAAGGGGTGAGGTCAGGGGAACGGGCCGGCCACCCACTCAACAAGGTAACCCAATCCGGAAATATTTCCCTTAGCACTTCCAATGATCTTCAAGCTGTGTGTGCTGTACATTTACATTTACAGCATTTGGCAGACGCTCTTATCAGAGCAACCTACAATTATCATTTTTATACAGATGAGCAATTGAGGGATAAGTGGCTCAAGGGCCCAAAAGTGGTGATTGACCTTCGGATCAGTAACCCATCGCCTTAACCACTAAGCCACCAGTGCCCCACGGTGCTGTAGCTCAATCTCGCTGAAACCACACAGTGAGTTCTTCAACCTCAGGGTGTTCGTGTTAGGGTTGGGCTACCAACAGATTCACTTATTTTCATGTGTGCAAATAATGATTTGATTATCTTCGATATTTGATTTTTAACTTAAATTTGATTTATTTTTATCTTTTTTTTATTTATTTACCTATGAATATGGGAGTTTTTTTGTATATCAATTTTAAAGCTGAAAGGTGTGTACTTTTCAGTCAGTTCACATTGTTAATTAATGCTTGGTGAAAAAAAGAACAACTAAATGATTGTATTTACACTGTAGCTCTCCCGTAGGGGTCAGCGTGGCTGATTGGATGACCTCTCCAGTAGCAGGACTGACACACAAGGCAACACTGCTGACAGCAATATACTTCTGGAGCACAGAAAAATCACCATCCTACACACACACACACACACACACACACACACACACACACACACACGTAAAACTCTGGTTTATAATAATAAATAGATGACTTATACATGTTGGAATAAACACAACCAGGTAAAAATAAACACACCTCCGCACAAGATGGGCTGTAGGAAATGGTCATGTCAGAGTTTGCCTTACTCCAAACGGATATACTGAACTGAGCTTGTGATCTCTGGCATGTACTTTGGCCTGAAAACAACCCATGACAAAATGGTTATTATACATCCATAGCGATGATTTTAAGATTCATGACATGTATAAACATTGCTCATGTGCAATGCCAAGTCAAACCAAATTGATTTGAATTTAATCACAATCTGTTAACAGCTGTAATTCAGATGGGAATGTGTAAAGTCTCTGTTGTAGCTTTAAGCTTTAAAAATGTAGCTTTTAAGCACAGTAGAAAAATCTGTATTTACACTGTGGAGGCTGTATGGCACGAGCTGTAAGAGATCCAGGAATGTAACCTCCATTTTCATCCACACACCAGCAATGGCCTGCAAGGAAGACACAACAATAACAATGACTCATATCAAATATATATGTGATGTTTATATTTAATACAAGCAATATATCCAGCCATCATGTGATGCTGAAGTAGCCATCACTCTGGAGTTAGCTGTATTTACTTCTGAAATGTGTTTTACCATGCGCTCCCCGAACACTGTTAGGTTTTACCTCTTGATTCTGTGTACACTGAATATTAACAGAAAAAGATGCGAGTGCATTTCAATTCAAACAAAGAAATTCCCATGCGCTCAGTTTTAGAAACCCTCACCCCACATTCACTGGGATATGGCAACATAGGACTGATCAGTTTGAAGGAAGCTCTATTTATAGTTCACACACGATAGGCTAGTTAGTGTCTTCATCAGATGAGGTGTGGATAGTTACAATGCATTCACTTTGTGCAGGGTCTGTGATTTCTACAGGTGCTCCTCGATTTATAGAAATAAAAGAAAACAAAGTTTCACCTAACAAACACTATATCAATACTGGTTAGGGCCTTCCATTGCTCGGCAAACAAATCAATTCTTCATGGTATGAATTCTGCAAGTTGTGCTTTCTGAGATTTTTTTCTGTATACCACATGTGTCCAGAGTAATTGTCATTACAGTTACTGTAGCCTTCCAATCAGCTCTAACCAATCTGGCCATTCTCCGTTTACTTCTCTTATCAACAAGGTGTTTCAGTTCACTGAACGTCTGTTCAAGGGATGCTTTTCTTTATTCAACTATTCTGAGTGAAACTAGAGATCTTTGTCCACAAAAATCCCTGGCAAGGTTAACAGTTCATACCAGCCCATCTGGCACCAAAATCAGTGCAATCACATTTTCCCCCATTCTGAACTTTATCTAAAAGCAGTCATCTGCATGATTTTATAGACTGAACTGCTGAAATGTTATTGCCTGATCAGATTACTGCATGAATGTTTAAGTGTACAGATGTTCATAATAAAGTTCTCAGTGAGCATATACTTGGCTTTTAATTGATATCTTAATAGCAGGTAATGGGGATGCTGCATTTCCCTTTTAGAAACATTATAAATCTCATAAAGAGACAAAGCCAGCAGACATAATTTTGTAAATAATAACAGTTTCCAGTGATAACAGACAGCTATTAAAGATTAGAGACTTGTTTTACCAGTGCTTGGATGACATTGACCAGGCAGCCACTGGCCAAAAGCATCACATTGTGGGCGATATGGCTGATATCCAAACTGTAGACTTTGACTGTCTCTTCCACTGATCAATATTCTGCTCTGCCAGTAAAACTGAAGGGCTGTAGCAAAGAGAAATAGTTCAGCAATCAGAAATGTCAGATATATTTCCTTAAACATGGTACTGGTCATTAGTATATAGATATAATGTTGCTTCTTATCAAATGAATTACTAAATGTTAGGGGCAAAAAAAATTGTGAAACCAAAAATGTATTAAAGGTGACCATTCACTTATCGTGCAATTAAATTAAGTATTAATTAAAGAAGAAATACAGTGATATCTCTTGGAAATAAAATGGAATTTGCTAAGACCTTTTAGCTTCCTGAAACCATTTGCTTACTGCTGTACATGTGTGGCAATGACCCCTGCACTGGGCGCAATGATGTCGAGAACGTAAACATCACCATCTTGAGGCAAGAGTGCAGAACTATTATCAAAACAAAATGGCGGCCATCAAAACAGGCACAGCTGACCAAAACAAAATGCAAAACAGGCGAATAAGAGACACAAAGCCTGTGAGCTGGGGTGTGTTGTCAGGAAACCTTTGTATGTAGCCAAAATGAACAGTTAATGTAAGATAAAACACAGGCTATTCACTCATGAATGGGCACCTTTAATGTAATAACAAGCCAAAACAGGTTTAAAGGGAACAGCAATAAAGAAAGAGATGTGACCAAAGGAAAGAAAATGATAGAGGGAGAAATTAAACCAAATGTTACATACTAGAATATGCTACAAGGTGGAGGGCAGACTTTGTATTACTCAAAATAACATCTGAAATCTGAAAAGCAGGACCGGCTGCCTGCTGTAGCTCTTCATGGCTCAGCTTCACACTTTCTGAAAGGAGGAAGCTATAACCCAGAGGTATATGAGAGATACTGGAAAGGGATATCAGTCTCTCTGCCTCTGCCAAGAACTTTTCCCCTTGATCATGCACCAAAGAACATGGCCCTGGACCTGTAAAACAGGAGAAACAGAGATATTTGTTGCATTTATTAAAAAAAAATTGTACTTGGTTGAATCTACTTATTTTTAACACTCACATTTTGGAACTTGGTTGGCTGGAGCTTTGGAGCCAGGTATCATGGCTCCTTCCTGGTCAACACACCAGCACTGGCGCAGGTTAAAGTGGCCCACTGGAGCACTAAAGTCTGACAGTGCACCTGGATACTGGCTAGTGTCCCCTCTGAGAAGTCTCCAGAGGGACAGAGGGTTCAGGAAAATAGATGACCCAAAAACAGTTTGAGTATTCGCATCTAGGATTTCAGATGGAAGTTCTGAAAATCTGTCAAACCTGGCCAAAGAAGGAAATACTTTCTGATGTCCTGCCTGAAATAATGCAAACAGGAAGCCCTTGAATGATACCATTGCTTCTGGATTTCTCCTGTATTCTTGCAGAATATTAATGAGTTCAGATACAAGCAGCTGCTTTCCAGCATTATTAACTTGGCTCCACTCATGATAGAACATGAACGCTTGTTCGGGAGGGCCATCGCACTGGATCTGGTGCCAGCTGCCATCTGAAGTGCAGCGAGGAATGTACACATCAGAAAGTTGTGATATCGAAGCAGGACTTGCTAGAATGGAAGTGACTGTGTTCAGGAAATACTGGGCTGCAGTAACCTGGCAGACTGTTGGACCTAGAAAGGAATAATTTAAAAAAAGAATACAATAAGTTACAACATTTTGTTTACAACAGTTCTAACAATACACTGTTAGAAACACAGGTGTTTTGAGAATATACTGGCAATCCCAGGGTTCTTATCTACTACTTATCTACTGCTTTACTATCTGCAACTCCTTCTGATAGGAAAACCCTGTTGGTGGACTCAACTAGAAGATTTACGGATTCCCACAGACAGACAAACCAAACCATAGCATACAGTTATATGTCCAAGGCCACAAATCAAAGTACACTGCAGGGTCAAAAACAAAAGTCCTGCAGTTTAATATTTTGTTGTTGGACCACCTTTAGCCTTGGTTACAGCCTGTAATCCCCATGGCATTGTTTTGACAAACTTAACCAACTTCATAATATTTATTTCTATCCAGATTTGGGTTTGTTTTTTTACCAATATTTTCCTGTGTGAATATAGTTCCTCATGCTCCCTGAACCACTCTCTTTTCAACTATTTGAACCACGATTTTATATCTGTGGCATCAGGGAAGAAAAAGTCCATTGATGGGATACAACCTGCTCATTCAGTACATTCAGATAGTCAGCTGATTTAATTTTATTGCCATGTATAATCTTGCTGAGCCTTGACCTAACCAACTAAAGCAACAATGCCATGGTGGTTACGTGTTGCAATTAAGGCAGTCCAACAAAATATTAGAGTACGCAACTTTTCGGCCCAGCAGTGTATACTATAGAATCCTACCAAAACTGTGCAATTCATTGATCCTTTCATTAGGGGTGGTAAAAAAAAATTCCTATTTTCCTTCCCACTGGAAAATCTATTTTATCATTCCATTTACATTTTCAAGCAGTTTAATACTTAAATAGCTGTTCTGTAATGGTCTTATATTCACTTTCAACACTACTCCTATAGTGAGAGTAAGAGTGCTGCTTGACATAAGTGATAATTATGCCTTTTCACCTAATAGCAGTCTGTAGTGGGGAGGCCTGCACTCAAAATGTGCTCTAATACCACCACTTTGTGCACATATGTCTACAAGCTTCTCTCCAGGGTTTACCCTGAAAGTTAGCTCACATGAACTGCCCTGTTCTGTTATGCCCACCCTATAATCAAACATGTCATGGCTTCCATTCTTAGTTACTACTCACACTGCAGAAAGCCTCCAGAGCTCAGTGTGTTGTGTCTAGTTCCAGTGTGGTCCATACAAAAGCAGTTCTTTCCAAGGCACTGCAATGGCACATACTCTCCATCTTTCTCACATTTAGGAATGAACACCTCAGAACCTGCAGACCTGCTGGATTTCACTTCTATGGCCATCCTGCACTCTTTCTCACACTGGGATGGGCATCTGGGTCTGGACCCAGTAGACCGTGAATCCATAACCTCCAATCCATTGGAGTCTACACACCAGCATTCTGAGCCTTGGCACTGGATCTCCTGATACTGGCCATCTTCGGTGCATTGGGGCACATATAGAGATGAAGCTGTAGCAGCTGGATTACAGATGTTATTCTGAAAAACTGTCTGGAATATTGGTCCTAGTTGGGTGTTATCTTCAGCTTTAAGCAAGGTGATAGTTTCTTGTAGTGTAGTAAAGAACTGCTCATTTTCTAGGACTGCCCCAATAAGCTTAATCAAGTCTCGGTTGCGCTTAAGGTTTACAGAGCGGCCATATGAATCTGAGATCTCCTGATCCAGATTCAAACTATCAGAGTCATCTGAAAAGAATGCTGCTAGCTGTAGCAGGTCCTCACCATCCTGGATCAAGCCAACCTGACTGAAAACCTGACTAAATTTCAAAGTGCCTCTAGTACCAACAGTACCAGTAAAGTTAAAATTGCCTGCAGTTTTCAAGATCTTGCCACCAAAAAGGTTCTCCTGGAGTCTTTTTGGGTTTGTACTGAGGGACAAGGCCTTTAAAGCAAGAGCTCCTGTGGGGAACAACCCTTGAACAACCCCAGCCAGAATGTTCCCAACATCCAAATGGTCTGACTCAGGCAAGGAGCTGGAAAGACCAGATTTGGCCAGGAGCTCCTGGAATTCTCGGCTGCACGGCACGAGAGAATTGAAGTTTTTCTGGGTGTTTGCCAGAGAAAATACATTATTCTGGCTGAAGTATCCGGTTGGACCATAAAAGAGCCTGGAGAGTGCTTTTCTCCTTTCAGAGCGGCAGTCTTTTGCTCCTGTGCCTACACAAACAAGTAAAAAAACAGAATAGATGCAAAACACAATTATTTAATTAAAGAATAAAGATTTTTAAGTATACCATGATCACAAGAGTTTGGGTAAGCAAAAAATCATGGGACATCCTAATATGACTACAATCCCTCTTTCTTTATTCATAACACAGCCCATGATTAGAACATCTCTGCCGTGGCTAACAACAACAACAACAAAAAAGACGGTCTGTTGCTGGCTGAAGTTTTGAACTGCTCCATGTAGCACCATTAAAAATCTAATTTTATATTTCACAGCCACTCTTACAGTGTAGTGATAACATTACTGAGAAAGTTTCATAAATATCAAAATAAAACACTGCCAAGGATTGAACCATGAGAAAAAAACTGGCAAAACAAATGTCCCTTTTATGTCTTGTAATAGTTAAAACATCTTACACATCCTAAAAATCTCAATGTTGTCACAACTGGTTATGTTTTAAAATAAACTCACGACAATTGGGAACTCCATGTTGTTGAGTCCCAAAGATCTCCTTGCCATCAGAGTCCACACACCAACACTGCCCACCAGCCTGGCACTGGGTTGGTAAGTAGTTTCCAAGGGCATCACAAGAGGGCACAAAGACATTACTAGCCTGGAAGCTTGCAGATCGCTCACGTTCACACGGGGTTGGACCTACAACATCAAACATTACCATTAATAAATAGCTATTCAATAAATATTCTAGTGTTTTCAGCAGATGTTCCATATTTGCTTCTGTATAATCTTACACAAATCATCTAGGAATTATAGGGCAAACACTGGCCTCACTTTGGAATTTTGATTGACGAACACTATACTAAAATATTTAAACTCACATCTAAAGTGTCCAGTCAGTGCCAGCTGGACAGCAAGGTATCGCCTCTGTAGGATTCGATACATGTTAGACTGAGAGAAGGAGCGTCCTACATCCAGGCCCGAAAAAGCTGTATCATACACGTCACTTAGAAGCAGCTCCAGTCCTGCGGGGATGGGGAAAGAAAAAAAAAAAAAAAAAATATATA
>JBCNYH010000001.1:29178577-29206370 GCA_039654325.1 Tandanus tandanus
CACACACACACACACACACACACACACACACACACACACACACACACACACACACACACACACACACACAGACATGTGTGCGATGTCTCACCCTGACTCAGTTGTGGGTGAGGCAGGCTCTGCCTCAGATCATCCAGTGGTCCCTGCAGCAGACGCAGGTTCGGAATGTGTTGGTTCATGGCTTTGTGGAGTTCAGTGTTGCTCTGGCTGGCGACTTGATGCACTGTCTCATATTTCTTGAATTCCTGTTGGAGTTCTGTTAGTTCAGGAGTCACAGGAGGCGATTCTTTCTGCCCACCCTGTGTCTTCTCCCCCTCATCACCCCCCTGCAGGATGTTACGCGCTTCCTCCAAAGAAGAGTGTACGTCAGTGTACACACTGGATAAACCTGCGTGACCCACAGCCAAATAATGTTATAAAAGTGAATCACAGCACTCAGGTGAACCAAACCAACAAAGCCCAAGATATCACCAGAATATTAAGCATTCAGTAATATGATTATAGTATGATATAGAGCATCATTATTCTTTCAAGAGATTTTTTTGTTTATGATTAAAGAAAAGCCAACAAATAATTATTAACATTGCATGGTTAGCATTGGTTAATTGGCACAATTATTGCATGACTGGCACATGCCAGTGTTCCTCCTTGTATAAGATAGATCGGCTATGCCCTGCAACAGACTGGTGAAGCACTGTGCAGCCCATTTAATTTTCTAAATATTCTGAATATAGTAAGCATGGATAAAGAGATAGAGGACGACTACAGCATAAATATTCAGAGACTTGTGTTTCGTAAAAAAAGGTCTTATTCTTGGAAAAAAGAGGTTTTAAGCATCAAAGACTTTAATTTATCTAAATATGTTTAGCTTTTCATGTCTAGCTAGCTAGCAACATAATAATGTGACTGTTGTACTGTGAAGAAAAAGATGCATTAAAATACTTTTATTCACTAGTTACATACAGCTTTTTAAAATTATGATTATTTGAACAAAAATATATCTAGTGACATGTATCAGAGTACATACAGCTAACATAATTACTGTATGACTACTCATCAAATAACGTCTCAATCAAATAATTTTTAATATCGTACTTCTCCTCATTCAGTAATTACTTATTATTTGATCGAGGAAATGTTTGTACCGTAAAATCTGCATGTACCTGCAGTTAGTGAATAAAGTGAATTAAAGTATTTGATTGAATCCTTTTCTTCACAATACAACACAGAGTCACGTTACTTTGTTGCTAGCTAGTTAGTTAGGATCAGTGAGCTCTATGAGGTTAGCATGCTATACAGCTAGCGCCATTTCCGATTCATCCTAGACGCAAAAAGCAACAAAACATGTAAATGTTTATGTATTATAGAGAAGTAATCTTTTACTTCTTTTTATTAGGAGCCCTTCTGGACAAAAGTGATGGTGTATAATCTTCACTGCACACTACTGTAAAAAAAATGGGTTTTACCATTTTTTTTTTTACAGTATTGTGCAGTGAAGATTATACACCACCACTTTTGTCCAAAAGGGCTCCTGATAAAAAGAAGTAAAAGATTACTTCTCTATAATTTTGTCAATATTTAGTGTGGTCACCCTTTACTTAGATTACAGCATTTAACCTTTCAGGCATAGCGTTCACATATTTTTTAGATTTCTTCACTCGCTAACCATTCTATATGGTTTGAAGTTCATTCATGCTATGCAAAAGTCAAAAAAATTACATTCTAAAACTTTTCTGAAAAATTGGTATTTTCAGTGTTTTTGTTTATTAGCCATACTTTTACCTCAATATACTTGTTGGAATGATTTTTTTGGTTCTCATTGCCTACAATAGCATTGTTCAATACATTTTCACCAAAAAATTATAGAGAAGTAATTTTTTACTTCTTTTTATTAGGAGCTCTTTTAGACGAAAGTGGTGGTGTATAATCTTCACTGCACACATTTAAATTATTCCTTGTGTAAAATAGTGAGGAAATATCTAATCAAAACAACTGCTTGGTGAAATAAGACATTCTAAAACATTTGACAAGTACATTTTTTTCATGGTATATTTCAAAGGAGGCTAAAAAAAAAAAAATAATGGATAAACCAAAAAGTACATTTAATAAGTTCAGATACAGACTTCTTCAACATCCAAATAAAAGGGCTGAGAACAAAAGTCGTGTAACCAAGCTGTTTTGGGGGAAAAAAATTAAGTTTTTGCAATATAAAAAAATCAGGACTAATGCTCGTCATATGATTCAAGGTCATAAGGAAGATGAAGGGACCATTTTGGCACGCTTAGACACGCAGGGTAAGATGTGAACATACTTTAAAAATACATACACCATAATAATAATAATTATCCTCAGTTGCATCTGCAATTGCATCCTGTTGATAGTTTTCAATTACACCTGTGAAATGTAATTCCATACAATGTTCTGTAATTGAATGAACAATCCACTTACACTGTAATTGCCTGCCATTCTGCCTTGTGCCATAGATCTCCATGCCCTCCAGATCCACACACCAGCACTGGCCCAGAGCTCCGTCACACTGAACAGGCTGGTACTCACCTGATTCCATGCACTGAGGCACCAGATCAGTTTCTTGGTTCAGTAATGTCCTCTGTCTCTGCAGTTGACATGATGTCAGACCTGAGGAACAAGTGTGTCGCTTGGTCAAACTCACATCGGCACACCAGTGTGTAATGGGAAACAGAAAAGGTAAAACAAATACACTTGGCTATGAAGAATCTACAGATGATGAACCAAACTCCATTTGGGTCATCATTCTTATCTCAGAATTATCTCACAGGCTTAATAAGGGTTACATTTAAGTATTACACATTTGAACTTACAGTGCACCACAGATGTGTTCTGTCGGCTCCCAGGAATTTCACTTCCATCTCCATTAACACACCAACACTCCCCAAGACGATTACATTGCACATGTCTAGAAACACACACGTTCATCAGGTCATGTCTAGTAGTACTCTTAAATGGGTGGTCATTGCTAAGCTTCTTCTTAAATAAATTATGAGAATGCATCATCAGCACATTAATTCAGTTCATTTGGTGCACCTGTAACGACCATCCTCTGAACACTGGGGAATGTGGTCCCGCTGCTGTGCTGCTCCAACAGCTCTCAACTGTTCACACGGACTCCCAACCTCTGACTTAAGCTGGTACTCTAGAAAAGAAATATTTTCACACTCACGTGTTCACTCAAGAATCAAGTAACTCCATCACCCTAATATAGACTATATGTCTGTGGACAGGACGGAACAGAAGAACTAAAAGACCTTTGATAGCAACCCAACTAAACTTCATTGGGATTAACTGGAACATTGACTCTCACCCAATGTCAGTTCCTGACCTCACTAATGCTCTTAGGGCTGGCCAAATTCCCAGAGCCACACTCCAGAATCTAGTGGAAAGCCTTTCCAAAAAATCCAGTGGTCAGTTATTATGACAGCAAAGGGGTGACTAAATCTAGAATGGGATGTCCAACAAGCATACATGGGTATTGATGGCCAGGTGTCCACAAGTTTCGACCCTGAGCAGCTTGAATGAGACATTAACAGGGTGAAGTGCATCCAGCATAAACACTTGCTCTCAGGATTAATATCGTAGCTCAAGGTTTCTAAGTCAGTGTTCCTTATAAATAATAGAATATGAAGAAATACTGAGGTAGGTTCATAGTCTTACCTGAAATTTTGCTCTGAGTAAAACAGAAGCTGCTAAGCAAAACCAAAACGTAATAGAGGTACATCTTGGACCTGCTCCTTTTCCAATGCTACTGTGTACCCACTGAGACTAGCCACATCACAGCTTTATATACAGTGTAAATCTGCACTGTCATTGCTGTAGGACACTTCAGAAGTCTCTAACCTCTGTGCTCTGAAAACATAAAGCTCTGCTGTCTCCTTCAAGCACTTAAGAATTACACACCATGATAAACTGAGCAGCCATGCTTGGAACTTTGAGTGTTTGTCATCACGGTAGCCACGTCACAAGAGATCATACAGATAGGTGACCCCCTTCCAGCACCAGGTATGCTGGATAAATATCACAAGTTTAAATACTGCTTTGGATTTTATTACACAAATAGAATAATGAGCTTCTCAACTTAAAACAATTGTTACTCAGTGGGTAAAAAAAATGAAACTATATTGTAGGAAGAGGGAGGCTGGGGAAAGTGTTTATGCACGTTTAACCATATGTAAATGGCCATTCGTACAGCTGATGCCTTTTCTCACCCTAAAGAAAATTTCATATGGACCAAGAAAAATAATGTTAGGACCTGACCACCACCACCACCACCCATGTATTTTAGGCATGTTTTCCACTTGTATATTTGCCTGCCCCATATTACTTTATTATACTTTTGCTTAAAAGACAAAAAACAAAAACCAAGACATAATCACACTGGTGGCTATTTAACTTGTCAAGCTAGACAAATCCCACCTCTCTACTTTAAGTTTACTGTTTAATTTTAGGATAGTTCATGATTATAATTTGTATATTCCACCCATTCTACCATTTTATTTTTGTTATATTTTATCAGCAATAAAGCACAACATACTGTACAAGGAATATCCAAAATCATTAAAAAAAAAAAAAATCACAGAAAAATAAATAAATAAATAAACAAACAAATAAATAAATAAATAAAAAAGAGTCACACACACGGATATGTTGTTGCTACGCCTTTAGCCTTGCTTACAGCACGTAATCATCATGCCATTGTTTCAACAAACTTAAGCAACAAAACATTTATTTCCATCCAGTGTTGGGTTCATTTCTCACTGACGTCTTGAATTGATGAGGGAAAATTAAACCACTCCATAAAGTCTTCTCCAGCACATCCCGAAAACTTTCAATAGGGTTAAGGTCAGGACTCTCGGGTGCCAATACATATGTATAAATCATTCCTCATGCTCCCTGAACCTCTCTTTCATTATTTGAGTCCCCATTTTATATCCGTGCCATCAGGGAAGAAAAAGTCCATTGATGTGATAACCTGCTCATTCAGTACATTCAGGTCATTCAGAGTGACAATGACGTAACAGTAATTAGTCAGAATATCTTTTATTGAAGTACATAAAGTTAGTTGCATCAACATTTTAAATAAACTCTAATGTACAGCTGGTATTTCATCAAAATCAACTTCAGATCTAAACACTTTTATACAGATTAATATAAATGTTGAATAAACAGACATGTTCAAGTATATTTTTCCTACCATGCCTTGTTTTCTTTCCTGTCCCGTACAGTACATTAAAGCATTATGTACATTTAAAAATAAAGCCATGCTAACATCCTTTTAAAATGCATTTACCTTCAGCTCCACACTAGCTTACTGCACTGGGGACAATCAAAATGACACTCAAAGTTTTCAGAAGCAGGAAGTATAAGACGAAAAAGGTATACGCCCATTCTGGACTAGCTGCCTGGACCAAATTACTTGTTTGAATGGATTAATCAACAGCACATCATCAGGGATGACTAGCACTGCAGATCCGCACTGCACAACCAACTGCACAAGGACAATGCACCAGAGAATCTCTGAGCATGACAATCCATGTACACGTTGTAGGCTGTTTAATCTCAATTTTATTCTGTGACGTTTAGTCTGTGTGGATTTTAAAAGACTGACTCATATAAAGTCTGTGTACCTGGTATTTTATAAGTAACAATTACCTCTTCGAAAGGGTCGATAAACATTATGTTACGGAAATGTTTTTGGGAGAAAGTAAAAAGAGATAATACTTAAGAACCAATCTTTTTTAACCTCTTCCTAGAGACCATCAGGTGAAAACTAGAAAGATGAATCACTTCTAAATACTCTGTTACAGCACTGTTTGTGTGACTTTTTAATGAAACATTCTGTGAAACATTTCTAACAACAGATAAGAAACAAACACCACTTTGCCATTTATTTTTTTATTTTTTTAAAGATATTTTCAATTATCAGCTGATTGTGAGTGGTGCAAGTAAACACAGTGTTGATTTGAATAAGCTGATGGAGGGAGTGAACATTGTCTGCATCTTCATGCATTGTTGAGACAGTAAGCACTTGAATGCTGCATGGTTTAGACTTCTATAAGGAGTGCAGCTCTTGCTTGGCCTACAATTCCGTTACTGCTTAGTGGAGAAACAACCATTGCACAAGATCATCATTTACACTTTCTTTAACTGTGTTCTTTACCGGTATGCATTGTGCATTAGGTTCTGCAAGTATGTGCTGTTGTACCCTAAAGGTCCTGACAAATACACACACAGCCCTTAAGTGTTTGCCTCAAACCTGTGACCACGCTCACACGGAGCACATTGTGCTCATCTGTTGCACTTTCCCCAAGTCCATCAACAGCTGTTTCATTCGCCATTTAAGCTGAGGCAGTCTGGCCAGAGGATCTGGAGGCTCCAGCTCTCCTGTGAAATCCAACCAGCTCTCCAACACTAAACCCACAGCAGGACACAGAAATAAATAAATAAAACAAAATGTGTCGTTAGCTGATGTCAAGATTTTAAAAAAGAAAAAAAAATTTTTTGCAGTAACTATGTGCATGAAAGACATTTGAACACAAAAACACCCCAAAAGAGATTTACTCTAATAAAGAAAACACACAAGCCAAACCAAAAGTGGACTGAGAAATTGCAGCTAGTGGGTAGGCTTGGGGAGTAATGGATTACCTGTAATGGTGTTATATAATCTGGATGCAAAGAAAACTGTATTCCATTACAGTGCAGAAAAAAGATTCAATCAGATTACTGGTACTTTTTGTAAAAATAGAGAAAATACCAAAATAAACTGCTAATATTAGCTGGTATTAAGTATTTTTTAGACATTAATTTATTGTAATATAACAGTGAAAATTATTCAGCTGTGTCACTGGAGTCCTCTCTGTTCCCATGCACAATGCTATGAATGTGAAATCCAGTGGGCTATTGCACAAGAACTGAAACGAAAATAGGGTTTCAACTTCAAGAATAAAAGCTCCAGGCAACAAGTATTGATACAGCCCTGGCTCGCCCCAGCACAATACTGGGACAGCAGTTTATACCACTAATAAATACATTTTTCATTCTATAAATGTATCTTCAGGAATCCGCTATATACTAGTTAAGGATGTTGTGGATCCTATGAACAGTGGCTGCAAGGCAGAAGCACACCCTGGGATCATTTAATGGAATCAGACACTAATTTGATCTTTCATACCTCAGGTCAATTAGAGTAATTAGCCACCTACTAAAATGTTTCCATGCAAACACTGGGAGAACAAGCAAACCTCTGCACAGGCAGCAACAGTAGGTCAGATTGGATCTGGACCCTGGGGGTATGAGGCATCATTAGGACCCAGTGTCCAAACATAATGCCTTATAAGAGAAAATGTGTTAAACTCACCATCTAGCTCTTTCTCGATGAGATCCATGCGGCCAGCCACCTGGTTCTGAACATCTTCGATGTGTGTGAGGAGGTTCATCTGCCATTGCAAACAGTTTCTGGCTGGTTCCACCTGCCCTGAGCTGCTCTCACTCGCAAAACCAGACAATGAGATTGCACTGCTCACCTGCAGTCAAATATACACAGCATCAGACTTTACACCTCGAGTGGGAGCCCTTGTTTACTCAACAGACATCTAAGCGTATACAGTCAAATGAAATAAAACCTTGGGCCAATAAAAAAAAAAATTAAAAAATAGTGATGTTGACTCAATAATTAAATATTTATATTTAATAAATTATTTACAGAGCATCAACTTTAAATATTTCCTGAATTATTTTTCTATTAATCCAATGTTTTTTCTTTCTTTCAGTGCACAGCCACATATCCGTCATTAAAAATCTCTATGGTGCATGGAAAAAATACTATATGCTATTTTATAAAGGCTTACGTCAAGTATGCGTCATATATCCCATACATAAAAAAGTACTTTCAAATTGTTTAGCCTTCAATTAAAGAGAATAATATTCCACGTGTGAAAAATTATTCCTCATGCTCCCTGAAACACTCTTTCACTATTTGAGACTGAATTTTATATCTGTGCCATCAGGAAATAGATGGGATAGACTGGTCATTCAGTACATTCTGACTTCATTTTCTTGCCGCGTAACATTACTGAACCTCGACTCAACAATTCAAGCAATCCCAGATCATAACACTGCTTCCACAGGTTCGCACTGCAGCCAGAATATATGATGGGTGCATCACTTCATTGCTCTGGAACAGAGAAATTTGACTTTTTTCCATATTCCGCTTATTTTTAATTACAAATGGTGTTCTTATGCATGAATTTTGCTATTTTTGATGATTAAGCCTCATTACGCATTTACATGACCTCCAATTATGGCCAGGAAAATATATTTTTCCTGACCATATTTATTGTATGAAGTTGATGGCTCAGCACTATCCTTTCAGATTTTAATTATGCACTGGAAATTTCTAAACTCAATTTTAGTAATTGCAGCAATCTCTTTATTTGTTTTATTTGCTTGATGCAGGCCTTCTAGAACACAGAGCCATCTTTTCCATGACCAGGGGTTACACATCTCCCAACATGGCTGTTAAAGAAATTAGAAGGTACTCACTGCATCAATTAAAGATAACTAACATGTTGCAAGCTGAAACATATTAATCATCATAATTTTTGGCAGGCTGTGTATATATTACTATTATATATGGTATAGTCATGTCATACAGTATGTCATGAGTACGTTAACAAAATATGAGCTGGAGTTCAATTGTTGAATGCTGTCTTCCCATGCAGCGTTTTTTGACTTCCTAAAATTTTCTTGGTGGATATAAAGTGCTTCAAAGATCACACATGAACCCTGTCATAAAACAGGGGCCAAATTTGTGTTGCAGCATACGAACAATTAACTAGCTAGCTTCATATAGGAATCAATAAGCATGGAAGCAGGTCTGTGTTTTCATATCAGTGCTAAAACAGATTGTTTTCCTTTAATTCTCTCGTATACTGGATTGTAGCTCACAGGTGACCAAACTAACCTCCTCCTCCTTTGGTATAAATGACAGTGTCTGAGAGGCAGTCTGGAAGCCCTGCTCATGTTTGTGTTGGTGGCCCAAACCAGAAGGCTTTTGGTAACTGTGCTCGCTGGTGATGTAGGTGTCGGGATTTAAGTTCTGGTTGACGCGCTGCTGAAACATGATGCAGTCTGGAACTCCGCCCATAGGCTGGTCCTCATCCGAGTTTACCCAAGAACGAGCCCACAAGTGTAAACTGGGATTGTGTTTATTCCTTTGGAATCAAAAGTCATGTGTTAGAAAAAAAAAAAAAAAAGCCTGCATGAGTTAAAAGTAAGAAAAGCTGACCCAAGAGTAATCAAACACTACAAAACCGAAAACACTTTCTCTCCACAAGTCTGTTTCAGTTCTTCAATCAAGTAATTTCTGATTAGTTATGCAGGGAGATGTGTCTGGTAGTGGCAGTGGTGGCTCAGTGGTTAAGGCTCTGGATTACTGATTACGGTAGGCAGTTCAAGCCCCAGTACCACCAAGGTGCCACTGTTGGGTCCTTGGGCAAGGCCCTTAACCTTCAATTGCTCAGTTGTATAAAAAAAAAAATGATGAATGTAAGTTACTCTGGATGAGGGTGTCTGCCAAATGCCGTAAATGTAAGCTAATGTAAGTTATGGTAGTACTGTGTAACTCAACTAAAGTCAAGGGGAATATCCAAAAATGTGCAGTTTAATCAGTTGTCAGAACAGGTGCAAGTGCAACCCCAAGAAATTATACAAAGAATATTCAGCACTACAAACAAAAGACTTTCTACTTTACTTTCTATATTTTATACTATTTTATAACTTGTGATAACTCCTAGTGTACACAATATCTGACCATACAAGCTAGCAGAAATACCGACGTGGAATATTAGCCCTTGCAGTTCTTTTTCATTTTTAAGTGTTTGCCTCCCTTATTCACTCAGACTCCATAATAAAACTTCTTACTGTAAGATGTCCATCTTGAGCTGTAGACCATGTAGCACCTTTTTAACACTGTACACATCAGCCAGTAACTGATGGGTAGACACAATCTTCTTAGCGTTCTGATGCGAGTAGTTCTCCGTCAGTAAAGATAAGCCAAACATGTGACCCTTGTACAGCCAGTCTTTATCATGACGATATTTGGCACTCCATCTCTGTCCTGATGCACAAACAAAGGAGTTCAGATTATTCAAATACATCTATTTTCAAGGATAAATTCCACAAGCAGTCATGAAGTGAAATCTTAATCAGAGATAAAGCTGCCTTTAGACTGACAAATAACATTTAGCTGTGTGTGGCTTGCAGGAGGTTTATTTACCTGGTGGGTCTCTACAGATGTAGCAAATATACTGGTCAGGTATACTGTCCTCAAGCAGTCCCATACACACACTATGCTGCCAACACATACACTCCTCACACTGAAGAAGAGAAACAAACTGTGTCAAAACAGACACTTTATGGTCATGATTAGCTAATAAAGTCTGAGTTTAAGAGTAGGCCTCCAGTACTCATAATACGGGCATAGACCTCCCTCTAGTGACTCTTTTAAATGAGATAAACAACTTTCGCATTCGCAAAGACCTGTGAGATTCTTTTAAATCTGTAATTATTGGACAGGGTCAAGTATTGATTGTTACTGCATACTGGACCTTTTAATGTGTGTGACATTGTTTTAATAAGAACAAGGTGTGTGGGTCATAGGATTTAATCTCAGTTACAAGATACACTGATGACAAATTATTTTATTATTTCACCATCTGAGGTCGGACACTTATACAACCCTGATTCAAAAAAAAAAAAAAGGCTGGGATGAGGTGAAAATAATTATTAAAAGTACAACTAAATGATTTTCTAATCCTTTTCATCCTTTATGCAGTTAATTCCAGTACAAAATACAACATATCAAACATTCAAAACTGTTCAAATCAATACACTTTACTGCTTACTGTAAATACACCGGCATTCTCAATTTGATGCCTGTAACACATTGTGACTGGGGCATGTTTACCTCTCTGTTACATCACCTTTCCAAGCTCAGTAGGTGTTCGGGAACTGAGGACACCAATTATTGAAATGCTGAAGGTGAAACTATTTCCTATTCTTGCCTGATGTATGACTTCAGTTGCTCAACCATCCTGGGATCCCTTTGTTGTACTTTGCTTTTCATGCACCACACATTTTCAATAGGAGACAGACCTAGCCTAGTATCCACACTCTTTTACTACCAAGAAACACTTTTGTTACACATACAGAATGTGGCTTGGGATTAGCAGGGACGTCCAAGAAAAATACATCATCTGGAAGGCAACATACGTTGCTCCAAAACCTGTATGTACATTTTAACAATGGTGCCTTCATAGATATGCATGTTACCCATGCCATGAGTAGGAACATACCCTATACTATTAGAGATGCTGGCTTTTGTACTTTGTGTTCTCTGGGCTAAAGACAAAAAGGACCACCAGCACAATGTCTATGATTACCAAAAACAGATGAAATGTAAACTCATTAAACCCCAGTATACTTTTTCACTTTGTGTCCATGCAGTTCAGATGAGCTCAGGCCAAGAGAGAGCAGACATTTCTGGGTGTTGTTGGTGTATGGCTTTTATTTAACAACTTTAGATGCTTCAACAAACTGTAGTTACCAACAGCAGTTTTCCAAAGTGTCCCCTAACCCATGTAGTAATCCAATTACGTAATTATACAATTATGTAGTTTAAAATATATTTTCATTTAATCTAAGGGATTCTCCAGGTTCTCCAGGAACTATACAGATGGTGAAATCTCTATACAGTCCTTGAAATGTTACATTTAGAAATGTTCTTAACCTGTTGGACTATTAATCCATGCGTTTCTTCTGCAAAGTATTAAACCACACCCAATCCTTGTCTGTAAACAACCAAGCCTTTTGAGCATACCTCTTTTCTACTTAATCAAAATACTCAAACACCCATCACCTTTTACCAATCAACCCGTTTACAAGTGGAATGTTCCAAACATGTGCTTTTTGGGTTTCTCACAACTTTCCCAGGCTTTGGTTCCCCTATTTATTTATTTATTTATTTTGTAAAGGAGGTTGTGTCAAATTCACAATGACTTTTCTAGAAAATCTAGAAAATGGGACTTTAATATTTCATGGCTTTACCAGGATTTACATATCTGTGGAAACCGTGCATTTAAAGGATACATATCACTACGGACATATTTGACTGATATCTTAGTAGAAAGGAAATACATCACCAATAAATAAGTTTTTACCTTGGAATAAGTTGTTCATATCTACATGAAGAGCGGGTCTTGCACCGACACCTCTCTACAGTAGCCCAGAACCAAACAGGATTAAAAGGGGAGGGTTCAGGAATGAAATTTCAGTTGGTTGCAATCTGGAACCTCACTACTAGATACCACTAGATCTTTCATACTGTACCTTTAATAGTTGAACAATATCCAGAGGATCTACTAAATTTTAATATGTAAAAGTACCAACAACGCTTTCCAAATAATGCATCTAGAGCCTTTGAGAAGTACTTAAAGAAGTATTCTCCCAGATAAGGGTGATTCCACAGTTAAGGGCAAAATGTCAGGACAATGAGGTCTTAATCACAAACAACAACACTCTAATTTCATCTTAGGTTTTCATCAGCTTATCTTTGACCTACGTCAATAAGGTTGTAAAATCTCCTGGAGCTAGTTATCTTATATGTTTTTCAGTTACTATGGGGAAAGAAAGTTATTGCTGTGTCCTGCTATGTCAGGTTTAATGTGGAAACGTCTTTGATGGACAGGGTGACATACGTTAATTAACATTTTAAACTTATAATAAAATTAACATTTTAAACTTATAATAACCTAGAAAGGGAAAGAACATTTTAAATTAAAATGTAATTATGTGGCAGGCATCTCAAGGTACATATCACAAAATGACAAACACAATCTAGGTTCATTCATGTCCCACCATGACAGCCATAATTTCTGGGAACTGAATTTGAAAAAAGTCTCACTTTTCTCTTATGGAGTGGTTTAGTGAGGTAAAATTACCTTCATTACGTCTCATAAATGAGTTCTACAATATGTTTGGCAGAAAATGAACAAGGAACACAGTTTGATATAGTTTCAATCTTTTCTCTACACTGCACCAATTTAAGACAGAAATTGTGGTATCGCCCAGAAAAGGTCGACAGAAAAAAAATAAATAAATTTGAAGCACTATACACATTTATCAATTTTTAAAAAGAAGATTTTTAAATTAAAGGTATTTTGTCTATCAGCTTCTAAAATGATATTTGCTTGTTAACTAGCTTACCAAAGAGTATAAACATCTGAATCAAAGAACAGGTAAGGGTGGTAAAGTTTGTCCGGTGCTTACGTAGACCTGACTCACACGTAAGCAATCTTGTCCAAAAGTACAAGCGAATTTTATTTTGAAGGGAATTGGATAAATTTGAACTGGAATTCGCATATTTGCGGAAATAGTTGAATTCGAGGTAAATTAACTGTATTTGTGGTCTTGGTGAAAAATTTTGGACCTGCACAAAATTTTGGTGCAAAATTAGAATAGATTTTATTATTAGATATTCAAAGGTTTTCGAAGAGACCGCATTTCAAGCATAATGGTGGTATTTTCGGCCGAAACCACCCAAAAACGACGCTGCACTATTTTGCGGCTATATCGCTTATGTGTGAGTCAGCTTTTACTGGCATACTCATAGAACAAACTATAGGGATAGCTGGGTAGTAGGTACTAAACCACCATTAGTACAAACTGGGTACTCAGATGCAGCCTTTATTGTAGTGAACTGGATATGGGATTAAAGGATTTGAAAGACATTTCACTATGCTTTTATTCCCGTTCAACACAAATTCCAAACTTTTTGGAATCGGGGTTGCAATACTTACTCATCTAAAAGTGGTTTTGGTAAAAAAAAAATTTATTATTATTTTGCTTTGCTACACTGTGCTCTGTTCCAATACTTTAGACATGCTCACCTGAATCATGAAGCCATTCTCTTCATCCATTTCACAAATGCAACGAACAATCTCATTAGTCGAGTCATCCTCCTCATCCTGGAAATCCTCCATTGTGAGAGAGTCTAAATCCTGGTTGTACTCATCACCACTAAACAGCAGAGACTCTGTGGTCGAGTCCTCCAAGAAGTCAATGTCTGATAAGTCTGGTAAGACATAAGGAGTGATTGTGAAAAAGCCTTTGTTAAACACCAGACAGCTTGCTTTTGAAACAGGATTTAGCATCCCGATTACAGAATACTTACTCTCTCCTGTGAGATCGACTGACAGTATGGCACGAGGAAACTGGAAGGCTGAGTGTTTAGAAAAGGAGCTAGAGGAAGAGCGATGAAGTAGATATGCTGATCTCTCCAAGTAGGACATGGAGACATCTTCCATATCAGAGTAACCTGGGTGAAGAGGATGAGAATTAATGCTAACGCACTAACTCTGATGTCTCTATTCTAATCCTTGGTAAGTTTATGCACTGTTTAATGAGGTGACATAGGGCTCAAGTGCCTCTCACTGTACGCCATATTCAGCAAAGCCTGAAATCCTTCATACTAAGAGCGGTGTCAAGTTGGAGACAATAACGACTCGATGTAATGGATTTCACAAACTTCTGCACTTTAACTCTCCTCAGCTGAAATCATTTACTGGTTGGAACATGCAACAATTTACATTTACACAGTCTAACAGTACTTCTACTGTCAAAAAGGCTTCATTTAGTTGTATTTAATTCCCACCAATTAAGTACTGCCTTCCCTTTCGTATGACCACAACCAGCCAGGGAGGGGCGTATGCACATTTTGCAGCCTAATACACTCTGAGGTAAAGTGTTATCTGCCCAAATGAGCTTGCAGACGGCCATAATCGGCTGCTGATCGCTGTGAGTGACAAAGGAAATGAGCGTATGCCATCCCTCCCTCCCGTGAGAGCTCGGCCAATTAGCTCCCATGGACACCTGGTCACGGGATCAGCCTGGATTCAAACCAGAGATCTCCGGGTTGATGGTCACGTACCTTGTCGATGCGCCACTAAAAGAGCCTTTGTAACTCATTCAATCTTTACCTGGGCATAATACGCCACATATTTAGCACTATTTTCTAATTAAAGACAATAAACTTGGACAATGATGAACAGAAATACTTCACAAAGATGCAATGTCTTACAGTATTGCTTAGATTTCTTCTTCTTCTTTTTCTTCTTCTTCTGTTTGAGTTTGAAAGAATCTTTTTCTTTTCTATCTCTGTGTTCTTTATCCCTCTTTTTCCCTTAAAAAAAAAATAATAATAAAAAAAAAAAGATAAGGAAACAAGCATCATTTTATTAAATTAATAAAAAGTATAAGACGTTCTCAAGACACAAACACAGCAGCCCAAAAGAACTTACCAATAAGCTGGCATTTCTCTTCACTTTTGAATTTTCTTTCTGGCCTCATACAGACTCCTGTTAGGAAAAAAAGATTCACATGCAACACGTAAGCGTAGTCTTGTGCTGGTGCTTATGTGTGCTGCAAACTGTGACAGCAAGCGTGGTAGGACACAGATTGTTAACACTGTGATGGGAGTGAGATCCCAGTAAGCATGCTAGTGTTCTTCGACCAGTATGATTTAAAATAAATTAAACTGCAGATTAAATCAGCAGAGAAATTAAAAGCAATCAGGTTAACCATGCATGAGCGCTGAAATCAAACTACACCTTAAACTGAAGCACGTACTTCAGGGGTCAGTCCCCTTCCATATATGATAAAGAACTCCGCCGCTTTTTCTTTATATGGATACTCTTATTTAGTTAAACAAAAATATTGCTAATGTGGACGTGTTAATGCACCCAAGTCTTAGAAAAACACTCGAGGTATCCTTTTCTTTCAATTAATTAATCAACTTTTTTTTTTGCCTTTAAAGTGAAATGATGTCAACATTGATGCTATGCTCGATACACACCTTGATCCAGGTGTTTGTCCTTCCCCGTGACCCTCTTAGTGAGTTTGTCATTAAAGTTCTCAAAAGTCTTTTCTCTGGGTAAAGGGGGAATTGAGACTTCAGTGCTGTCTGAACTGACAGACGCTGACGAATGCTTCTTTCTACAGAACTTTGGCGGCCTCAGACAAGAGCCAGCACAGTCCAGCTGTAACATGTGGCCCTGAGAAGACAGAGCTGTAAAGAGGGATAACAATATTAGATCTATTGGACTGCTCATATTTACACTTTATACAACACTCAACAGCAATAAACATCAATTCACAGAAATAAGGTGTTACAACCAGTATACATGGTTTGTGTGACACAAAAACTTCAGCGGATATATTTATGCATTCTGACTACATGGGACATACTGCAGATAATAATAAAAGCACATTAAAATAAAAGAGCAAGAACATAGTGTAGATATTTAACAAAATAATCTGACAGCAGAGTTAGAGCATACTGGATATTCAACAAACTACATTTGTACATACAGGAAGAGGTAGAGACTGTCCTGCGCCTCCTGCTGTCTGGTATCTCCACTAAGTTGCTGATGGGTACAGAAGTAGATGTAGCCCTGGTGCGACCTCCTCTTTCAGGTGAACATACTTCACTCTCCAGCTCTTTTTCATTATTATGGTAATACTTCAGGTGGTAATCCAGCAGCTTAGCTTTCCGAAAGGCTTTAGAGCAGCCTGGAATTTGACACTTGAACTTATTATGGTCCAAGTCAACCAGACACTCATTAGGAGACATGGGATCATCAGATCGCTTGGTATTTATTACTGAAAGAAAAATGGTGAGGAATTAAAATAAAGTTCTATTTATCCTTAACAATCTAGATGCAAGAAACCACATTAAATACAAATCACATTACATACTGGGCTCTCTGGCATGTTTGTTAGGTTTATGGGCCCTGGAAGCAGTTTTTGGAGCAGTAGCTAAAGTGAAACGTGAGAGAGAAAAAGAAAGAAGCAGTATAACTGAACATTTGAATCAGATGGTACTTTGTAATAATATGACTGAACATGATATATATCCAGTATTTCTTTACTATTCACTTGTTTAAACTTTTAACCATAATTACTCTAAACTGCATTACACATATTCTGTAGCATCAGCAGAGCCTTACCTGCTACAGTAGACGGCAATCTATCTGCCACTAATGTATGATTGACGAGCAACAGGTCAGTCATTCCTTCCTTTTCAGTGACGGCAGACTGAGCATTTCCAGGAAAAGGAACAGAGGACGGAGGAGTACCCGTGTCTGGTTTGCTTACAGAGGGTTCAGCTTTCACCAAGCAACTATTGTCAGCACCTGAAAAACAGAATAATCCATTAACTAAGGTAAATACATGGATAAAATGGACAAAACATGTTGGAACAAGAAAGAACCACAACTTTCCTTAGCTTAGGTACCTTAAATTACCTGCTAATAGCAGCTGGGAGGAAATATGTAGACAGAGGCAAGTTTATGACTTAAGGATGACTAGATGGTAAAGAATTAATTAACTACACTTCCTCTTGAATTCCACAGACATTGTCCCTTTTCATCACTTCCTCAATGTTAAATATAGTTGCCCAATGTTAAAAATAAAAAGATATGGAAACTAGCTCATGCTTTCTTCATAGGTTAAGAACCAGAATTCTGGTTTTGAACTTCCAGCTGTCCAAAAACTCTAACTGGTTCCTGATCAGGGCAGAATAACTAACACACACCAATTTCTTGTAAGAAAATTAAAATAATCTAACACAGAGTTTAGCAACAATATATATCCCTTTTCCCCAGCAACTAGACACACAGAGACGATGTGAAAATTAATTTCTAGTATACACAACACTATGTTTAGTTGATAGTGAAAACAGATAGCCGTAAGTTTTTTCAGCTTCTCTTTTGATGTTCCTGAAATTCAGCATTGTTGGAGTTGTAAGATTGATGAGTCACATTCATCAACAGCATTTGTACTCGAGAATCAGTTTCATTTTTGATTCAACATGTCACTCCACCTCCCTCCCTTATCTCTTTTTATCCCATTACACTTATTCAAAATAATTTCTTACTTTTATATTACCATATACCACCCAAGACTTTATGTTAATAAAACCTTGCGTACCTTAACAATAATTATTTCTCAGCTCATAAATCACCTGTCAGTCTCTTCTGACCGGTCGGCTCCCAGGGTTCACCTAAAAAGCTGAGTCATTCGTAAATGACATTTAACTCGCCAGTAGTGTATCTAATTCCATAAATCTCAGACTCAATTTAAATTCTTAGTGTCTTTTCAGGAATTGACTCTTTTCGGGGTCTTTTTGCAACCATATCAGGAGAAAAACAAGGCTAAGGTAAGAAGAGTTACTGTATATTTTTTGTTTTAATAAGTAATCTATTTGAGCTTTTTGTATTTATAATGCTGTGTTTTAATGAACCAAGAAATTCACACCCATGCAATTAACATGAGATGTGTTGATATTTATGAGCTGCCTTTTTTAACCGGGAGATTTGACCCTTCCTCTCGTTGTACTGCCTGTATTCATTTACATTGGTGTTCTATGTCTGTACGAAATGAAGACATGGATGTCTTTCAGGGTAGAAAACCAACAATGGGGTACTATAAAAGCTTCCAAATTGGCCATTTCATGTATATTGAAAACAACCTCCAGAAGTTCCACTACCCTCCCTTTCCTGTAAAAAATACAGAAGTGTGAAAAAGGTCAACTGTTCTGCAGGAAGACAAACTGCAATCGGACTGTCCACTTACTCACTCATTGAATGTTATAATGTTTGCTACACAGAACACTCAATACGAGATTAAAGTGAAATAAAAGGCAAAGCTTTCAAACTCTGTTACATATGAATATATGTATATTTTCGTTATCAGTTGGTTTTTACTTGAATCTTCAAAGCTGCAATCTTTTAAAATAAGTCTGACAGTTTGCATTAGACTGATGAAAATGCTGCCATTCAAAAACCATTACACTCTCGCAAGTGCACGAAATTGCGAGAATAGGAAGTGAATTCGTCAGTTTATATATAATAATATAACAATATAATGGCAAAAATAACAGTATACACATATTAAACTAAAGTCAGATATAAACTAGTAAACTTCTAAATAAAATAAAACTAGGCATGTCTACACATAATACAAGCTTACATTTACATACATCAAACAAACATTGACTCATTTATAGGAACGAATGGTACATCACCACACCACTGTTCATTATTTATTTATTTATTTTTTTTTACAACATGCGCTGACTGTACTGTATCCACTTATTTAAGCATGATTTGATTTACATATATTATTTTGATCTTATATATACACATTATATATAAATTTTTAATATTATATTTCCATTAAAATTATTAATATAATATTAGTTACATTAAAAGTCTTATTTGGCCAAATTGCTAATACTACCTGCTGATTGACCCCCCCGCATTTGGGTGCCATAACTATGGATATTTTACCTGTTCTCTGACTACCATCTGTATGGGGTGTGGTAGGGTTGGAATCCCGGCTGGGGGGTGTGGTGGGGTTGGAATCCCGGCTGGGGGGTGAGGGTGGGCAGGTTGGGTCTAAGGAAGTCGCGAGACGCTGAGATCTTCTCCGCCTTTGAGGAGAGTTTGAAGTGGCTACTCACACATACACAAAGATACAAAATTGGTCCCTCATCGAGTACAGTTTTTTTCAGATGTAACTGCTGCAGCAAACAAGTGATAAGTGATAACTACTGATCAATTAAATGGCCCAAATATACACTTTATGGTCTAAAGTTTGTGGATACCTAAC
The DNA here is from genome assembly GCA_039654325.1 of Tandanus tandanus. Classification (NCBI taxonomy): domain Eukaryota; kingdom Metazoa; phylum Chordata; class Actinopteri; order Siluriformes; family Plotosidae; genus Tandanus; species Tandanus tandanus. The sequence goes on from JBCNYH010000001.1 coordinate 29,198,339, forward strand.
CATTACACCCATTGGTTCTTCCTCAAATGTGCTACTGCTGCTGCTCAACTGAACATCTTTAAAATTAACCAGAATGCAGACTGCCCATTAGGCCATCATGGCTTACACCATTACCAGTCCTCATTAATTATCCTTTGGTGCAATCGATGTACTACAAGTCACTGACACCCTCTAAAATCTAGCTGAAAGCCTTCCAAGTAGACAGTAAGTAATTATAACAGCAAATATGGGACTTAATCTGAAATGTAATGTTAAAAAAGCACATGCACAGCTGTGATGGTCAGGTGTCCAGAAATTTTGGCCATATAGTGAACATTACATAAATATGTCTCACATAATAATAACAACAGTAGTTTAAGTCACTTGGCTATTTCCAGAATTAATTCTTTGCTGGCTCTACTAGTACCACTTTACTAAATCATAGCTCAGTAAAATACCGAATAAGTAATGGCCCACTATTACATAGCATTAGTAGTAATTAATTGATCAGTGGGGTGGTAGCATAAAAATATCCAACCAAGACATAGACTGTCCTGAGTCTCTTCATCAGATAGCATATATAGTTTATATTATACTTATAGTTTATTATAGTAATCATTTTGTCACATGACATTTGCATGGTGTTCTATAACTATTTCAATGTTGTTGCTATAGGTAATATTCTCAAGTCATGATGTTTCTGTGGCAAATATTCACCTCTTACACATCCATTTACTTAGTTCTGAATATCTTAAAGAGCAATAACACCTTGCCTGATATCATTAATGGTCAGCAAAATTTTCAATCCGTTCGTCTCCATTCACAAACGTTTCTTGTCCGGTTCTCATTTGGCGAGTGTTCCTTGTCCGATGAGGTGTTTTATTTCTTTATTTATTTTTTTACACAAAACTTGAAACAGACTCCACCAGGCAAAGGCATCCATTGTTTGTACAGTTGTTGTGCGCTGGGCAAGCGTTTTTCCTCTTAATGTACATGTCACTTCTCATCCATTTATACCCGTCGGACCTGACTTGTTGCTGGACTACTACCTGACATGCAACGGGTGAACTGGATAGGAACTGATGAATAACGGAGGTGTAACAGGGGTCCACAGGACAAAATTGATGACTTCAGTATAAGTAGACTCTAATTACTGTACATATAATGGGTCTTCACGGGATCCAAAACGGACAGCGATGTACATCCTCCAAGGTCTCGTGAGAGCCTTGAGCAGCAACAAAGATAAGTTCCACCACCAGATTATTTTCTTATGCAAAGTTTGTGTCCATTATGCTATCCGGCAAGGTGTGGCTGCTGCTTTACAAATGACACCTGCTTTGTTTTTATTTCTAAGGAAAATAACTGAGGTCCTCAGTTATTGTGGCCTCACATTTAAAGTTACAGCAATAAGCAGAAAGTGACTCTTGGGATTTCCTCACCTGTGTGTGCATCTGAGAGGGTGTGAATGGAGCTAGGTGAGGGTTTTGACTCTGCTGCTGTACTTGTGCTTAAGCTGCTGACGGTCGACTCGCCAGAATCATGCTTTAGTCTACAGGAGCGAGTGGGTCCTGGGGGTGTGTTGGGAAGCGACACAGGATGCCTTTGGGTTAAAGCAGGCTGCAATGGCTCCTCACCAGGGCGAGTTTCAGCTGCTGGACCACTCTGTGAGGAAGAATACACATAAAAGCTTAATTATCCCAAGGCATTATCACAGCACTGATATTGGGGAAAATGGACTAGGTGGAGCAAAATAAATTTGTAGTCTTTGGTATACAAGTCGGCTTAGCTGTACATCGCACCTGTGATCCTATGGGAAGATCTTCTCTGCAGTCACTCTCATTTTTGGCACAGCCTGCAAAGAAAAGTGACCCAAGCATAAATTAGGTATTTATATTGTTTGGAACGCATGAGGTATAATATAATGTGATAATTACATTCTTGAAGTACCCACTATATTTAAGTAAAGAAATTATACCTGCTGTTTTGTTGAGACGAGCTCTTTTCACATTGCTGAAACTACCCTGTCTGCAGCTTCTTCTTTTTCTTTTAGCTATTTCAAGCTCTTCAGAAGATGGTTTACAATCTTCCTCATCAGAAGAGCCTTAACAGGGTCCAAGGACAGATGCATATTACAACCAATGACAAATAAATGTCACCCGCTCCAGATAGTATGGATTAAGTCACAAGGCAGTGTTTTGATTAAGAGCCAAAGTAAGTGGCCCTAAAATGGCTAACCTGGACGAAAATAAGACATAGCCAAAAATACATCCTTCAAAGCATAATTTTCCACAAGACCAAGTACAAATATCCATAAACAAAATCTCTCTATGCTAAAATACATTTTAAAGAAAGGGTTCCATGTCCAAGGTGTTGTAAAACAATAGAAATATACACTTATTTTGCCGATTTTCAAACCGCTTCTGTGATTGCTCAGGGTATTTCCTTATTATCCATATTCACTACCATAACACTCTCCCTACTTACAGAATCCCAGAAGGATTCCCTGAATCATACAAGGGTAAACCAAGGAGAAGCCTCAAAACAGATATAAATCAGGTGTAAATAGAACTCATCTGTTGCTAGGAAGACACTAGGAAGATCGCGCTGATTGGTTGAGAGCCGGATTCATTTAGGTTATGGATGTTGGCAAGTTTAAAATGCGACATTCAGAAACTGGTTCTGTAACTGTAATTGCTATTTTCTCAAAAGTAGCATTTCCTGATTAGCGACATACAAAGTGATGTAACTCTTCCCTATTATGCTGGAGCGGGTCACAAATACATCGTAAGTTTTTGTTAGATTATTAAACGCCGTTAATACCAAGTCTGTCAGAGTCATCCTTGTTATCTTCATCGTTCAGATCATCAAGCCTGGGCTCTGTTCTGTCCTCTCTGTCTTTGTTGCTGTTGGCACTTGTGCGAGGCCGACAGCCTCCTTTGCTCTTGGCTGCAGCTGTGGCTGCCTTCACGAGGGCAATCCAATCCTGCTTCATACACATGACACGGGGGGAAGGGGGTTAGTATAAATAGTACAACCTCAACACTAATAAAAACACATGACTAAACAGCACAACACTTTATTAAGAATACCTGCAAACCTTTTCATTCATGAATTCACCCAATCAACCAATCATCTAGCAGTAGTGCCCAGCATAAAATCACCTAGATATGAGTCAGCAGCTTTGGGCGTTCTCAGTGATTTTCGGTGCTAAAGGGGCCATTCTCACAAATTCTATGACTGCTGACCCTCTGGGATCTCCAGAGCAGTAGTCACCAACCCTGTTCCTGGAGATTGACCTCCTGGAAGATTTTATGGCCAACATTAATCATGCCCATAAGCATCCAAAAGTTGATTTTAAAAAGTTCCTATTTATATAAAAGAGGTGATGGTGATTTTGTTTGGATATAAAACCTGCAAGAAGGTGAATCTCCAGGAACAGGGTTGGTGACCACTGCTCAAGAATTTTCTTTGACAGGTGCCAAAAAGAAACTACATCCAATGAGCGGTGCTCCTGTGGACAGGAATGTCTTGTGGGTGAGGGAGGTCAATGGAGAATGGCCAGACTGGTTTGTTCGGGGAGAATGGTCACAGCAACTCAGAAAATACCATTGTGACCAAGTAAAACCCCTCGGCCAAAGGTGTATCTTAATCTTGTGTGCTTAATCTTGTTACTGAAAGTAATACAAATACATATATACACAAGAGGAACACATAGTGAGTGCACACTGTTGAAGGAGCACATCTGGATGAAACACAATGCAAACATGACAGGAGCACAAAGTGAGTGCACACTGCTAGTACAATACGCAATCTTGTAATTGGAATTAAACAATGCAAACTTAAAAGTAATTAATTATTACTGTAATAATTAACACATATAGTTTATTTTAAATAGGTGCCTGGAGGCTGCAGAGATACATCTCGTAACCAAATTTCTGAACGATTGGTCAATTATTAGAGGCTGCAGTGCTACCACAATGGACGCACAGATCAACAGACAGGCCAAGCATGGCCGAGGGGTAATAACCACTTCGTATAATAATGATGAGCAAAAAGGCATCTCTGTATGCACACATCATATCTTGATGTAAACTGGCTACAACAGCAGAAGACTGGGTTGGTTTCCAGAACAGAAAACGAAGGCTGCCGTGGGTACCAAAACCCGACAGCTGAAGTCTGGAAAAACATAGCCTGGTCTGAGGTATCTCAATATCTGCTGAGGCACACAGATGATAGGGTCAGAAGATACCTTGTGTCAACAGTCCCAGCTGGTGGAGGTGGAGTAATGGTGTGGTTTAAACCTTCTGTCTTTACATTCATGAAGGCGTATCTTGATTGCAGAGTTTGACAATGATATGCCTGCTTCCTCAGGCGTTTTCTTGGCTTGGCTAGTTGTTGTGAAAGAGTTTTTCTTAACCAAGAGAAGAATTCTGTGACCATCTTTAGTTTAATTGTCTTTCATGGTCTTCAAGTCCTATTGGTGTTGTTGAGCTACTCAGTGTATTCTGTCTTTTTAGGAATTGTTCATTTGTCCACTTCTACAGTTTGTGCTCTGTCAAATTTGGGTTACTTTTTTCCTAGTTTATTGTTGGTCCCCTTGCTTGCATCAACATATCCTTAGAGAGTATATGGAGAATTCCTATGGACAGCTACCAAATGCAAAAATCAACCCCACGTATCTTCCTGAGTTTTTCATGAAATAATGAGGAATTCATGTTCAGGAGTCACCTGTTTTACTTTAGAGAATGTGAAAATAGATGAACTACACAAAACTGGCAGTAATCCCTTAAATGCAAAACTAATAATATAGAATTTTTGTTAAAACTCTACATTAAAGCTGAAATACTTCACTTCAATCACATCTTGATTGCTTGATTTCAAATCCACTGTGACTGTTGAACACCTTTACGATGTGGTAAACAGGAAGTTTGCATCATGAAAGTCTGCAGTAATTGAATGTTGCAATCATGTCAATATGACCATCCTGACTCTCAAAAGAATGCTCTCAACATATTTTGTAACCCATGCCATGAAGAGTAGAGGCTGTTCTGAGAACAAAGTGAGATCCTACCAGTATTAGTATAGTGATTCTAATAAAATGTCCAGTGAGTATAGTAAAATATATTGCAATACCAGCAATATCACAGAAACATATACCATGCCATAACATATCACAGTAACTACATAAAGGCATATTCATGGGAGGCACGGTGGCTCAATGATTAGCACATCCGCCTCACAGCAAGAAGGTCCTGGCTTCGAATCCGGAGCTTGGTGAGGGCGTTTCTGTGTGGAGCTTGCATGTTCCAACCCATGCTTGCATGGGTTTCCTCTGGGTACTCCAGTTTCCTCTCAAAGTCCAAAGACATGTACAGTATGTAAAGTATGGAATCACCACTCTTTGAAGGTGTTCATTCAAACTATTTTCATTTAACATTCCATCCTTCTGGCTTTATGAAACACTTACAAAAATAAAAAAGAAAGAAAATTGTTGTCAATTGCAACTGTTTTTACAGATCAAACAGAGTCAAAAATATGGAATCACTCAATTCTGAGGAAAATATCATGGAATCACCAAAAACAAAAACACCACTAGTACTTTGTTGCACCACCTCTGGCTTTTATAACAGCTTGAATTCTCTGAGGCACGGATTTAACTATCTACAAACAGTATTCTTCATCAATCCGGCTCCAACTTTCTCTTATTGCAGTTGCCAGATCAGCTTTGCAGGTTGGAGCCTTGTCTTGGCCCATTTTCTTTAATTTCCACCATAGATTTTCAATTGGATCGAGCTCCGAACTATTTGCAGGCCATGCCATTGACATTATATGTCTTTCTTGAAGGAAAGTTTTCACAGCTTTTGCCCTATGACATGATGCATTATCATCCTGAAGAATGATGTCATCATCACCAAACATCCGTTCAACTGATGAAATAAGAAAAGTGTCCAAAATCTCAATAAAGCATTTATTGAGGATGTAATGACTGTCATCTCTCCCGTACCTTTACCTGACATACACCCCGTATCATTAATGACTGTGGAACTTTGCATGCTTTCTTCAGGCAGTTGTCTTTATAAATTTCATTCGAACGGCACCAAACAAAAGTTCCAGCATCATCACCCTATCCAGTGCAGATTCGTGATTCATCACTGAATATCACTCTCATCCAGTCGTCCACAGTCCATGATTGCTTTTCTTTAGCCCACGGAAACCTTGGTTTTCTGTTTAGATGTTAATGATGGTTTTCGTTTGGTTTCTATGGATGTAAATCCCATTTCTTTTAGTCGATTTCTTACAGTTCGATCACAGACATTGACTCCACTTTCTGCCCATTTGTTTTGTTGTGCATTTTCCAAGTTTTCCTTGGTCTACCAGTACGCTTTCATTTTACAACCTTCCCATTTGATTTGTACTCAGTCCAGATTTTAGACACAGCTGACTGGGAACAACCAACATCTGTTGCAACATTCCATGAAGATTTACCTTCTTCAAGAAGTTTTATAATCCTCTCCTTTGTTTTAACTGACATCTCTCGTGTTGGAGCCATGATTTATGTTGATCAGCTTGGTTCAACAGCTCACTAAGATGTGCAAGCACTCTTTTTAGCAGACTAATTAGCAGAAGTAATCGGATACAGGTGTTTGTTTTAGAACTGCAGAATTGGGTGATTCCATATTTTTTCCTCTGTTTGATCTGTAAAATCAGTTGAAATTGACTACAATTTTCTTTCTTTTTTATTTTTGTAAGTGTTTCATAAAGCCAGAAAGTTGGAATTTTAAATGAAAATAGTTTTGTGGCATGTGTGTGATTAGGTTTTTTTCTACACAATTAAACAATTGAATGAACATCTTCCAAGAGTGGTGATTCCATACTTTTTGCCAGGGGTTGTACACAAATGAATAACCAAATGGTTAACTCCTAACACTCTAACAGTGTTTTGTAATTACATATGTTACAAAATAATATAAGTAAGGTATAGTATAAAGTGAGCCGCTCATTATCGTGAAATGAACACAGAGTATATTTGGTCATAATGTCCAGCTCACTGTATATTTTCCCACTTATTACATGGCTACTTATTAAAGGAATCAATAATGTGACAAAAACATATTGATTTTAAAATGATTTTATTGATTTTAATATGATGTGATCCATAGCAATCATCTGTTATTCTCAACAATGGCTACTTGTAAAGAAATAACGAACCAATGAATGCGAAGATTAACCAATTCTTGTCTTCTTTAGTATGTACTACATGGGACCTAATTGATCCGATATCTTAGGATAAAAAAACTATTATTCCGATGCTTCAATCAAAATAACAGACAGTCACAGTTTGTCATGGTCACTTAGAGCATTATCCTGCTTGAAAATGGAGAAATACTGTAAACCATAAAAATATTATTTTAGTTTGTCTTGTTTCTCTGTGTAGTATATATACCAACTCTTAAAGAGAGTTAAAGGCATGCAGTGTATTGTCTTTCTCTCTCTATGTATGTATGTATATGTGTGCAGGTGTGAGAGAGAGGAAGATAGAGCGCGAGAGTGAGCGTGAGAGAATAGTAACATGGCAAATTTACACTGATTCTTTTCAAGCACATTGAAGTTGCTTATGTTTAAGTCAGCAGCTATAGCGTGCATGACAAAAAGATAAATAAATGGAAACTGGGAAGAAATTAGACCCAAGGATCCTAAAACAACTAGCCGACCTTTCTAGAGGTACATGTAATAAGAACATGATGTCAAACCTGAAAATCAATCCTAAAAATCACACAAACGACAAAACATCATTGAAGTCCCTGAACTATGGATGGGCATCTGCAATGAGTCAAAGACAAGAAACCTCACACCCCATTGTCTCAGAATTCATCCACCATCTCAGGTGTAGAAAATCTTGTGTTTTGCATAAACTAATTTTTGAAAATAATTTTTGCTTGGTCATGTACCATTTTTCATGAGATTGCCCTATAGAACAGTGATTTTCAACCACTGTGCCGCGGCACACTAGTGTGCCGTGAGAGATTGTCAGGTGTACCGTGGGAAATTATCC
>JBCNYH010000001.1:29206470-29222155 GCA_039654325.1 Tandanus tandanus
TGTGTGTGTGTGTGTGTGTGTGTGTGTGTGTGTGTGTGTGTGTGTGTGTGTGTGTGTGAGAGAGTGTGTGTGTGTGTTAGCCTTGAGTATCAGGGCCACCATGTGTCACCAGTTAATCCAGGTCCCTGTTGCTGACTCACAAGTGGCCTGCGTGGAACAGAGGCAGGTCCAAGGACACGTTTATCACTTTACTGTCTTCTCCGAACCGCCTGGAACACAGTCCTGACGCAAGTACAGGATTCAGCCTGTTTTGGACACGATATTCAGCAGAAAACAACCAAAGCGTCCGGATTTAAAAAGCTCAGGGTGTCCGTCTCAAGCCGGACGGCTTCACATCTAGACGAAAAATAAGCAACTAAATAAAAATTCTTGATTCCGATTGATTCATTTCCTTTCGAAAGTGGCTCGGGTCAACGTGCTACTGCGAAAGAAATCACGACTTACGATAAAAGTATTACGGTTTCCATGGCTACAGCTTATCCACAGAGGGCGTGCTGTAGTACAGCCGATGTCTGGCATGTCTGTAACCTTTGACGCGCTGTCGTTCTCCGTAAGCCGAGTCAGGGAAGGAGTCTCCGGTGTCGGCGCGTGCATCGTGACCGTAAACGCAGTCGGCCTTTCATTGAAAACTGGTGTGGGTTCAATAGGAATGAAACGCGTCGGGACGTGTGGGATTTCAGGGTGGTACCAGTACCATCACCCTTCATGCACAATCCTTCCGATATCAACTGAAAGCTCACAGAAAGCGTTTACCGGCAAACTACATGTCCTTGATGCTGGGCGTCTCTATTATATGGGAAGCTGTACGATGAACGTAAGGGTCTGGAGTCATATTCAGACTGGATTAGTTTTGCGCATGGTGGGGTGGTGGAGTAACGTACCGCAATCGTAACCTCCGTGTACGAGACGGTTCTGATGTGGTTTGTTTGTCCGTCTCTAAGCGAGACCGCGCAAAACCTACCTGCCCGAATTTCAGGAGACTTAGTGTAAGGTTGGCGCATGGACCAAAGGAGAAACCATTACGTTTTGGAACGGATCCGAGCCACGCGACGGATTGATTAATTAAGATTCGCTTTCGCCAGTGGTAGGGGACACAACATTTGGCCTTGGCGGAAGTCTGCACTCTTCAAGCGCCCTTCTAATTACCGGTCTACCTCCGAGAGTTTGGTTCTGACCAAATCGATCATATCAATACGTTCTCTAGATATACGACTGTAAGGACGGCATGTCTATCTATCTCCCGTTACATCCTGCGGTAGATTTTCTTTCTTTAGTACAAGACACTCCAAGAACAGCTTCCTCGTTCGTCATCAACAATAACAAAATAATTCTCCATATATATGCTGAAGCGTATAACAGCCTCGCAGACCACCGCTGTCTACAACACTAACCCTGGTTTTGCCTCGTTCTTAAGCAGACCACACAACTGGGCGGTTCTGTTGGGGTTCCAAACCGCGCTGGTCCGCATTGACCTCGTCTCGACACCACCATGGTGTTGGCTGCCGGCCGGCACTGGTCACCATAAATTGCCAGCTTCTCAAAACCGTGTGTCCCCCATCCAGCTGCCATGTTGTCACCTTTCGCAAATCTTTCAGTACGACCTTTTCACGCCGTGTTTTCACCTACCACTCACAATCGTTTCGCCACTCTGCCGTCATATTAAACTGCTGAACAGCCTTCAAAACCGCCCCACGTGAGTCTGTTTTGCCACACCACCGTCATATTTTGGCGGGCCAGCATGGTTTGGAACCATCATCAGAACCACCCCCATGTGACGCATGTTTTAATAAACTAGATCCTCCATCGACGTTGGGAGGCAGCCGTGGCCTAATGGTTAGCGAAGCAGGTTTGCGACCTAAAAGGACGCTGGTTCGATTCCCGATTCCCTTCTTCCACCTTCGTGGCTGAAGTGCCCTTGAGCAAGGCACCTAACCCCCAACGTTTGGCGGCCCACTGCTCCGAGTGTGAGTGTGTGTGTGTGTGTGTGTGTGTGTGTGTGTGTGTGTGTGTGTGTTCACTTTGGATGGGTTAAATGCAGAGGCAATAATCTTCCTCGCGGGATTAATACAGTATTACAAAATTATAATCAAAAAAGTCACCAAGTTTGTGTCTCATTGCCTCTTTAGTGCCCTCTAGTGGATGTACTGCTTAACATCAATGCCAACGTAAATGACGTACGGACGCACGTGGGCGGTGCTGAGTGAAATATTTAAACGGACGTCTTTATTTTCATACATTACGGAAGCATAAATCAGCCCTTACCTACCAATTCCCAAGCATGAAACGATCCGTCGGAGTTCATATCAGGTGCACTTGGTACCCTTGTACATTACCGTGGCGACACTTTCTTCCGTGTGATCGTGAGTCGATCAGAATTACTACAGACGTCTTCCGGTATCGGTACTTTACACATGTGTGTCTGGAAACCTAACGCCGTCTGAACAGTACTTAAGGATTTTATTTTATACAAGTCAGTAGATAAAGAATAAAACGTCGATCTGGTGAGTGGAAACAAGATCCTAAATCGATGTCCGTGACATCAGTAACTAAAAGGGGGTACATAACTGTGATCATGACGCTCTTAGAGATAAAGGGTCACTTTTCGTACGTACAACAGAGTACACGCTATTCTCTTGATGTGACGTTGCCGCTCACCTCCCGGTTCTCAAAAAATATACCGACAAGACGAACGGTGTACCCCTGATGTGTGTGCGTGATGAACTGGCATCTCATACACGGTGTGTATTCCTGCCTCACACACAGCATTCCCGGGATAGACTCCAGATCCATCTAATAACGCGGTCATGAAAGATGAACCACAAAGTTTCTCGTAAAAGAAGGTACGCGTAAAGACGGTGGCCATGATCGTAACGTGTGTATCCCTGTACTCTCAGGAATAAAAAAAAAAAAAAAGTACTGCTCGGCATCATGGGGTGGAACGGTGGTTTAAGACGTGCTGTCCTACCTGGAAAGGTAGCACAACAACCGTTCCCAGTGGTGTACCTCCTCTCGGGATTAAACCACACAATATTTTTATCCTCCACGATGGACAACACGTCACATTATTCAATCACGCCGCCATAATTTCTTGCCGTATCTTGGTCAGGAGACTGCCAATGCTACAAGTCTGACCCCGACCAATCAGTGTTTAACGTCAAGGCATGTTGAGGGTCAAGAAACTGTCATTCGTGGCTATCAAGGGTCATGCAAGGGTTCGCAAACTAGGCAAGAAAACATAACATAAACAAGAGTCAGTGGGAGGTGTAACATCTCTGTAGCCCCCACCGAAATATCAAAAGGCAACACTTACACCGCCGAGTAGAAGAAAGAGGTCGTCCGAGATCTGGACCGGAAATGACTGAAATGATTAGACGGACAGGTGGACACACTGATGACCGCATCCCTCCGCGTTATATACGGTGGGGTATGTGCTGTTCTTTTTGTAAAATTCTTTTAGAAAGAAAGGAGCATTTTTTGTTTTTTACCTGCTTAACATGCGTTCCCTACTGTCAGAAGGAAAAAGTAAAGAGGAAAAAAAACAACCTAAGCAGCCTATAAGACACGTCACAGGAACATCACGTGACGCTTCTGACGATGACTACAGGAAGTAGTTGAAACATGTTAAGCAGGTAGAAAACAAAAAAATGCTCCTGTCTTTCTAAAAGAATTTTACAAAAAAAAAAAAAAAGTTTCTATCTTGACGCTCTGATGTCTTCCTTGGACTACCAGTATGCTTCTATTTAACAACCTTCCCATTTGATTTGTACTCAGTCCAGATTTTAGACACAGCTGACTGGGAACAACCAACATCTGTTGCAACATTCCATGAAGATTTACCTTCTTCAAGAAGTTTTATAATCCTCTCCTTTGTTTCAACTGACATTTCTCGTCTTGGAGCCATGATTTATGTCAATCAGCTTGGTTCAACAGCTCACTAAGGCGTGCAATCACTCTTTTTTAACTGCAGACTAATTAGCAGATGTAATCGAATTCAGGTGTTTGTTTTAGAACAGCAAAGTACACGGTGAATCCATAATATTTTCCTCAGAATTGAGTGGTTCCATAATTGTTTCCTCTGTTTGATCTGTAAAAATAGTTGCAATTGACTACAATTTATTTTCTTTTTCATTTTTGTAAAGCCAGAAGGTTGGAATGTTAAATAAAAATAGTTTAGCGGCATGTGTGTGATTGTTTTTGTCCCCTACAAAATTAAACAATTAAATGACCATCTTCCAAGAGTGGCGATTACATACTTTTTTCTAGGGGTTGTACATTAGGATAACTGGCTGTTTCAAATCGTCCCTATGGGTGGAAGTGAGTGTGAATGGTTGTGTTTGTGTGTTGCCCTGCAGTTATCTGATGAGCTGTTCAAGGGTGTACCTCACCTTTGCCCGGTGTCGGGTGAGATAGGCACCAACCTCCCCGCGATCCAAATAGGATTAAGCAGTTCGACAAATGAGTGAGTGTGTGAGTGAGTGTGGCATGTCCTTGAATATGCTTTTAAGGAGACAAGGATAGAAAATATAATGAAGGAATCTGTCTCTGAAACTCTTTTGATACGGACATCTTAAAAAGTCGCTTACTTGTCCTTTGGCATCCTCTGGCATGGCCTTTATATGAATTCGCTTCACACAGCGAATAACCCCATCATAAAACTGGACCGTGTAGGTTCCTGTAAATAAAGATATTGCAGGCAGAATGTATTAAATTTTTGTGATAAAGTTAACATAAGGCAAGAAAAAAAATGACACTTGCCATCCTTGTTGACACTTTCAATCTTGGCAGGATAGTAGCGGCAATCTGTCCACCGGGCAAGAACTTCTTCACCATCTTTCAGTTCCTGGAAGTGAAGCAGATGCATGATTACTGAATGAAACAGATTCAGACTGCTGCTTATCACACATTTTAAACATTCACATGTTTTCAGCATAATCCTTTTTTTTTTTTCTTTCATGAAAGTGTGAAAACTATGAAACCTGTGATGGAGGCAAAAATACAAAAGGCAGAAATAAATTTGCATATAGAAAACTAAAAGGTATCCACAATATTATCCCAGAGATTACATAACAGCCTGATCATCAATGCAGAATAATCTCATTCTAGATAGGTAGAGATAATTTTATCAACCAGCATAAAGGAAACAAAAGGTGAACTTGCTGGTTGTAGAGGTATCTCAGCTATTTTTAAGAATTTTTAGTGGAATATGGAATAACTTGTGACCTGTACTTAGAGCACTCCTCCTACATTTATATCACTATAAACAAGGATTCTATATACAAAGCCAGCTGAATCAGTACAATGATGTAGGATATGGGATATTAAAACAAATCACTCCGGGCTCAAAATTTGTTTCTATAATTATGTAGTTGATGGAGGGGGAGAAAAACCCCAAACAGTGATGAGACAAGCATTTATTAGAAAGCCAGAGCTGGGCAGATCGGCAGTTGAGGTGTGTACTTGTCTCTGTTGTGGCAAGTCTTTTTGGTCCTCTGTGTTCTCTGTACTTCCAGGAAGCTCACGCAGGCGAGATGATCTCATCTCACCGAGTCTCTCCTGGTAGAAATGTTTGCAAAAAAAACAAAAAAAATATTTTCATGAACGCTCTCATTAACAAATGGTTAATGAGATTAAGGAACACATATGGTCATCTGCAGAAATAAAACTATCATTTAACTCTTGTCCAATCATTGACCAACCCGTAAAATTCAATAACATCTTTAAGCTTTCACAAGGACATTTTTGTGAGTGCACTGCACATGAATGGATAGTATTATCCCCTCTTGAGCCACTGGTACAAACGAAAACGCCACTGCAGGCTGGTTTCAAGCAAGAAACCAATAAGACCCGGCAGGTTGCTCCACTAAGTTTTTTGCTAGTCAACCAGCATGGCCACTGAATTCATCCTGGTCTACGCGGTTTTTCTGCCTGTTTTCAGTGTGATTTACAATGTACACACAATTCACTTCATGAAGACATACAGTCACATCTTCCTCTTCTTTCAGCCCTTCTTTACGTAGTGTGGGTCGCTCTAGAGGACGAAGCCTGTTGCTGTCCCATAAAATCCACTCATCATATCGGTGACTCCAGCGGTCAAAATGGACAAGCATTTTCCCTTCATCATAATCAATCTTCTCTATACGTGAAGGGTACCTTAAAAGTTGGGGGAGAGGGAAAAAAAAAAGGTGTGAAGGGTACCTTAAAAGTTGGGGAGAGGGGGAAAAAAAAGGGTGGGCAACATATATACATAAATGTATCTCTATACATAAAACAAAACCTTTTTTTTTGTGCTTTACCATTTTTGTAAATAGTCCTGAGCTTCCACTCTGGCTCCAACTTCAAAAGTAATTCCAGGCCTGTTAGGGGGTTTCTTACTCATGTTCAAGGTGATCTGCTTAAATCTTTCCGGGGACACATGCACACTCGCCTCCTATAAACAAACAAATTTGAAACAAAAGGGTGAACTTTTACTCTCATGCTGAAAAAAGGACACTGGATATACAACAAACAGCAAAGAGGTGGGGTTTTTTCTCGCATAAATGTCTGGACACCAAGTTACATGGTGTATGTGTTAAAAACACTTTATATATAATGACAATTCCAATAATAAATAAATAAACCAGCTGTCAAAACTGCCCAACTCCTGATATGTTATCATCTGCTATGTTACTTTCCATAAAGTTTACTATACATTACATTACTCATTTGTCAACACATCATCTATATGCTTGACTATAGCTACAGAACAATTAAGTGCTGAAGGTCAAGAACCAAATTTTATTAAAAAGCTTTATCCAGCAGTGTTTTAATCAACCTATAAGAAATAAAATGCACTTGCTAGCAAAACCTAAAAAAAGTGGCTAGCGGACGGTAGCAGCCAGAAAGCTAACAGAGCTTAGCCAACTAGCTATGCACAATTATTAGCTTCTACCGACAGCTAAACATTATTTTAGTTGTAACCTTAACTGTACACATTCAAACGTTTTATATACACGCAGTGGCAAGGTCTGAAAAGGGATTAAAAAGCATATAATCCCGTTCTGGGTCTGGTTTAGCTCGCTAGCCAGAAACATTAAACTCACCAGCTGGCTAGCTCGCTAACGCTAGCATTAATGATACATGTCCACTTTCTGCAGCCTGCATTCGTAAATGCTGGTTATTCAGTGATTATTTAAAGAGGCATATCGCGGTTAAAGAGCCCCAGACACATGCAGAGTTAAAATAATAAATAAGTAACTTTAGTAGAGCCAGTGGCCACCCTGGCCGCAGTGACTGTACCAGCTGATCTGATCAGTGGTGGTGGTGGACTAGCAGAGGTTCTTCCAGGGAATTAAAATAACATTGTGTGCAAAAATGACAGGACAGTTTTTGTCATTCATTAAACCGTTACAGCGCCTATAAAGTGATTATCAGCTCTGCCGTGCTATATACATTTACCTTTCGAACTTCATTGAGGATTTAGATATTATATTCTAAACTGCTGCTTCTTCATTCTTCTGACCAGAGACATTTTAAACCATTAACCAGCTAGCAAACCCAAACAGGGGGCGTCAACACGTACGGCAACCTCTGGAATGACGCAATACGCACCAGTCACGTGAGAGCAGACGCACGCTCATACTTTTTTATTTTTATTTATTTATTTATTTCTTTTTAAATCTTTGTGCTATGAACTATAGCAGTATGGGGGAAAGTGAGTCTCTTTCCACTACGCCTAGAAAATTACTCTGAACAAAATCCCAGTTTTTAACTACAGCCCAAAATTGTACTTATACTGGGGTGCATGAACTACAGGGATGAGGGGGACCCCATCCTTCCCATTCAATATATATACAGTGTACTTGCATTAGTGGAGCTCCTGTGTGGGCCTTCGGTTTAGCATCATTACTTATAGTGCAGCAGATAATTGCACATATAGCAAGAATCGTTCAAATAGCGATACAAGCATGAAATTTGGTACATGCACTCTTCAAATCCCACTCTTTTCAAAAATTCCGCTGGCCACGTAAAAATCCAAGACCTCAATTTCCAAGATGTCGACCCAAAAACTGGGGTTTTCCTTTATAACTCGAAATACATTGATTTTAAGCCCCATAAATGTATCAAAGTTGAATATAAAGTTGGGTATTGCGGACATTAACACCTAAACACCTGTATCTGATTACATCTGCTAATTAGTCTGCAGTTAAAACCAAGATGGCAGCCATTAACTTGAAGTAATCATATCTTAGCAACTATGAAACATGAATTTTTGGTGTGTGCATATGTTTTTGGTCTATGAATCCAATGGGGCCATTGCAGTACAGAATTTAGGTGTTAATAAAAGCTTACAGATGCAATAGAGTGAATTTCAGCACACAACCAGGGCACACTGGTGACATCACTGCTGTGTAACTCAGCATGGGATTCAGTGTCAGCTGATCTAGATATACTAATGCTTTATTAGAGTTGTAGTTGTAGTATAGTTTAGTTTAGTGTCCCAAATGCTGTCTGACAGCCAATTATCCATTAGCTAGAAAACTGTGATGATGTTCGTCCATCGCAGGCGAAGATGACCTTGACTTCACATCACTGGGGGGTGGGGTGTGTGCAGAGATGGCTGATCAGTCCGATCTTCGCACGAAAATGTCTGTTGCAGTGGGGACAGGGTATGTATGGGGCTGGACCTAGCTGAGAGGTGGAGTTCTCTCAGTCTTTTCTTAGCTGACATCTCTGTACTATATCTCTGATGCATCTTTCCTCAGATTTAGCAACTCCGGATCTTAAAAGGGAGCGCCAGACAATTCAGTCAGAGACTTTTTCAGGGATAGTCAAAGCACTTCAGGGATGCTTTCAGCGTATCTTTGAAGCGTTTTTTAGTCTCTTGGGGAGGCGACAGTTGTCCATGCGGTAGATGTGGCCAGCCCACCGGAGCTGAGAGCGCAGTAGGACAGCGTGGATGCTCTCCATCTCGGCCCGCTGAAGCCCTTCGGTGTCTGAGACTCTGTCTTGCCACTTAACACTGAAGCATCTCATGTGGAAGACATTGAGCTGCTTGGCATGCCGGCTGTATGCTGTCCACATTCCGCAGGCGTAGAGCAGGGATGGCAGAATTACAGCTCTATACATTTTGAGCATGGTGTCGAGGCTCAGTCCTTTTCACTCCCAGACCTTGTCCTTCAGTCTGCCGAAGGTTGTACTGGCTCTGGCGATTCTGTAGGCCACTTCCTCGTCGATGTTATCCGAGCGTGATAGGGTACTGCCAAGGTAGAAAATTGTATCTGCTCTGCCAGTCTCTGGCTGTTGATGTGGGGCTCTATGTATGGAGCTGTCGGGGCTGGTTGGTGCAGTACGTCGGTCTTCTTGGTGGAGACTGTGAGGCCGAAGTCGTTGCAGGCTTTGGAGAAAAGGTCAATGCTTCCCTGTGTACTCGCTTTCAGCGCACAGTCGTTGTCAAAGAGGAAATCATGGACAGTGGTTGGCACGTTTTTTTCTGTTTCCTTTGCGCTTGTAGAGATGGATAAAGGAAGTGTCTTTGAGTTCCAGCTTTTCTTGTGTCCACATGGCGTTGAACAGGCTTGTCAGTCTCTCTATCAGAGACGGGCCACTGGAAACATAGACCTCAGCTGGGATGGAATTGGCACCGGATGCCTTGCCCGTGGGCAGGCATTTGATGGCTTTCACTACATCCTCTTTAGTTGGGGGATCTGCCAGCGTTTGGTCTATTGGGACTTGTGATAGTCTTGCGATGGCTTCGTCATTGATGGTTGATGGTCTATTGAGGACATTGTTGAAGTGTTCTGCCCAGCACCCGAGGATCTTCTCCTCGTCCGAGATCAGCGTGTTCCCATCTGCACTGAGGAGAGGAACGTAGATGGCCTTGAGGGTGCTGTAGAAGTTCCTTATGTCCTTCCTGTCTGCGTAGGCCTGGATGGCGTCGGCCTTCTCGCTGAGCTATTCGTCTTGCATGCGAAGTAGTTCGGACTGAGCTGTTCTTCTGGCTGTGTTGAATGCTTCTTTCTTATAGTGGGAGGAGGGATATTTGAGGAGTGCTCTGTGGAATTTGTGTTTCTCCTCCAATAGAGTCTGGAAGCCACTGTTGTTGTCATTGAACCAGTCCTGGTGCTTGCGGGTAGTGGGGCCCACAACGTCTGAGGTGGCGGCATAGACAGCATCAAAGAGATGCTCCCACTCTGCATCCACATCAGCGTGTGGACCTATGTTGGGTTTTTGAAGCTTACTCTCTAGCTCTTCTGCCAGTTTTTGCTTGACAGGGTATCTCTTGAACTTGGATATGTTCAGACGCTTGGGCACTTTGATACCTTGGGGCCTTCTGGTTGGTGTGATATGGAGGTTCATCTTGGAGATCAGCAGGCAGTGGTCCGTCCAGCATTCTGCACTGCACATGGTCTTCGCACGTCTGTCCCTTTGCCTGACGATGACGTAGTCATTGTAGTGGCAGTGGTGGCTTAGTGGTTAAGGAGATGGGTTACTGATCCGAAGGTTAGCAGTTCAATCCCCACTATCACCACTGTTGGGCCCTTGAGCAAGGCCCTTAACCGTCAATTGCTCAGTTGTATAAAAAATGATAATTGTAAGTCGCTTTGGATAAGCGTCTGCCAAATGTTGTAAATGTAGTCCAGTAGATGCCAGTGCTTGGAACGCGGGTGCATCCACGATGTCTTGTTACGATTGGGCAGACGGAAGACTGTGTTGGTGATGAGGAGGTCATGAGCAGCGCAGGTTTCCAGCAGAAGGAGTCTGTTGCTGTTAGAATTGCCCACGCCATGTTTCGCCAGCACACCCTCCCACGACTTGGGGTCTCTGCTGACTTGGGTGTTGAAGTCAACAAAAATGATGAGCTTGTCTGAACTGGGTACGGCTGAAATGGTGTCCTTTAGATCCTTGTAAAATCTTTATTTCACCTCACCGGGGTTGGTCATGGTGGGGGTGTAGGCGCTGATCAGTGTGGCGAATCTCTTCTTGGGGAGCGGGAGGCAGGCAGTCATCAGGCAATTGTTAATCCCCTTGGGGGGCTGCCAGCTTTGTTGACCAGGTTGGACTTGATGAAAAAACCAACTCCAGCCTCGTGTTGCTCGTCGTGTCCAAAACTGATCCAGAAGAACATGTAGCCGGCAGACTGCTCTGTCAGTTGTCCTTCCTTCACTAGACGAATCTCGCTGAGGGCGGCAATCTGCACGTTGTATCGGGCTAGCTCGCTGGCAATGAGGGCGGTCCATCTCTCTGGTTAGTCCCGGCATGGTCCAGGAGGGTGCGCACATTCCATGAGCCAAAGGTGGTGGTCACCTTAGGTGATTTTGATTTCTTTGAGCTCTTCTTACCACTGGAGTGGGACCCCTGCCAGCCGCAGTATGCTGGCCAGGGAAGAGTGAGATAGGCAATTTTTGGGACACCATTTGTAGTCCCTTCCCCAGGCTACGGGGGGAGCAGTGCTGTCATGAATAGGGCTGCTTCGTTGCCCAGGTGGCTGCCAAGTTATAGCGCTGTCTCGTTCACTGGAAAGCGACCATATGGCCTGGGCCGCCTATGTGTAGAGTTGTGACTACGACTGGCAGTGTGTCCACACCTTTCGCTTGGCCACTCGTCCGTCGCACAAGGCTTGAAAAGAGGATGTGGATGGTGGTGAAGTGATGGGGATGAAGTCATGACTTGCGCGTGAATTGGATTTAAGTGAGGGAGAGTTGCACGAGTTCGTCAGCCACACTCTCTCGTCCCTGTCCATCTGGATCTGGTGGAGTCAAGACTGCCGGAGATGGGCTGGGATGCAGTGGGTGGCCAGCAGTTCCTTTCCAGTCACACTGTGCCCTAGTCGCGCTCCACAACGCTCTGCTGGGACCGCCTTCATGCCCGTTGAACCAATCGAGTGGTTTCATCCGTGCTGTCTGTCAGAGCCAGTCTTTACATGCCTAGGTAGACAGACCCTAGATTTCTCACTGGAGGGTTGACACTTGACCGGCAACCCTCTATCTGGTTTAGCCCGCCTGCCAAAGCGGTTGCCGGGGTATAGCCACTGCGCATGCTACAGCTTTGTGGAGGCACAGGTGAGAGTTGAGCACTAGGTGGGAACCAATGCAGCACGAGCTGTCCTGAAGAGGACATGGTAAGCCCCCCTGCAGAGGTACTATCCCTCCCTGACAACCCATACACCCCTACTAGTAAACTGTAGTTGGTGGTTAGTAGATATATTTAGACAGCCACTTCTGAATTGACAGGATGTGCCAGCGTGGGAGAGCCGACACAAGGGTAACAGGGCTTCAGTTACCCGGATGGTGTACAGATCACATGGCACTGGATGAATGATCGGGCTAGGTGTAGGGTGACTGAACCTAGTTGTATCCCATACAGGAATGTTTGTTATTTGGTCTAAAACTGTTTCATATGTGTCATCAATGCGTAGGATCTTCTTTCACGTTGAGTATTTACAGTATGAGAATAGATCACACTTGCAAGGCGGTTTTTTTTGTGTGTAAATTTACATATGTTTTCTTGCAGACATCTCCAACGCCATCTTTAGTACAGGAGCCGGGTAGCCTTTTCGGTTACCGGAACGGGTATATGAAATTCTCTGACTCAAACAAAGTTCATTTGGCATGTAATATCTCCAGAACTATAACAGATACAGACCAAAGCACCCACAATACCCACATTTATCTCCAGCTTCAATACATCTGTGAAGCAGAAAATCTGTATTTTCCAACTCAAGGCTGATAAACTCAGTTTTTTGTCATCACATGTAGACCTTCAGAGGTATGTGCATAATGTATTTCAAGAACTATAATAGCTACAGACATGCTTTTGGAATCAAAATGTACACAATAGCCATATATATATTTGACTTTAATACATTTATATATATCAAAAAAATCTATATTTTCAAAATTATGGCTCATAAACCCATTTTTTGCTCTCCCGAGTCTGTAAAAGTACCTATATGCTGTATCTCAAGAATCATAATAGATACAGACATGCACTTGATACCAAAATATCCACAAAACCCAACTTTATATTCAACTTTCACACATTTATGGGGTTTAATACCAATCAATTTCAAGTTATAAGGGAAAAACCAAATTTTGCCCGTTTTCAGGCAGACGTCTTCGATTTTGGGGCTGCCATCTTGGATTTTTGAGTGGCCAGCATTTTTTTGAAAACAGTGGGATTTGAAGAATACATGTACCAAATTTCATGCTTGTATCACTTTTTGAACAATTCTTTCACTTATCTGCTCCACTATTAAAGGAGCCCATTCATTTACTAAACATATTAAATAAACATGAAACAGTGGGCATTGTGGCGTAGTGGTAAGCACATCAGCCTCGCAGCAAGAAGGTTCTGGGTTTGACTCCCAGGCTCAGCGAGGGCGTTTCTGAGTGGAGTTTGCATGTACCCACTGTGCTTCTCTGGGTTTCCTTTGGATACTCTGGTTATGTAGAAAACTCTTAAGCAAAGCGACCAAATTCACCTTTCACACATATACCATATACTATATTTCCGTTGACTGATGGCAAGTAGGAAAGTATGCAGTTGGGCTCTTACATATTTACGCAGTGACCTAATTTAATGTCATTAAATGGTCAGTCACTTGACCTCACCACAGATAAGCATGTTGCAAAACTGAATGCAGAAAGAGCCACAGACAAGCAGCAGCTGAAGGCAGCATCAGTAAAGGCCTGACAAAACTTCTCAAAGGAGGAAACTCAACATTTGGTGATGTCCAGACTTAAGGTGGTCACAGACTACAAAGGATTTGCATACAAGTATTAAATGTAATCTTTATATTTATAATTGTTAGTTTGTCCAATTACATTTGAGCCTGTGCAAATGAACAGAATACATTAAAAATAACTTTAATTCCTAAATGCTAATATTTTTGTGAAATTAAATCTACACCTAAATTACATCTTGATTGCTTCACAGATGCAAATTTGCAAGAATTGTGTCACTTTCCCAGTACTTATGGACCTCACTGTTGTAGAGTTGCACTGCAGAAACCTCTTATTGTATAGATGAATGCACATTTAAGAGTTCAGTTGTACAAAGGCCACACACACTCTCTGATACAGAGATGGAGAAGAAAGCAATGTTGTTGGATGAGTCATTCTTCAGCATATTCTTCAATAGTGTATAAGTGCATTTAAGTTGTAAACCAAAAAACAGTAAAGGTCTGAAGGTTTAACCACTTATAAATGGATATAATGATTCTTATGCTGTGGTGGTCATTCTGGACTGATGTTTTAGACAGCACTCTCAAGCACCATCAGCTAAACACTACAATTTCCAGAGACTTATGTCTATGCCAAGGCACACTGAAGCAGTTGTCACCTGCCTGCAAATTGTAATCAACAAACAAGGTTAATTGTAGCTAGGCAGCCTTGTATGCAACAAGTTGCAATGCACTGTAGCCTGAGTGCAGACACTGAGTGTATGTTTTAATTTGTCCATAGGCTGCCATAGCTCTTGGAGGTGATGGTTCCTTCGAAACAAAGGATCGGCTCTCTCAATGTCAGTAACGCATTCCCTGTCTGTGTTCATAAATTTCATATTTCATATTTTGTCAACAGTAAAGGGCAAGTTGCACCATGTTGTGAGGAGCTTAATCTGTTTTATCAGTCATAAGGAAAGTTGATGTTTGATTCCTGCTGTGCAACAGATTTGAAGTTAATGATTGTGCTGAAAGTCAATGAGCATCCTTTTCCTTAGTGCAGTACACAAATTGATATCTTGGTGTCAACAAGCAGTCTGTTGATCGTTTAGCACCCCATCACACTTAGATGAAGACAATGAAGACCACACTGCATCCTGAAAATGTAAATTATCATAGCATATCATAACATTCTCTTACCACGTTCTCACCATGTCTGTCCGGTCCCTATAAATACTTCATTATGCACTGATTTTTTTCATTCATGTCCTCCGCATCCATTTAGACCATACTACTTCCTTACCAGTTTCCACTGCAGTACTACTACATTATACATGTTCTTAATGCATTCAACCAATTTCTTGAGGATGTAGTGGGAACATGGCTGACTGTGGTGGGGGTTTTACAATTAGTACAAAATTCAACTGTGATTTGAAAAAGACCACATCACCTCTGTTGACAGTCTTGCAGCAGCTTCCTGTTTGAAGTTTTATTGTGTCTTTTTTAGTGGGTTTAGCTCCTACCTGTCTCTGATCTGCTATGCCAGTGCTCCCAGGTCTCTAAGGTCTTCAGTCCAGTTGCAATTGGATATTCCATGATCTTACTTATTAACTTACTATCTAATTAGTTGTGCACACATTGGTCCTTATGACCACCTTGGGGCAGGCCACATATCAGCTTGTGACTTCAGACAGACCTACAGGTAATCTGTTCACCAAGGCTGGCAATAACTATTATCTTTTATCCACCCCAGCATGATAGGAGACACTCCTCAATGAAAGTTGCCAGACAACTTCAGCCTAACTTTGTGGTTGCACCGAGGATTTCTGTTTCATATCATGTGAAACCTGCTAGGAATATGGTCTACAGAGAGTGGATATTTGATCATCAGACAAACTGTTCATTTACCACAGAGGTAAGACACAAGCAACTCCTATATTAACACAGATTTTTAAGTGTACTAAGTTATTAGTGTGATCAATTTTCCCTACAGGCGGAATTCCACAGTAACATGCCGAATTTTAAGTTTTTTATTTATATATATAT
>JBCNYH010000001.1:29241925-29252072 GCA_039654325.1 Tandanus tandanus
TAATTTCCACCTGTTGTCTATTCCATTTGCACAACAGCATGTGAAATTGATTGTCAATCAGTGTTGCTTCCTAAGAGACAGTTTGATTTCACAGAAGTGTGATTGACTTGGAGTTACATTGTGTTGTTTAAGTGTTATCTTTATTTTTTTGAAAAGTGTATGTATATATATGTATATATATATATATATATATATTCACAGTCCACACACACATGCATGGAAAGTACTCAAATAAAAGCTTGATAAAAATAAAACTCAATTGAATTGGAATATATAGAAATCAGATTTCTTTAAATTAACAAATAATATGACAGATCTTTTCTTTATGTTGACGCTAAAACAATGTTCTACAGAGAAGTCTTTTATTCATTGTTAATGTACAAAAAAATTTCCTACATTCTTCCCATCAAATTCTTAAACATACTAGAGGAAAAAAAATTCTTATGTAAAAAATACTGTACATATCTGGGACTTGCCCACAACTTATATTTATAATATATACACACAATACATCCACTATGAAGCAAATGTTAAAACAATTATTTCGAATGTAAAGTAGCTGCCATTCTCGGTTCATAAGCTGGTGATAAATTAGTTGAATTTTTGTACTTCAGCATGTTCGTATCCAGGAAGAAACCATGCCCTTGATTTTTCAATCAGTTTTATGGTGGTTAGTCTAATAAGTTCAGCTAAGTAACTAACATGCGACTCCCACAGCTCATTGTGTTGCCATGGTCACTGCAGTCATATTGTGTACAATTATAGCAAGAGTCTTTAGCTGGACTGTTCAAGGTGTAAGCCTGCTGTCAGGGAAGTGTCAGTCCTGCTCCTCATCAGTAGCTGACAGCTGTTCAGTGGCCTCCTCATCAGAGCTGACCTGACGAGCTGAGGTATGAAACAGACGCATCAGGTCGTGAAACCTTTCGGAAACCTACGCAAAGTAGTAAATGGAAAAAAGAAGAAAATGCAGGCTTGAGGATGTGGGACGGTCATGTTTAAGTATTGTTCTGACATCTTTTTGGCACATCATTATAGACACATTTCTAACACTAGATTAGATGTCTTATGAAATGCCATCATTAAACCTACAGGTTATTTAAAAAAAAAAAATTAATTAAAAATAAATAAATAAATAAATAAATAAAAGGGGGGGGGGGGGAGAGAGAGAGAGAGAGAGATACCTCGCTGGCAGTTTTATTGCCAAGCTGTTCTGAAACAGACTCGAAGGTGCTCTGATTGGCTCCTTGTTGCTGACAAGCTGTTAAAATGACCCGATCTGCCTCTCTGGATGCAGAGGCAAAAATAACAATTAAATATAAACCTGTATGCAGCAGAGTAATGTGGAGCTATGTAGCTCACCACATTTTACTGTATTAGATAAGTTACACATGCACAAGATCTGTGACTAATATACAGAGAACAATGCTCTGCAACTCAGCATGCAATACCCACAGTACCACCACAATACAACTGATCTAATGACAAAGCTAAGATGAGTATAAAATTATGAAATATAGCTCTAAAACACTGCCTATATCTGTGCTAACCTGGTCCAGAGGACGACTTTCTCTCCACTGGGAGTAAGGGAGATATTCTTGGCACAGACAGGTGTTTCAGTTGAGGGGCTCTGCCAGCTCTGCTGGGCCACCTTGTTATCTGCTGACTGAGGAAGTAAAGAGTCTGAGTGGTCAGTGTCTGCAGCCTCTTCTTCTCTGATAGACTTCATAGGAGAGAAACAGTGTTCCCTCTCTCCTTCCTTCCACTCCTCTTCCTCCTCCTCTTCTTCTTCCTCCTCCTCATCCCTTTCCTCAGGGTTCACTAAGGCATCTGTTTCAATGCACTCCCATGCTTGGCCTTCTGGCTCTGATATGGAAAGAGACTGATTAGTCCTCCTTAGTAAATCTATACAGTTAATGGTTACTATAATGTAAAACAAACTGAATGGTATATGCCTGTATTATGATGTGGACTGTTTGCCCCGCTACCAGACTCATCTTTAACTTCTGTCTCGGTCTCTTTCTCTTCTACTCCTTTTTCTGATTCATCCCTTTCTTCCTGCTGCTCAGGTAGAGGGTCTGCTGTGGGGAACGAGTGATCACCGGTCTTCAGAGACTTGGAGCCATTAGTGCCCTAAAGAACAAACAGATGGCATAGACACACACACACACACATTAGGCTGAAGATATAAGGCCAATATAATGACTTACACCCCAATACACTTTTCAGGGATAGCACGAATATCACAGTTTTACAACACTGACCAACACCTGCTTTTTATTTTTGTCCTGAATTTCTCATGTTCAGAATCAGAGTCAGAATCAGCATTATTTGCCAAGTTTGTGAACACACACAAGGACATTACTTCGATTTAAATCGCTTCACAGAGAAGCATTTGTGTAGGTTTTTACAAAGATTTGGGCAAATACAGATTAATAAGTGAGGAAATATGTGCAAAAGAGCAAATGCAAAGTGACAATTTAGTACAAAAAGAGATGAACTGTATAGTACAGACTTAATCATCAGCACTGAGTGTAACCCTGTATCATGTGTCCAAGAGGTAGGGTAGTGAGGTATAACATAACATGTGTACAGTGGGTTAAACCATATAGTTGATGTATCACTAATCTGGTAGCATCTAGTCAGCAAAATTAGTCCTTCTAATACATAATATAATACCAAAAATTAAATAATTCACAGGATTATTCATTACTGCATTAGTAAATAAACAAATACGTTATTGTC
Source organism: Tandanus tandanus (assembly GCA_039654325.1). Classification (NCBI taxonomy): domain Eukaryota; kingdom Metazoa; phylum Chordata; class Actinopteri; order Siluriformes; family Plotosidae; genus Tandanus; species Tandanus tandanus. The sequence goes on from JBCNYH010000001.1 coordinate 29,244,668, forward strand.
AAAACAGGACACACCTTGATGCCATGGCAGCGAGGGCAGCCTTTCCTCTTGTGTCGCCGATGCTTAGCATCATGGCTAGAAAAATGGCAGTGGCAGGGGCAATGCTTCTCTGGCCAATCACAAGCCTGCTGATGACATCAGAAGAACATTTCCACCTTGTATTAACAATGAAATGAATAAACGAATGCAACAGACTGTGAGGTTTTCAGAGTGGATAAAGAGTATAAAAATAAGTGTGTGATCACGATAACACTCCACCTGCTTACTTACCTTGTAGTTCCTGTGTGTACCTAGCTCTTTTCTCTTCCTGCTTTTTGCTGTTATCTGGGGAATTTTAGGTGTTTCTTCTTCCTCCTCCAGATCAGGGAGTGTGACTACCTCAAACCCACCACTTCCCAGACTCAGTCCATCACCTCCTTCTGTCATGTTCCCTCCATCCTCAGGCCAGATTGCTTCCTCAAACTGTTCCGGACGTGCTGCTGGTGGACGGAGATCATCAAAAAATACAGAGAACTCTCCCTGCAGGTGCGTGTGACCTTTAAGAAGGGTGACCATCTGTGTTTTGAGCTGAGACACCAACAGAGGATAGCATTATCCAGAAATACAAATACACTCAGAGTTAGTGTAAGCATGATGGACAATGTTAAACCTTCTGTACTGGGTGTGGTTATGGGCTTAAATATCTAGATTTTTTTAATTAAGAAATTAATTATTTTAGACTAAAAATGAATAAATTGGGTTTTTCTCTGTATGTCTCGCACCCTCATATTGCTATTTACCTCTTCTATCCCTGCAGGTGTGGAGGTAGACGCAGCCTGAAGAGCTTTCACAATCTTCTGGTAGTGTGAAGGATTTTCCCCAAAACTGATTTCCAGCTGCCTGAGAAACCTTCTGCTACGCTCAAACGCCTGCTGCTCCTCAAACTACATATAAAAAAAATCTATAATCTGACATTACTGACACTGGGTTTCAATTCATTATTTACTGTACAGTGTTACTTCAATGAGACCCATATTTACCAACATGACTTCTGTAATGCTTGCCAGACAGAAACATCCAATAGGACTAGAGATGTTTCAATAGCTACCACACAGTGTAGTAACATCATTAGCGAGAGTGGAAGTATCAATTACTGTGTAAGACTATTATGCAGTAATACAGAGCAGTTAGGTACTGCCTAAAAGCAGAGCTGTGTAATAATCAGTAATCAGTAGCAACATTGCCAAAAATAATTAATAAAAATGTATTTTGTTTTCATTTGGATGTGGTTTCAGAAAAAAAAAAAAATGACAAAAAAGGGTTAGTATACGTCCCTGGGTGTTAGCATGCGTCAATTTCCTGCCAAAGAACAAAAAGCCAATCAGCATCTCGATGCTATTCAAAATTCATGCAATATATCCAAGCCATCCAAAATCAAGTTAATGGTTTCTCACATGAGGCACCGTTCATAATAACTTTTCACCCACCACGTAAAACCTTAATTTATGACCCATATGTTTTCAAACAAACAAACAAACAAACACCTGTATGAGATCTCTCTAATCTGGAATGGTATAATGTATAACACATTTGTAAATTACTGAGTAAAGAACAGATGGTATACCAGGCCACACTCCAGAGCCTGCTCTGGAAGAAGAAAAGCAGCGAAGTCTCTCAGCAGCTCGGGCCAGTGGTTGAGCAGAGGTTTGAGCTGCCGAAAGAGTTCGACAGCACTACGACTCTCGCTTCCCTGCTCAAACTCATACAGCAGACACAAGAATTCCTCCACCTTCCCTGGAGTGTCCTGCAAGGCCTCCCTCACCTGCGAAAAATAAACAGGAAAGTAATTCCAGACTCTATAAAGGAGTTAATTATTGAATAACGATATTAATCTCTAAGTGTTCATCCTCCAGATGTCTAAAAGTTTACTTTTAAAGTTTTAAAGTCCCCTCACCCTGTTGAGGTAGGCCTGGGCATAAGCAATGTCCTTGCTCTCCCTCAGCGGATCATTATCCAGAATGTGGTCATCACAGAGCAGAAGGAGTTTTGAAGTGTCCTTGCTGCCCCGCTCCTGTCGTCTGCTTTTCCTGAGACTGCGGGGTGGGGGGCGACCACGACCTGCCAAAAGCAATGAATCGTTTACTCAGTGTTCTGATCTTCTTTGTTGACAGAGGAATGACTCAGCAGGGCATTCATGACTCTCACATATAAAAGAGAAATACAAGCTCATCTACTGAACAGACCTCTACCCCGTCCCGCTCCTTTCCCACTATTCTGTGGAGGGTCGTCCTCCTGAGGCGCATCTCCTTCAGGCAGTTTTTCTCCCTCTCCCTCTGTGGGCTCCAGCTCTTCTCCCTTCAATGTCCCATCCTCCTCATCTTCTGAATTCTCCTCCTGTGAGTTTTGAGAGATTGGTGATGTGGGTGAGGTGGGAGAGTTTGGAGAGTTGTCCTCTTCTGAATCGCCTTCTCCACATAACCGGCGCTCGGATGCCAGCCAAGTCAGCTTCTCCATCGTTTCCTGAAGGGACAAAAGAGACACTTCATGTGTCTGAAATGTCCCTGCATAAAGGAATCATCCCAAAGATAAAGAAGTAGTACAAACCTGCAGCTCAGGCACTGAGAGAACAGATTCCTCTGATGCCGATGACATCACTTCCTCCTCATCTTCATCTTGTGTTAGCTCATCAAAGTCCTCTTCTTCCTCTTCACGTTCTCCATCGCCATCCTTCTCATCATCATTCTTATCCCTGTCCCCATTTCCCTGCCTCTCTCCGCCACCATCCCCATCTCCCCTCTTCTCACTGTTATCATTTGCATCCCTCTCTTCACCTCCTCCACTTCCTTCATTCGGATGCCCTTCTCCCTCCTCTCCTCCGCTTCCCTTCTTTAACCCCTCGTTTTCCCCAGAAGGTTGCTTGTTTTCAGCATCAGAGGTAAGAGTGAGCAATCCTGGTACTTCACTTGTACTGGTTACCTGTCCTTCTTTACAGTTTGATTTAGCAGGGGAATGAGTGCCACCACCTCCACTCTCTTTACTGAAGTACCCGCTGTGCTGTTCTCCAGTCTTTGGGCTGTCCTCAGACATATTCTCTAATGCCTCTGTACTACTATCTATGTTGCTAATACTGCTTGAACCGGAGTGTGGGCTACAGGAGGACTCAGATAGCACAAAGTAAGGGCTAGTAAACAGAGTGCTTGCTATATCTTCTCCACCTACCTTTGCTTCTGCCTCCATATCCTCTTTCCATAGCTCATTATCACCTGTATCTGTATTCGACAGAGCTAGGACTTGGTTTATAGCACCTTCCAAAGGCAGCCTAACAGTAATGAGTGATGAATGATCTCGGAAATTTGGTATGCTCGAGGTAGAAAAAGTCTCAGAGCAGTAAACTCTAGTTTTTTGCTCAGGCAGTTTGCTTACTCCTTTAGGAGAATGCAGCTGAGGCTGATTTTGGATCAAATTGGTTTTGGGAAATAGAAAAGATTGTGGTGTGCACGCCTGAGATTCACTTGCAGGTATATCGAAGTGAGCAGAGAAGCTGGTGGTGGGTGGTGTGATGCTAATACTTTGGGTGGTTAATGAGAAATAGTTGAGATTAGTAGTGCTTATGTTATTAACTACAGGGTCTGGCAAAGAGTGGCTTTGGTGACTTGACACATGTACATCACATGCTAATTCACCTTTCACTGTTGGCCAGAACTGTTCCTGGTTGTCCATGTTTAGATCTCTAGGGCTTGATTTGAGGCTTTCAGTCCCATTAAGTGAGGAAGAAGTGGTGTGTGAGAAAAACACAGGACTAGACTTCATTTTAAACTCACTGTCTGCTAGCTCCTTATTAGTGTCTGGGCTTGACATTCTGACACCATTACTCGGCAACAGTGGCCCTGACAGTGTTCCTGGGTAAGGGAGACCACTGACTGGTTGAGAAAATGAATTCCGAAGGGGTGGGGTTCTAGAGGACTTGACCAATCCTTGTGAGTCTACTGGTATACGGACATAAGCAGTATCCAATATCGATGATGGCTGGATGATTAACACAGATGGAGCAGCATTTGAGCTGTTTTCCATAAAGTTAGCAGATGTGACATTTGGAGCCAGACTCACACTAACAGGGGTGTGAGTGAGTAGCTGGGTTGGATTAAATGAGGAAGGTTGAATAGGAAGCAGTTTTCTCAGCATGATTTTCTGCCTAGACACTTCTGCATTAGTCTGCAAAAGTTTTACACATTTACCCACTTCATTAGCGGGGACAGGCTTACTACAGGCCACAGTCAGAGTTGAAGGTATCTGTGCTGTACCTGGGAGCAAACCAACAGAAGGCTCTATGGGGTTACCACACACTTGCTGTGGAACAATACATTGGAAATTGACAGGACCAACAGAGTTTAATGGCACTGTTCCATGAGTAGGGGTTGTGGTTACCTGGGTCACTGGTAAAGCCTGATTTACTGGAATTATGGGGCTCGGAGATAACAGGAATACTCCTTGAGAGGCAAGGGGTGCTGAGACTGGGGATAATAAATTACCTGTATTAATGGAGCATAGAGGGGCCTTTGCTAATGGTGCAGAAGCAGGACGTGTAAAACCATGCAGAGGACGGGGCTTGGACAATCGAGCAGAGCTTTGACGCTTGGCTGAAGGATGCAGTTGTAGAGTTAAAGCTTTGGGAAGGGATAGTGGGTAATGTGTTCCCTTTGGAAAAGTGGGGAGAGAAGGTGAAGCAGACGATGTGTCTTCTGATTGTCTCTCAAACAGTGCTTTATGTATGGATGGCAAACTTTTCTGTTGGAATAAGAGTATAATATTAAGACAGCTCAGTTTATGTGGAGTAAAGTAAAAGTAATGGACCCTTAATATTATTATTATCATTATTATTGTTATTGAAAACTAAGTGTAAAAAGTTATTTTCTCTGTCATGCAAAGTAAAATCATTCAACACCAACCATCATACTAAGAACCTGTGTTAAATTTAAATTTAAAGAAAATTTACAGATCTGTTTCTGTGAATAAACATTTTCCATAGCTTACATGCATAGTTTAAAAAAAAAAGTGTAAAAAAAAAAAAAAAAAGCCCTCAGATTTATTCAAACAATGAGAGACACAGCACGACAGTGTGTTAAAAAAAAAAAAAAAACAAGGCCCTTTCTGGTAATTGGGAAGGATTCAGCACCATCAGCAGACATATTCCATGTCAGGCATCGCAGAGCAAAGAGGCCAACTTATTTTTTTCATGATTCTGAAACCTTATTGTTTATAAACGTTTTTTTTTTTTTCTTCTTTTAAATTTGGCTGGGTGATGAATAGCACATTTCTCTGTGGTGACATACATAAATTAAAAAAAAACACACATACAGTATTACTGTTTACATGGACTTCTGTTTTTCTAATGGGAAGTGATATTTCAGTACCAAAAGCCAGTTTGGCATGATGCTCCTCTCTCTCTCCACAGGTGGGCGCTCTTCACCTGGGACAACTGGACAACAGGCCACAGGTAGTGTTGGAACTACATGATGCTGACAGTAAATCTGAAGTAACAAACAAGTCAGCAATGTTAGAAGCTCTGATGAAGATATCTGATGATATGAAGTCTTTAAAAGTGTACTGAAATCAATTCTATTTGAAGCCAAAAAAAAATTCGTATGTCTCAGCTGATTAAAGGATTAAAACAAAAACATGAAGCAAATAACACACTAAGGCTATACAATGTAAAAGCATGTATTAATCATATGTTTAGACATCATGCAGGCACAGGGAGATAGTTGACGATGACGTACCTTGACAATGTTGTCAGCAGCCCTGCTTGAGCACATGTCTTTCACACGGGCACGTAGCTGCTCCAGCTTCTTAGGTTGAATGAGATACTGACTCATTAAATGGTAGGGGAATTCGGTCTCACTGAAATGCTTCAGCCCCAGGACAATCAGACTAGATACAGAAACAGATGATGAGAAGAGAGGTTACATGCATTAATTAGTAAAATTCCATCTGGGGGACTTTCAGTACATGGTAGTACAGCATAAAAGGGTCGATTTGTACCTAGCGACATGCTTTTCAGGAATTTATTAGACAAAAACACCACTTGAAATTCCTATAAATAAAATGTAATGGGTAAATGGGGCATACCCATCCTCTCCTTTTGTGTAAATAGTCTTGCTGCGTTGGGGTTGCAGGGCAGGGTCCAGGCTGCAGTGGGGCAGTAACTCTGGATACATGAACACTGACCTAGTGGCGAATAGCCACGCCAGGTGAGCTGGGAGAAACGGGTAGCGATGCACTGCAAAGACAGATACACAAAAATCTTTTGCTGATGTAATTTACTTTCAGCTACATGCACAAGTTATTAATATAATAAATTAAATAAGGAATTATTTCTGCTTGAGGAAAACAAATATTTCTTCAACACAATGTGGGAATGTTTTATTAAGTTATAGGTTTGTGGCTTCTGATAATGATGCAGAGAAGTGGATGATGCTGATAATCAGTAATGAATAATCTTCACAGTGGAGGTGAGGTGTTTGCTTGACTGTCTAATTTTAAAACCAGCTGAGATAGTACAGAGATGATGACAGTGTTATTATTGCCACCCTCCAAGGCATCTCACCAGCAAGCGATTTGGCACTTTTGGGTGGAGGAATGGGTGGAGAGGTTTTCTCCAGCTCTTCAAGCAGGTCCAGAGATGGCTGCAGGTTACACACCCGGAACACACTTTTTAACCCTGGCTGAACCACTGTTCTCATCTGCTCCGCCCGCTCTGCAAACGACTGCAACTCCGTCTAACAGAGGACAGAAAAACAAGGCAGCATTAATATTGTTCATCACAGACGATAAACACTATAGAAACTCTTTATCAGAAATGAGCAAAACTAATGTATTTGCCCTGAAATGTTATTTATTGCACATCTGCTTTACATACACTTGTACACATACAGTGAAAAGGCACTTGAGTGACACTTTCAAAAACTGCTAAGAAATAATTAGTTTGGAGTGAATTATTTGAACCATATATTTAAAAAAGGACTATTCAAATGCTGACTATGCATTTTGTATTTTGTTTGGTTCTATAAATATGACAGAAAAGAGTGAACCCTCAGCTTTGTGAGTATAAATGTGCTTTTGTATATGGCTGGACTGGGATGGTCTTGAACCCAGCCACTAAAAAACTGTTTATGTGCTTCTAACTTTTAAAGTCATGAATAATATTTTGGAATAGCACTCTTCACATATACATGTCTAAATAGGAATTTATCCAGCAAATTCTGAGATGGCCAATATGGAAGTTATATGATTATAGGTTGAGTTGACATGGAATGACGTGAAATGCAGCAATTTATTTGCTTCTCTTTTCTTTACAGGTGAAACTCAAAAAATTTGAATATCGTGCAAAAGTTCATTTATTTCAGTAATTCAACTTAAAAGGTGAAAC
>JBCNYH010000001.1:29256450-29275484 GCA_039654325.1 Tandanus tandanus
AAAAACCCCCTGAAAAATAAGATGATATATGAGTAATATTTTGACAGATGTGGATAAGGTCTATTTTTTTTATATCGCAAAAACTTTCATGTCATTTTTCTCAAACAGCTTTCTGTTGGTTAGACCACTCTGGTTCTCAGCCCTTTAAATATATTCCAATAGTCCGCCAAGTGGGAAACAAACAAACAAACAAAAAAAAATGTCTTAAGAGTGAGCCGCACAACACTATTCCATCCAATCAGCTACAGGGGGTGTTCATGCTCATGCACAGCATTAATACATCCTGTTGTTGATCGTCTGGAGGGGAGGTGGTGGTGGATGTGTTTGTGTTGTTGCCCTGGTAATCACAACTGATGGTGTCCAGGGAGGTGTGTATTTGTTTGGCTGTTCAAATATGAACATTCTTTCTCCAGAATCAATTACTTCCCTTTTAAGAGCCATACCTGAGTGGGGGGTTTGGACCTCACACAAAAAGCAAACATACACACAAATTAAACTCCTTCTGACCCTCATAACAGCACACATGAAAAAATCCAAATAAAAATACACACACCCATGTCAACGTGGAAACAAGAAACACAGACGTCACTAAAGCTTGTTAACATTTTGAGCTTCAATCCAGGCAGGAGATGAACATATGTTCCTAGAGCTACATGACGCACAAAGACACACACACACACACTCAATTACTGATCATTTGCTCCTGCTAATAGCACATAACTACCTGAATAGCACTTATTGTTGGCAGGCAATAACACGGGTCTCTCAGGCTGTATAAGACTACTCATGAAGCCTCAATATTTTTGAGTAATCATGGCAGATTATGATAGTTTTAAATAAGATTTCTCCAACTAAAGTATGAACATATTGCATTGTCATTTTATACTAAAACTAAATGTATAAGGAATTAATTTTTCTTTTTTTTTTTAAAATCAGTGTTTCAGATTCAGATTTAATTGTGGCACATGATAAAAGAAACCCCCACCACTCTTAAGATTAATGAGCATGATTGAAAAATATGGTATCCAAAAGTGTTTAATGTGAAAATATGGTATTCAAAAGTGTGTTTATGCAGCTGCCATCCAGTCCTGTAAGTGAGCCCTACTCTTTTTTTCCATGCCTCGATTAACCAAAATGTGTATACACACCTATCAGAGAACTAATCACAAAAAGAGAAAGAAAGACAAAGGGAAGAGGGAGTCACAAAAAAAAAGAAAGAAAGAAAACCAGTCTCAAAATTGTTCAAATTATACTCTGGCCTCAACAAATATACTGAAACAGAACCTGGCATGATTTTTGCATTAAAAAAAGCATTTATCAAGTGCTTCCTTTTTAATTCTTGAGTCTAGGGCAGTGGTGGTTTAGTGGTTAAGGCGATGGGTTACTGATCCAAAGGTCAGCGATTCAATCCCCACTATAACCACTGTCGGGCCCTTGAGCAAGGCCCTCAACCCTCAATTGCTCAGTTGTATAAAAATGATAATTGTAAGTCGCTCTGGATAAGAGCATCTGCCAAATGCGTTAAATGTAAATGTATTGTAGGCTTCCTTATTGACAACAGATTATACAGAATAAAGCAATGTTTGGAAACAATTAAGAGCACAAAGGTTTCAAAGCCAAACACTCAAGAATGGAAATGTATTGCTATTAATGATGCCTAGGATAGATGAGCTATCTCTGGCTGATCTGAACATGACCTTTCAACAGGAGACATACGGCCACTTAAACACAGCTGCAGGCTCTCTCCAGAGGATAAACAACATCAGGCTCTAGGTGTGTTTCAGCACGTATGCACTGTAGCTCCACAGTGTTTGCACCTTGCTCTTGATCTGCATCAAGCCAGGTGACACTTTGAGCACTTTTCTTTGCCTCCCTACCCAAACAGACACAACACATCTCGGCTGCTCTGTCCCAAAGGGAGGACTGTGTGTGTATATGTGAGCTACCACAGCAAAGCGGATATTAAGTCAGAAATTATTAAATACTTTGTTGAACTTTAAAACCAATTATCCAAAAAGAAAATTTTTGTGAAAATGTTTAAAAGTCTGAAAATTCCTGGCAAGTATTGGTTAGTTACTCCAAAACTAGCAACACATGTTAGAAAATTTAGTATTTACATTTACAGCATTTGGCAGATGCTCTTATCCAGAGTGACTTACAATTATCATTTTTATACAACTGAGCAATTGATGGTTAAGGGCTCAAGGGCTCAACAGTGGTGGTAGTGGGGATCGAACTGCTGACCTTCGGATCAGCCTTAACCACTAAGCCATCACTGCCCTCTTTCATTCTGATCTGCCCATAGTATCATTTTAAAGCTTAAGATATCAGCTACTAAATGGTACCAATAACTCAAAATTATTAATTTCCGACTTACTCACTTTGCTGTGATGGGTCACACATATGGAAATTAAAAACAGGGATGTTTTATGGTCTAACCCACTGATGAATGCTGCAATTATGCTTCGATTATGTAGTGATGAACTACTTGACTAGTATCATGGTGCCAGTTTTGCGTTAGAAAAGGAAAAGATATTGATATTGTACAGGATCCATTAATTTAGGGTGACAGACAGCTCCTGTAGTGCTTCCACAGTAAGCGCTACTGAATAAGTGTCCTGAGGCACTTTCACTAAATCAGACACAGCAACAAATGCTAAATAAAGCTCTGTGTAAACGGAAAGGGACAGAGATGGACTGCAGTTTACAGAGTACATATGTTTGTGTGTGTGTGTGTGTGTGTGTGTGTGTGTGTGTGTTTGTGTGTGTGTAAATGAATGGTTCTGCTTTGTTAAAAGTATTTATATATTCATTGGACAGGTAAAATGTGGTATACCGAATGGCTTGGGGTACATTGAATTTGACAGTGCTTTGTGGGGATGCTTTGTCTCGCTCCTTATCTTCCTCATGGACTTCTTCATCCTCATTTACTGCCAACTCATCCTGGAACTAAGAATAAAACCAAAATAAAAAATCAATTTTTTTTTATTATATGATGATAAAACACAAACGCTGCTTTTCCCCTTTAGTCATTTTACCGTCTCAAACAGTTCCTCCATGAGCTCATTAACTTCCTTCTCTGCAGGAAAAGTGAGAAAGAAAATAAAAATACTTATCACACACACCAAGCAACTTGTCTGATTTGTTCTATCGGCATTACAGAAATATGGCATCTTGAATTAAAAACTCACTAGTAATGCGAACTGCACGGTCGTTGCGGTAGTCTTCTAAATCAGGCTCATCGAGATCATCAAGAAAGTTATATTCAGGATCATCATCTTCATCATCACCTTCATCTGAAAACAAACAAAGTAAGAGGAGACAGTCATTTTCTTGGCAAATGTAACTGCAAAGTACATGGGTCACCTGTACTGTGTATGCGCCATACTTTGAAACTTGTTTATCTTATTAAGAACTCTGTCAAGTTTGTTAATCTGTCAAATTTATAAGTTCATAGTGAAATGTGATTAAATACTTTGTTGAACTTTAAAGGTGATTTTGTATAAAGTTGCATGCTTAAAAGCCTGAAAATCCCTGGCAGGTTTTGGTTAATCACTCCAAAACTACCAACATATGTTAGAAAATTTGATATTATTTTAAAGCTGAGAATATCAGCTACAAAATGGTACCAATAACTGAAAATTAATAATTTCCAATTTATAATAATTCCCCCTTTTGCTGTGATGGGTCACATATGTAGACAGTATTTCTTACTTTAACTGTTTTGTCAGTAAATTGCTTCTGCATTTGAGACGCAAAATACAATCCATCATGCCGTGCAATTTCAGTTTGACAGGATACATGGATAACTTGCACCCTACAAACAGCGAGCAAAAGAAAAACTACTACTAATACTAAAAGTCATGAAGTACTTACTGCTCTAGTTCCATTCCTGTATGTAGAATAAATAATTTCTGCTGTTTATTATGCTAAAACTTAAATTAAAACTCCTAACCAGCTCCAGTGAAATACATTCAGCAAGGGTTGAGTTCCAAATGGTCTCTTGTCCTCTGTGTAGTGCACTACTTAGGGTGTCGCAGGTTTATTCTTGATTAGGTGCATAAATATAGGTAGTGTATTTCTTTTAACATCCAAAAAGTCCAAAATCCAAAGAAATGAGTGTTTAGTAGTTTATCTTCTTAAAAAATATATCTTGGGAAGTATATCCCAGACTTCGTCAGTGGGTCTGTGCTTCTCTGTGCTTGCATGCACAATAACTGTGACACAGCTCCTCCAAGCATCATTCAATTAACACTTACAAATTCACTACGAGCTGAAGATTAACGACAATCAAATAGGGTAAAAAACGACACCCTCTGTGAATTTTTTAAATAGGTAGAGATTATGCGATGAAAGTGAACCATAACGTCTTAAATCATTTAAACCTTTTCATGCTAGATGGTTAAATACAAATTTAAACAAAGCTCTATCCTTTGTTGCAGATCAGACCTTCGTTGTCAAGGTGTGACGTCATGAGCCCCTGCAGCCACTGGCTCCACTCTTTGTCCTCCACTGCGGTGAAGCAATCATACATGTCTGGCGTGATGTCAGGAGCCTTAAGCTCTGCCTCCAGCTGGTCCAAAGGGACATCCGTCAGTGGACGCTTGGATCGTGTCCGACAGGCCACCAGGCTTCCATCAGCATTCTCACCACTACTCAAAGCCTGTGAGGGAGAGAGAGAGATCAGACTGAATTCTTCCTCAAAGATCTCACTGGGAGGCAGTAGTGTTACAAATAAAGTTACTGTTAAACAATAAAACAAGTGGTTGTCAGGAGAATTCTCCAGTCCAGACGCTGGCCTATTTGACAAGTCTAATATATATATATATATGTGTGTGTGTGTGTGTGTGTGTGTGTGTGTGTGTGTGTGTGTATATATATATATATCCATCCATCCACCAAATTTGGTGATCCTATATCATTTCCTTTCAGAGTTACTGCACTAATAAGCCTTGATAAGTACAAATATATCACAACTCAGTTAAGTTGACTGTTGTGAACTTGAAACAAGGACAAGGTCACCCATATACAGTTACAAATAAGACATCCCTGAGGGGGACTAAGCCACTAAATTTGGTGATTCTGTGTAATTTCCTTTCAAAGTTATCGCTTTAACAGGAATTGACAAATGCAATACATAAAATGTGAGCTTGAAACAAGTTCAAGGGCAACCATATTCCATCCCACCCTATTTGCCCGAGGGGAACCGATCCACCGAATTTGGTGATCCTATTTCATTTCCTTCCAGAGTCCGTACGTATGTAACAATTCGTATGTACGGATGAACAGAACCCATTTCTATAGCTGACACTCTGCTCACCTTTGGTGACGGCGGAAGCTAATTAGGCAGCAACGTGTTCGCTTAATGTAAACTTACACGGCCCCAAGAAAGTTACGACTGAAGAGTTTAAATTTGTTTTAAAGTTTGTGCATAAAATTGAGCCACTGTTGGGACAGAAACTCATTTCAGCTAGCATGGTAAATGTTCTAGGACAGGGGCGTCCAACCCTGTTCCTGGAGATCTGCCTCCCCGAAGAACCTTAATCATGCCCACCTGATCATCTAATTAAGACTTAGAAATTAAAACTTAAGGTGATTATTAAATCTGTCAAGTGCATACCATTATGACTGTAGCTAAAGTTTTCAGAGAGGTAGATCAGTAAGCTATTCAAGAAGAGGCTATTCAAGAACAGGGTTGGGCACAATGGATCTTGAATTGCCTGTTCTCTAACAATCTCTATACCTGATAAGGCTCCATGCAGAGGGGGCTGAGCTCCAGCTCTTCTTCCACAGCATGCAGTTTCTCCATAAATGAATCAAGAGGCTTTGAGGGCCGAGAAGGAATACCAGACTGAGAGGGTGGAGCAGGAGGGCCCATGGGCACTGTTTCTACTCGCAAGTGCCTCGGCTTCTTAAAAAAAGTACATTAAATAAAACATCAAAAATGTAAAAAAAATGTAAATGTTAAATTTCAAAATAAAAAAGAGAAAAAGAATGCATTTATAACTTTGTGTTTCTTTGGACTCAGACTCAAGATGTACAATGATTAAACTGAATTTTGATGTTAGAAAAGCTAGTTATAATAATACTCATCAGGTGTGGACAATCTAAAAGATCCAGTTGAAGAAAAATTTGGCTCTTAAATTATTTTATAGCCTTTTTGATCCTGTCATGAAAGCAAGTTCCTAGTTTTAGCTTAAAAAAGGCCAAAATTACACAAAATGTTTTAAAAACCTATTGTGAAAAAGCTTGGGTGCTGTAAACTTATCGCCCGGTACCATTTGTGGACTGCTGCTTCTTTCTTCATCACACTCGGAGAGCTCTACGGGGGTGCAAGAGCGAGTACTTCTACTGACACGGGGTGATGACGAAATGCTATCCAAGTCACTCTCAAGAATAGTCTGTGTGTCACAAATATACAATGAATTGCATTAAGACTGTTTTCTGTTATCACATGTTCGTACACTCAAAGTTTCCTCAGAAAACGAAACAACACGAATAAGTGACATCTACAAACCTCTTCTCCAGTCTCATCCTCTTCATCCTCATCAGGATAATACTCTTCATCTGATGAGTCTTCCTCATCCTCAAGAGGAATGTCCACAAACTGAGGAGGCTGAAATTAAATGATTTACAATATTAACATTTTAATAAGATGATGAAAATAAGTTGTTGGGGCAGTAGTGGTTGAGAGGTTAGGATTCTATGCTGGTTACAACAAATAGCTGTGATTCTGATTCATTAGAGTACATCATCATGGAAATCACGTCGTATCTGTCGACGACTGTCGGTTGGTGGGTGGATGTCATGCTTCCCTTTCACTCACACACGACGCTAGCCAATCACGGGTGTCTGTGAGCTCACGCATATAGAAGATGCATAGCGACACCCTTCGAGTGTGTTACGCCGCTGAATATGCGTGTGCAGAAAATGTGGTCGGATAAGATCACATGCCTCAGAGGAAGCATGCCTTCGTCCTCCCTGGATCGTGATGATCATGTGACAGGGAAGCACTTTTTGATCGGTGGGAATTTATCATATATATTACCTTTACTGCTAAACTGTGTTCTGGTATTTTGGATAAACCATCCCATAAAAGATTTTATATCATACGAAATATACCTTAGCATCTTTTGATTTCTTGATAGGTGAAATATTCCAATTGGGAATTCCCTAAAAGGAAAACCAAACAGATATGTTAAATATTGCTCATTTGTTCGACACATGGGATGTCAACCAATGAATAACAAAATAAACAGCCCCAAACTCACCACTCCTTTCTCGACAACCTCTTTGAGCTTTGAACGTGTCATTTTAGGCTCCTGTGGTGACAGAATAAAAGAACAGGGTCATATTTTACAGTTCATTACACTTACAATAACTTATAATTAACGATTATATCATATACTATACTGGAACATCAGCACAAAAGCTAACCCTACCTGACCAGCTCTTGCTTTCATTGTATTCCACGAAAGGAACACAATTTGGAATGAGAAAATTTGACGATACCGCCATTGACGAGGAAGACACCATCATAAGCGGTATGCGCCAAGTGTGAGTATGGCTCACTGTCTAACCCTGGCCAAGGCTCCTGTCTAACCCAACCGCTTAAGGTTAACATGCTAATTCTAGCTGGCTCTTCCAATAATTTTAGACCGATTTCACAGCAACAACATTTGGAATCAAACTATTTGATAGTAAGAATTTTTTTTTCAAGAATTACGTATTTTTGCCACCAAATACGACTTTATCCGCCTGCTCTAAGAAACAGGCAAGAAGCCATCATAAATGGAGGTGTGGCTGGCAGGCGAGACTCAATTCTACCCTAATTGGTTAAAGTTAAACACAAGAAAAACAAACTAAAACAAGATTTTAATGGTTTATTTTCCCATTAATGAGCAGAACGATGACGTCGCCTGCTTCAAGTGACTGTGACCAGCTGTTTCTGTCATTGTAATTTAAGCATTATCCGTATCCAGTCAGAATATTTTATTTATTTTTGATCCGAAAATAGCGGACAAATCAGATTGCGCCTTTTCCGTGTACTATATATTTAAAGGAAATATAAAGGCAGGAAACTTTCATTAAAAAATTTACATAAACCGGAGGTTCCCAACACTGGTCCTGGAGAACCCCCTGTCCTGCATATTTTACTGTTTCCTTTGCTCTGTCACACCTATTTCAAGTCAGGAAGGGCTGTTAATTAGACAATTAGTTAAACCAGATGTGTTTGGAACAAGGAAAACACTAAAATGTGCAAAGCAGGGGGTTCTCCAGGACCAGGGTGAAGAACCCCTGACATAAATATTAAACATAAACAGTGAAATGATACATACAAACATGGGCATGTCCTGGGTTTCTCTGATAGCAGCTTTCATCATGGCTACCACATGTTCATTGGTGATCACTTCCTATAACCAAAAATGCACAAACGTGATATCACCTTAACAGTTCATAGCAGTGTTTCATTAAACAAACAATCCTCCTATTAAAACACTATTCATCATTAGCCAACCCAGATGTCAGGAGCTCCGCAGGACCTACATGAATGATGCTGCGCACATGGCCTGAAGTCAGATTGTGCTGTTTGGACTTGATGGCTAAATCCCGGTCTAGTTTTCTGAACTCTTCTTCACTGTCATCATCCAGATCAGAATCTTCAGCATCTCTCTTATTATCTGCCATTTCTCTGCAATCATGTGTTAGCAACCCTTTTGTCGGTTTTCCTCCACTGTTTGTCCTCAGCTGCTCCAGTTCCCCACTTCCCTCTTCATCTATACACAAGCAACAAAAAACAACTCATTGTACTCTTATATATTCTTACCATGTTTTGCACATAGACAATTAAAAAAGTGATAACTGACCCAGTGTGATGACCAGTCCCAGCTCTGTATCCACCTCTGAGTGAAAGGGAGATGACCCCAGGCTGCTGCAGGGCTGAACCATGTCAAGCTCACTCTCAGCATTACCTAAACAAAACAAATAACCTTGCTAATTACTAAGATTATTAAATATTAAAAATTATGCAGAAAATCACTTAATTGTAAAGTGATGCCACTGAATACTCCTTGAGACAGAACACTAATTCAATTCATGATGGACACAGGTTAGCACCAAGCATATGCACAAATAGGTTCATAGGCTAAGAGCTGTGTAAGAGCTGGTGTCTCTTTAAAATGAGTTTAAAGTGCTGTGTGGCTAACTGTGTATTTTGAGTCTATGAATTCGGAGTTTAGTACATACTCCTGGTGACCATGGCAAACTGTAAGTGTGTGTCTTTTAAGCATTATTCATTTGAGACAAAGTCTAACATCTCAGAAATAGCAAGCCAATCAGATTCTGCCATTCCCATGTTGTATATACTACAATCTGAGTTGTACAGATTACTGTATACAAACTGCTATTTTAAGACGTTAACAATAATATAATAACAAATGTGTCGACATGCACTTAAGTAATGTGATAGGCAAAAAACTCCATTCCTACGGGACTGACAATAGGCAAATACAGTTGGCCAATTTGAATGGCAAGGTTGGATCCACTGCTCTCTTCCAGAAAGGCAATGTCTCCATTCACAGGGAGTAAAAACAGTGGTCTAACCCACAAAAACTGAAAATTGAGATAAGGACATATTTTGACAGATGTGGATAAAGTCTATGCGTGCCAAAATGGCCCCGTCATCTTCCTTATGTCCTTGAATCATATTGTGAGCATTATCCCTGATTTTTTGTAATATATATGGAAAAATGTTTGTCATTTTTCTTAAAAACAGCTTCCTGTTGGTTATACCACTCTGGTTCTCAGCCCTTCATATACAATAAATAGTTTGTATGAGTGTGAAAATTATTAAAATCATATACAGTAGCTGTCATAGTCACCAGATCTTAGTCCAATTGAACACCTACAGAAGATTTTAGAATGCTAACTTAGATCATTTTCTCCACCACCATAATCAAAACAATGTTAGAAGGGATATTTAAAAAAAATAATAAAATAATAATAAAAAAAGTTGTTAATCTATCCAATACAGTTCCAGAGACAGGGAGTGTATCTGAAGGTGCAGTAAAGCTGTTCTGGCAGCTTGTAATGGCCCAATAGCTTAATGAAAACCTTTGCTGTTTTCCCCATTAAATTTGTCACCTATCTGTATATGATGAACATTAGTATATATTTCTATAGTAGCATCATATTCCACTAGTAGACATAAAGAAGGAAGACATAAGGGAAAATCTCAACTTAAAATGTCTTCATGTTTTTAACGATGATAAAGTTACTACTGGCAATTTTTTATTTATTCATTTATACATAATGCTATCCTTTTGGAACTATTATATAATATTATAACAATGTATTTTAGATAGCTTTTACTGCTTTTCCTCTGCTTTATTCGGTTTTATATATAGGACACAGAGTGACAGAAAAAACAAAGCCTCTCAAACATCAAATTAACGATATCCGAGCAAGGCATACCCTGATAATTGGGATAAAATTCAGACATCTTCACTGTATTTAATATAAAAATGAATCCACTATATTGTAGCATGCTTTTTTAGCATTTGGAATCAATCAAAATTTCATGTTATTCATGCCAGTAATAAAACACTCACTGTTTTGTGGCTGAGCTACAGAACATCCTGGATTTTACGTCTTAATTTTCTAGTTTAACATGCAAGCAGTTAGTTAGCTAGTTTATCTGAATGACATGTTTTCAAATGTTATGGCATGAGTGGAACATGAGTGGAATAAAACACCTGCATTGAGAGCAGAAGCAAAAATCCAAAAAGCAGAAATTCAAGCTCTGATCATAACGATCACAACTTCAATCATATCCAAGCTCTTCATACTGCACCTGTTTCTTGGCCATCACCCTTAAATCTTGAAGAGTGCTTTCTGGGAGATGATGTATTTGGGGCATTTCTCTTGCTGGGAGTGAAAATTCTCTTCTCTGGAATGAAGGTCAGTCTGCTTTCAGCATTGGCTCTTGGCTCCCTCTTGGTGACTTTTCCATGTGTGGGCTCGGGAGAGCTGGACTTACGTTTCCGGCCTGTTTTCATCTCGCTTCTAGGGGTTGCGAAAAAAAGATCATTACAGAAAATTTGCTTGTCCAATTTGAGAAACAGGGTATTCAAGATATGAATTTCATCCTGAGCCTGAACTGGTATTTCACTAACTATATTATTTAACATTATAATGACAAGACATATCCTTAGAATGATTATATATATATGTATAAAAAAGCTTCAAAATTATTGGTGTTGGTCTTCATTGTGAGCTAAATGCTAAACAGCAGAAAAAAACCCTTAATAATCTTTTTTCTCCCAACTTGAAATTTGATGACCTCCCTTATGACCCCATTACTGAT
This sequence comes from Tandanus tandanus, assembly GCA_039654325.1. Taxonomy (NCBI): domain Eukaryota; kingdom Metazoa; phylum Chordata; class Actinopteri; order Siluriformes; family Plotosidae; genus Tandanus; species Tandanus tandanus. Next base: position 29,267,816 of record JBCNYH010000001.1, read on the forward strand.
AGCTCGGCTCAGTTGCACAAAAAAATGTTAAAAAGCCTTAGAAATATTTAGCAAACAGAAGTATTCAGAGGGTGCTCTCACAACTGCAGCATATGAAAACTGATCAGTCAGTGCACAGGTGAGCAGTGCACGCATTCAACAGAAACAAGAGCTAATCTTAGGGGATAAGATCATTAAAAAGGAAACCTGAACCAGTTATTGAGATAGAAAGCAGAGGATGAGCCATCTCTAACCAGGTAGTGATCTGCCAAAAGGGAGATGTACGCTGCCTGGGATTGTCATGAACTAATAAATCTGATGAGCTCATCACTGTCAGAGCAATCATGAATGAAGTGCGGGCCATGCCCGTGTTGCAGTTTTCTGTAATAATGGATGGGACACAGGGTGTATCAGGTTCTTAGCAGGAAGCCCTGTTCCTACACTGTGTTGACACTGATTTAGTGGTGCATGAAGAGTTCATTAGTAACAACAGATGAAAATCTAGCCAAAATTATCTTAGATTTTCTGTTGAGGCCTTAGAGGTCAGGGTCTACAATGGTGCAGCAAATATGGCTAGGAAATACTTGAACACACAGCCACTCCTGTCAATAGAGGCTGTGCAAGTGACGTCAGGTAATGTGGTTTTGTGTATGCCGCCATTTTGGGAGTCAATGTGGGAGTCAAGCTAGGAGCGTCACTATCGCCTAATTTTTTTTAATAATTACCCGATCATTTGTTAAAGGACTATGTCACAAGTTTTAGCAGATGATGACCCAGAGTTGTCAGAGGCTGTGGGTCACTTAAAAGGCGCAGACAGGGTGAGATATGTGCAGAAATGTAGGAATGCAGGCATGTGACCCATACCTGTTACCTACTGCAAGCATGAGAAGCCTACACATGTGCACTGCCCTACCAGACGTTGCCTTCCCAAAAATTGATTTATACCTCATCAGTTATCCCCCTGTGTTCTCTGGGGACTCAATGAGGGCCTACAAGAACATCACCAGTGGAAAAGTGAGTGATGTTTTTGTTTGGAGCCAGCCCAGCAAAAAAAAAAATAAAAAAGGAGAAAGAAATCTCCACCTCTGCGTACACGTTGTCTTTTTCTCTAGATTTCTAATCCGGCCGACTTCAGGGCGATCAGCTGATCCCTGGAGTAAACAAAGCGCGTGTATAGTTGCTGCGCTGCGGTCGCAACTCTCCATGAAAGTAAAGGTTCTGCAGCGATAAAAAGTACAAAAACTCTCCCAACCCACACACCGAGAGGGCAGCTACTTATGAACAATAAGATAATAAGTACAAAGGGAAAAAAGATAAGTAAGAAAAAAAAAAAGACTTAAAAGTACAGGAAGGGCAGGAGCAACAGAAAAAGGCTGCATGCCTGTTAACGCATGCGCACTACACCATGTATGTAAAATTTGACATTAAGTACATTGTACACGTGTACAATGATGTTGTCTGAGTGATATTTGAATGCCTCAGACAAGTTAAATCCACGTAGCTTCTTATCTCCTTGTAAACAGTACAGTGTCTTCTCCCATACTTTTGACATCTAAAATGGCGGATGCGTATTTGTGCATGTAAACTGATGACGTCACTGCATAGGGCATTTATGTCCCTGCGGGTTGACTGTGCATTCATGTCCTATTCGTGCAATGCTGACCCCAATGGCTACAAGTAATAGCAGCCTGGAATCTGCAAAATGCTATCTGTGCTCTCTGTTGTCCAAGACAGCTTGGGGCAGAAAGTAACACTGAACACTTTCAACCAATTGTTAGGGAGTCAACACAAAAATATCCCAAACTGACTAAAGAAAACCTGCAAGGTCAATTAGCTATGTTTAAAAACAAGAGCAACATCAAGACAACTGCAGAAGCTGTGCTAGTTTTTAAAAGACATTCTATCTGAAGCCTCATGGACTATTTGATCAGGAAAACACTGGTTGGTTTGTTGATGCTGAGGCAGAGCAAAGCTTTAGCAGATTACATTGATTGAAAATATGGTTATGATCTACCATAACTCAAAAATGACAAATTTTAGTTGCTGTTGGCCATATTCAAAAAGAGAGGCTTGGACTGGATAAAAGACAAATTACTCAGCATTTGGGGAAGGTTAATGAAAGGGGTAGAGTAGTTTTTGGATTCTTGGTGGAGCTTACTTCTGGACAGTACATTTGTTTTGGCTTCACTTAAAGGCTGAATAATAAAAATCCTGTCCCTTTTACAGTTTCAGTTTGTGTGCTTTCAGAACTGTAGTTGGTTAGAGGTTCGCTGAGACCTGGCAACCCTGGTTAATGCTGTCATTAAATACATCAGAACTGAACCTAAAAGACAAAACTACCAACACATCTTTTAAGAACTCTAATGCATGCGACACTCTCTTTATGAGACCTGAATTAATATAGTATTGTAATAAATGTGTGAATCATGATGAGAAAACTGTACACTTTCATCACTTTGTAATTTCTGAAAATCTCAAATAAAGATAATTTTAAAACCCCAGCAAATCTGTTTAATGCTGTTACCCTGAACACAGTTAAATAAAAGTACATTTAAATCAATTTATACTGAATACCAGAGAATACCAGAGCTAGACTGAATACCAGAGGACTTTCAGGTTGTCCATTCTCAACTAAAAATCCCTAGGAATTAACATCTTACTTAAAACAAGCATGAAAAAAATCTATGTATTTAATATCGACCCACCACAAGAATATACGGTCAAGAGCCTCTATGAGGATTTTAAGACAATCTTTCATCATCTTAATAATAATAATAATAATAAAGCCTACAACACACTGCTGTCCCCTGTTGTGTTCACTTCAGGGGAAGACTGGCTGGCTGATAAGCTAAATAAATTCTGCATTGAGTTAAATATCTAGTGAAATATTGTGGCATCAGATGAACTGAAATAAAAACTGTCAGGTTCTTAAGTACACATTTTATTGAAGGTCCAAACCCTCGGTTCTGCTGGTGTCTAGTTTTGTCTGCAAGCTAGCAGTGCAGCTTTAGTAAACAACATACACAAAGCTAGCTAAGCTTACTTACCCTGCCTGGCCTGTACAGAAAAAAATCTAACTCCAAATTGCTTTAAGGAAATTGTACCCTATGTCTTATACTTGTCGGCTTGCTTATTTATTTATTCACTGACTTATTTTTATGTAATAAACTGCTTACCCTGAAGCTGGTATTAGTAGCCATCAGTAACTAGCAAACCGGACCACAACAAAATGACGTATGGCGGGTGTTACAATCATTTCCTTCCGCGGAGACTACAGGCTGAAATAAACAGTACCGCCCCCTGCAGGATAAACCGAATAATCACAGCGCACAGAAACACGTGCTCGGACTGAGGCTCCAGCTGTCAGGGATGTAAGGGTTGGTATTATTATTGGTATTATTAATACAATTCATAGACTTGATGTCAATGTCTCTGTGGAAGATTTCTTAATGTGAATAAGGTTATGTTGGGATCTGTGAGTGCCTGCAGAGGTGCTGGTGCTCAGTTTGTATTGGAGGTGGTGCTGTGGGTGGAGTCTGCAGGACAACGTCAGGTGTATATATATATATATATATATATATGCTTCACTATAATTTCATTCACCTGTCATTCCTGCTGCAGTTCAGGTGGGATGGTGAGAACTGCAGGGTAGTGATTACATCTTCAGCATCTTCTGTAAAGTGTTTAAATAAGTAAATTCATTTAAATAGTCTCGGTCGACAAGGGGGAAATGTTTAATTACCTGGGGAATATTAGATCTGAAGGACTTCACAGAAAAATGTCCCGCAATTATCTGCTTCCTGCTACAAAAACTTTAAAGACAGTCTCCTGGGACGCTCAGACGCCGAGGAGACCCGTCACACTCCGGGACATGGCGTTAACTCCAGACACCGTGCCCCCGTTCACGATTCCTCCGCGCTGTGAGCTGCTGGGCGACCGCGCTGCTCCGCTTCCCGAGCGCGAACTCAGCCGCCGCCGCCACGTGCTGCATGACCTCCAGCTCACTGGCGAGAAGCACTGCACGTGCACTCCGCCTGACCCCGCCATGTCTTTACTACACCTCGCAAAAATCACCACTCCGTACGGCTTCGTTACTCTGGCAGAGAGGCCTCGAGTGCGCAGGAGGGAATCGTTATTTTTTGACGACAATAATGAGCTGGAGAGAAGAAGCGACGGCAGCACCGGACATCTGATGCTCTGAAGATGGTGATTCGGTTTGCAGCGACTAACTTTCATCCAGGAAAAAGACTGACGTCATTTAATTCAGATCTGCACTTTACATGCGCACTTTGTTATTGATTGCTATACGGGACGTTTACCGAATATTAGAATGTTTCTTCATGAAAAAAACAAACCCTGAACATCTCAGTGATCATGTTATTTATTTATAACTGCAGGGCAAAATAAAAAGAGAGATGATGATTATTGGTAAGGTCTCTACTTGGTTGTCTTAAATCATTTGGGACATTTTTTTGGTCAAAAAAAAATGCATAGAACAAAGAAATAGTTATACACTTTAAAAAAAATTGTTTTATTTAACACTTTAAAAACAGCTTGTTTCTAGTTTGCAGCTTTATGTCAGTGATTGCATGGGTTTCCTCTAGGTATTTCGGTTTCCTCCCTCTTTTCTAAAAGAGGCTAACTGGCTGCTTCTAATTGCCCCTAGGTATGATTTGTGAATTTACATTTACAGCATACACGAATCCACCCCTTCTATAAAGAGGCGGCCGGCGGGAGTCCTGTGTGCCTCTATTTATAATTTCGTTTAAAAATAAAATAAAATCTGCATATTTCCTACACGCAATGTGCCTATTGCCATCTCACACAAGTATTATAAAAATATATTATTATTTCTAAATATAAATGGTTGTTCCGGTGTCAGTGTACTTACTGCTCAAGCTGCTTTTCACAACAGACAGAGGAACGCGCATCTCACATCTGTTCCATTTGCGCCAGGGGCAATTTGGCCCTTTCTCCATGACTCTCTAGCTGAAGCAGAGATGAAAAACAAGTTCAAATGAGCGACACACTGGAAGTATATCTGTGATGTATTTGGATCTGTCTATATAATGGCATTAAAGCTGTAATGCCAATAATTCCATTTAAAAAATCCATAGGATTGTGCATCAGGTCATCTAATATAAGGCTGCAAAGTGTCATTCAATTCTGGTCAGTAGTAAAGGAGGAGTAGGACTTTGAAATTTCATGACTATGACATCATGATTGTACATCCGGGTCAGAAAGTGAAAAACTTGACCCATCCCATAGTATTGTTGGCATTGTTGCATAGTATAATGTTGCCAAATTATGTTTGAATCTGTACAAGCATCACGGAGCAGTTGGACTTAAATTTTAATTTAAAAAACTTAATTATGTTTTTGGTTTGAAATTTCCAAAATCAGTTTCCATGGAATTCTAGCTATTGTCCACAAGAACAAGTCTGCCAAGTATCATGTGTTTCTGATTGATGGAATTCCGTTTTTGTGATTTATTTATTATCCAGAAGAGATTCTACTCTGAATCATCAATATTAAAAACATATTGTTATGCATTTATTTTCTTTCTTTCTTTCTTTTTTATAAAACAAATGACACTTAGTAAAACATTGTAAGAGTGTTTTAGATATTTCATACATAAATACAGCTAAATCTTTGCTAACCCATTATAGGTGAGATTAGCAAGCATTTCAAATAACAATGAAAAATTAATGTCTTTTCTGCTCTCTGTGTAAATGCACACTGTAAGCATTGTCAAATAATTCTCTTACATAAAAATTACAACTGATGCAGCTATAATATTAATTAGACTTTTGAGGCCTTTAATATTTCATTCATTCATTTTCTAATCCGCTTAATCCCAATTAAGGTCGTGGGGAGGCTGGCGCCCATCTCAGCCAACTCTGGGCAAAGGCAGGGTACACCCTGGACAGCTCGCCAGGCCATTGCAGTTTTTGGACTGTGGGAGGAAACCGGGGTGCCCAAAGGAAACCCAAGCAAGCACGGGGAGAACATGCAAACTTCACATAGAAATGCCCCAAGTCCGGGAATCGAACCCGGACTTTCTTGCTGAGGCGAATGTGCTAACCACTGCGCCACCGTGCCACCCGCCCTTTATATTTAATTTATTAAATACATAACTTTCTGCCCTTATGATTCCTGCTAAAAACACATCTGACCAATTAGAAAAAAAAACCATAATAGTGCCTTCAGATGCTTGTACAGTGTCCACGATACATGCACCCTTCATGCACCCTGACAAGACCATCTCTCTGGTAAAGGGTAAAGCTGGACTAATCAGGTGACACAACTTTTACTCCAAAGTAGAATCTATATGCTCTCTAGAAACTTGAAGCCTTTTCTTCCATTTAGCTGCAATAAACGAATTCTTATGGGCACAAAATGGATTTGTCCAATACTATATGTTTTTATTGCATTTACATAGGAACGCTCTCACTCTTAAATATAGCCCTGAGTTATACTGTTGATTATTTTTATGATTCATCCTTACAAACCATTTAAGTGATCTCTGTTTCTGGTTAGTCAAGGATTTTTTTTCCTCACCACATTTCTTCTACAAAGTTGATGGTCTATCATTATCCTTCCAAGCTATAATGAGTTGCACGGTTCTTAACCCAGTTGCAGTAAATTAAGCAACCTTTGCTTTATGCAAGCCAATAATTTGAACCTTCTGAAACACAGGAACATCAGAAATATGTGATACGTCTTCTGACAGTTAGGGTTAAAAGAACTGATGTTTGCCAGCTGAAACATATAAATTATTGGAGTAGTTATCCAAGCAAAGGTAAGTATTTCTTAAATTTTATTCCAAACTTTTATAGCTAAGCAGTAACTGTGTAAATGCAGAAAATTTGAATATGAATTAAGTTTGATTCACTTTAAACAAAGAAGAAGAAAAAACAAGATAAGATTAACAGCAAGATATCTCTTTTGCAGAAAATAACTACTGAACATTCTTTAAGAAAATACATGTTATTCATAGGAAATAAATTATATATTAGTATAATAGATAATTGTTTCAATTTTAAAAGTGAATTAGGAAAAAAACCCAATAAAACTTAAAAAAATTTTAATACCTTAAGTTACAGTATTGTCAGTCATTAGACTCAGATGGCACCCATTCTGTAATATACATGAGAGCATAGAGGAATATATACACTACTAGAAGTGTTTAATGGGATTACATCTCCACTTAGGATCTTAATGATATTACATGTTTAATTTATAAAAAAAAGCAAAATATAAACAAGTTGCGATCACATGGTATAAAATATTTTAGTTTCTCCATCAGTACAAAAGCCAAAGTTCAACTCCAACAATGCTGTATATTGGAATACAGATGAAGGACTGTACAAAAGGAGGACTGAAGTCCCGGCAGCATGGATTTAGGTACGCTGTCTGAGTATTTGTCAGCACCTGGCTTCATTCACTGCTTCTTGTCTCTCCCAGCAGCCAGTAGGTTCTCAGTTTGCCCTTGCCCTTCATTTCCACATCTCCTCTCAACTCCAGCTGGAAGCAGTTAAATTCCTGTAGTACATCATGTGTGGCTGAAGACACATGGATCTTCAAGGCTGCCAGAAATATTGCCATTACTATATATAGTGCATTTATCTATTTATTTACACACAAACACACACACACACACACACACACACACACACACACACACACAC
>JBCNYH010000001.1:29333378-29348901 GCA_039654325.1 Tandanus tandanus
GGAGGGAAAGAAAGAATATATATATATCGCGAAAAAAGGGGGGAGATGTGTAGAGGGGAAAAGAAAGGGGGAGAAAACACACACACACACACACACACACACACACACACACACACACACACACACACACACACACACATAATGCCAGTGGTGTCCTCATGGACAGCCAGTGACATCATGGCCCAGATTGCCTCCTCTTACAAACACTCCCACGGTACACTGGATGTAAAATAATTAAAATTTGTTGATGTCTGGATGTTTCTCTGTAACTTTAAAAGTTTTTAAAAACAAAATCTCCTTTATTACGCATGCAATATACCACGCAAGCGGAGCAGTATTGATAAGGAAAACACGTCTAACCATCGAGTTACTTTTGGAACGTCAAGATATTTTCATTAATTTTCCTTATGTAATTGTACTCGCCAAGCTAAACGAATACAGCTTTGAACTAGAACCTCTCCATAGATGAACGTGCCCAAGTTTGGTTGCAATAGGTGGCTCCCTTCCTGAGATATTAATTTGCATTCTTTTTTCTTAATAGTGCACGTCCATCCCTCTATCCCTCCATCCTTCCGACGTAAGTGTACACATGGGAACCCTACTGCTTGGGTCACGTCATGTGACATCGTTAATGATTTAAAATAAATAAACAACTAATTCTATTCTTGTGTTACTGAAATGTTCTCTAAACCTACAGTTTCTAAATGGTGTACTTTACATGTCGAGACTATGTCTCTGTGTGTTTGGTTAACTCATTTTTATTACGTTCTATAAACAAATTATTAAAATGAATTAATCTTGATATACGTAGGCTACGTGTATGGGGTTTGAGTTCCCACCAAAAACTTGTCAAGTAAGGAAATCATATGGGAGCTCCACTTTTAGGCACTGCCTAAATCTATATATTAGTTTCTTAAGTATGGCGCTTCAGGCCAAAGGGAGCTCTGTGCTAAGAGTATTGTACAGAAGCGACTGAAAATTGCTCCATATATACCAACAAGCATGCCACTAGTCAACGGGTCAAAAAAAGTCAAGTGCCCTGTTGTGGAAAAGAAAGGAAACACTGTAACTGGCACCAGTCAGTTGCACATGGAACATAAAGCACAAAGCAGCAGAGGAAGATTGCCTGAATGCTGATGTGGTCCCCAAAAGAAAACACTCACAATGACAGTACATACGATGCACAGTGAAAAAGGCCAAATGAGCCAATTCATCTCTCATGTTTACCTGGTACGCTTCTCTTGCGAGGTCATCGTCGGCATCTCCTCTTGCCCAAGGCCGGGCAGGTTGTGACGCCACAGTGTGTCCAAAAATATCAATATAGATGAAGACAAACTCCTCCTGAGGAAGATTTGCCTTATGGAAGTTCACCATTAGCTGCCGAAAGATATCCGGAGTACAACATACAAACACCACTACAAACAAGTGAAAAAGCAAGAAAGTGAGAACATATCTTATTAAACACAAAAATATATAGACAGCATTTTTTATGACCAGAAATTTTGTTTAAATCAGATATAATATCCTATGTTTACTTGTCACCATCGCTAGTCTAAATATAGGAATCCATCAGGCCCAATTTCCTAGCACTGACTAACTGTTCAATAGACTAATGAGATTGCCTCAGCATACAGCAAGAGCAAAATATCATCCTAACACCATTAGAGAGGAATATTTAGGCCCCACAAGCGCATGCATTCAAGGTCATATATGCAGAGACAAAACAAAGCATTTTTTCATTTGAACAGAAAAACAGGAGATAAGAGATATGTTTTGAGGTACAATGCATTTTAAACAGAACAAGATACTGATTGTCCACAAAGTGGCTTTAAAATACACTGACGCTGATTTATTTTTTATTTTTATTTATTTTTTTATTCTGTGAAGGCAGCACTATAGTAAGCACTCACTTCAAATTATTTTAAAAGCACCTATTTGAAATTACCACTCTTTGCATCACTTCTTTAAGCAATTATCAGCAATATTTGATTAAAGGTCACAGTATTAAAGGTCAGAAAGCATTTTAAGCTCCAAGATTCAATTGTTCCTCAATTATGAATACAGAGAAATGTTTAACGAGCATAAAAATGATTTCTGCAGTAATCATTCATATTCTGTAATCATTCTAAGCTGCTGCTAGTTTTTTATTTTTATAATTATTTTTGTAGCCTGTTTTTTTTTTAAAGAAAAAATAAATAAATCAAGAAAAAGAAACTTCTTTGCGTGTTTCAGGGGAACTGCCATATAATGTTCACAGCATTTATGATTTCTGGCTACCCTTCAGTTGTCCAGTCGCAAGAGAGTACAGAGATATGCGTGAGCATTATATATAACAAGGTATTATATTATAAAAAGGTGTTTGTGAAAGGTTAGATGGGGTTACATACATGAATCTAATAGTGTGCTCTGCTTGAAAAAAAAAAATCTGGTTTTTTTTGTTGTTGTTTTTTTTTTTTTTATTTATTTATTTTTAACCAGAGGTTAAAAAAGAAAAAGAAGAAGAAGAGGAAGAGGAAGAAGAAGAAGAATAATTTTCACCTGTTTTGGGGATGCCCATGTTCAGCATTGAATGTATTTGTGATGTCACACTCCAAAGTAGTGTTAAGGATGAGTCATTCATTCATTCATTTGCCAAACTGCTTAATCTCATTAGGGTCACAGGAAGGCTGTCCTTAAATGACTCTGGATGGAGGTGGGGTACACCCTGAGAAGCTTACCAGTCCATTGCAGGGCCAACACACACACACACACACACACACACACACACACACACACACACACAAAACCATTTACTTGATAGGATCTTTACACAATGGGTGGCACAGTGGCATAGTGGTTACCACATCTGCCTCACAGCAAGAGTTTGAGCTCTGAAGAGTTCTGGGTTCAAGCCCTGTGCCTGGCAAGGGCATTTTCGTGTGGAGTTCTTCCTGTTCTTGCATACTCTGGTTTCCCCCCACAATCCAATGACATACACATTAAGCTAATTGGCTGTTCCAAATTACCCCTTGGTGTGAATGTGAACAGTTTTGTGTGTGTGTGTTGGCCCTGCAGTGGACTGACGAGCTGTTCAGGGTGTACCCCGCCTTCACCCAGCGGTGGTTGAGGTAGACTCCAAAATCTCCACAACCATAGTATGGACTGTTTGCCCAGGAGCAGCTTCATGCACCTCCCATTTCCCACCACTCTGCTCACTAGCAGCTAAACATAAGTTCATGACTCTCCACACACAAAGTAGTGTCCTGACATGCAGTGATGAAATTATTTGTTTATACTGACTGAAAATGACTGATATGGTAAGTTGAATATGTTTGATTTATTTTCCTTTTTTTATTTTTAACAGTTAAAAATGTTCCTGGAAGAAAGTGCTAAACAACACACACACACACACACACACACACACACACACAAACACAAACAAACATTAAGAGTTGGCAAAATGGCTGGAAACAGATTGGTAAGACATATTTTATGTCCATTTTACGTCTAATTAAAGCACTGAGTAATAGCAAAGTAATGAGGGCTGGGGGAAAGTTCAAACTATTTCCTCTAAATGCAGTCATCTATCTAAGATTTCCTGGAAGCTAACAGTCCATTAGAGTACTAAAGCTCTTACAGACCAAACTAAAACGCACAGAGTGAGCAGTGTGCAGTTCTCGAAGCTTTCATCAACTTGCATATAAAACATTACATAAACGAGCAAATGGCAGATGCATGTTAGCAGTAGATAGACAAAAGCACATCCATAAATGGGGTAAATAATATATACAGAGGACAAAATAATGATATGATCCCTTACTGATATTCTACGTTTTCCCACAGAAAAAGAAATTAATGGCATTTTATGGCAGGTATATATTAACAGAGAGACAGAATATCAACAAAACATCCAGAATAATCACTCTAAATAAAGGTTAGAAATGAATTTGCATGTGATTGTGTGAAATAAGTATTTTTTTGATCCCCAAGCAAATCATGACTTTGTATTTAGTGGAGAAACCCTTGTAATTTGGTCACCAGGCTGCTGCTTGGCAACTTTAAGCTCTCCCTCCACAGATTTTCTATAGGATTAAGGTTTGGAGTCTGACTAGGTCACTCTATGACCTAATGTACTTTTGGGTCACTGTGATGCTGGAAGGCCCTTCCACTGTGATGAGGGAAGGAGGTTCTTGTCTAAGATTTTACAGTACATGGCTCCTCCGTCCATCGTCCCCTCACTGCGGTGAAGCTGTCCTGTACCCTTAGCAAAGAAACAGCCCCAAAGCCTAATGTTTCCATGTCCATGCTTGAAGGTGGAGATCGTGTTCTTCTGGTCATAGTTAGCATTTCTCTCCCTTTAGATATGGCGAGTAGAGTTGATGCCAAAGAGCTTAGTTTTGGTCTCATCCTATCACATCACTCATGATCATCTTTACCCCACAAGGCGAGATCTTGTATGGAGCTCCAGACTGACGGTTATTGTATTTCTTCCATTTACAAATAATTGCACCAAAAGTTGTCTTCTTTCCAAGTTTCTTGCTAACGGTCTTGTAGCCCATTCCAGGGATTTCTCCAAATTTTTTTTGATGATATTATGTACTGTAGATGATGAAATATTCAAAGTCTTTGCAATTTTACATTAAGGAACATTATTCTGAAATTGTTCCATAATTTATAGAGGCAGTTTATTTGCCGATTAGTGAACATCTGCCCAGATTCCCTTTTTATACACAATCACGCTTCTGACCCTTTGCCAATTAACCAAATTATGTGCAAAATATTCCTCCAGCTGTTTCTTTTTAGAACCACTTACTTTTGCAGCCTTTTGCTGCCCGCCCAACTTTTTTGAGACCTGCTGCTTCCACAAAAATTAAAAATAAGCAAATATTTTTCATGAAATAGCAAAATGTCTCACTTTCAACATTTGACATGCTTTCTCTGTTCTTTTGTAAATAAAATATGGATTAATGAGATTTTGTGTTTCTGTTCTTATTTACATTTTACACATTGTCTCAATTTTCATTGGAATTGGGGTTGTACTTTAAATGTGAAGGATGATACTGAAGATAAACTGTTTGAAAGCTTGCTGTGACTGTCACCCTATCAGAATCAGTTCCCAAATCAAATCTGTTCATCACATGGTTACAGTGATAATTCCACATAAGTCCTACACATTTTCAACCATTCATTCTTGAGATATCAGGTTAATCAGAATATCGAACAAACACATAGACACACTGACGGATGGACAAATAGGCCAATAGTAAAAAAGTGTACACAGTGATGAAAATGAGTCTTGAGTTCCTGATTATGGCGATGTAAGCAACATGTTTGTGAAAATTTGCTGGTCGCTTAAAATTGCTTGGATCAATTTAAAAATTGAATCAGTTCCTGTACTGGTTATAGTAATAAAGATAATTTATACATACGGTCACTTTTATATCCATGTACTCCATTCTGAACCATACATACATTTCCCTTGCCTCATTTTTTTTTATTTATTACCCATTGATAGGCTGTTATCCTCCTCAGGAAAAGCAGATATTAGACAAACATACAGCTCCCAAGCAACACATTACCAGTTCCAACACCAGTTATTTCTCATACTCTCATACCCCAGCATGCACTCATGCACCTCCTTCTCAGACACAGCTCACTGGTTTCTTCACCAGCAGAGTAACTACCTAGGTTTTCCTGAGTCTCAGCACTACTGAATTTTTATTGCCCTGCTCCTTTTAAGAGGGGATGAATTCAGTTTAGTTTAATTTCTCCATGCTCCCTTTCCTTAACCATTTCAGAAGAGAAAAGAAAAGAAAAGATGCCAGATTAATGTGTAATGTGGCATGGGTAAGATCACAAGATGATAAGTTTTACTTGAAATTTTCCAGTGATCGAAAATAAACCCTTCTTTGTTTTCAGCACCAAATACACCAGAATGGGACTTTAATGCAGAAAGAATAACAAAATAAAAAAATCATAGAAGGGGTTAAAAAAAATCCACCTTTTGTTGAAGTAGCTTCATCTCACACTAAATTTTTTGCTTTTTTGTAAGATGAAGGTACTTCTCTAAAAGGTGGATTTTTTTTCTACCCCTTTTAACTAATCTTTACAAAGAGTGCAAATAACTGTGGAAGTTAATGTATGTATAAAGTTGTGAAAGTAGAGGTATTATGACTAGCAGTGGTTTCAGGAATTCAGTGGAGCCATTTTTCTGGATTTGCTTATTTACTGTATTTTACATATAAAATAAAATGCCATCTGACAGGTCTATGGGAACCGATTGTCCAAGCTGTCAGGGAGGTGGTGGATGGCATATGTTTGCCTCCCTGTCACTGATCACCAGCCAATCGTGAGCTCATGCATACAAGGGGGTGTATAGCACTTTACCTCTGAGTGTGTTATGCTTCCCCTGAATATGCATGTGCAGCAGCTCGAAAAGATGCAGGTGGAAAGCATCACATGTCTTGGAGGAAGCATGTGCTTGCTCATGTGATAGTGAGGCATCCTTGATCAGAATCATCATCAGAATCAGAATCAGAATACTTTATTTATCTTGGATGAAATTGTCGAACGGTGGGAGTTAGCTATAACTAAAAATATGACAGCAAACAGTCAGTTATTGCTTTGTTGCTTGCTAGCATACACACGAGGTAAAATGGACAACAACCTTGAATAGAAAATAAGTAATGATCCACATATTTTCATTGTTTTCTTTAATAACATATTTCTATATCTGTTTTATCAGAAAATTATTTCTGCACTGAGCCCAATATAAATATCCAGTGCAGACTGAATGAGATAATGAGAGAATTCCCTAAACTTGTATCAACTGATCCACGAAACAAGTGAACAGTGAATCTCAGGCATGACTGAAAGATTTGCTGATATTGACCAGCAGATCATGAGGGTGGTCATGATCAAACAATTCACATATTTAAGTGCTTATTTAAGAGAAGGGCTTTAACAAGCTTAATATATGAGGAAAGTAAATGTTTCACTATCTGTTTTGTTCAGTACAGGCAGTTCTCCTCCTACAACATTCCTTCTCTGCTAGCACATCACATTTACATCTACCGCATCCTACAATATTAATTAGAGCAGCCTATGTTGTTCTCCTTTGTATCTCCATAGTTTTCACTAGTCCAGCTTAATTTTTAACTGAGGCCAGATGGATTGGACATATGTAAGCAGAGTACAGTGGAACGCTGAGCTCAGTGTTGTGGATAGTTTAGTTCAGCATGGGTGCTCTTCTGTCTTGAAACCATGGAGATGTCAGGGACCGAATCTACACACATATAGAGTGGCAGCTGCAGTGGCATGATTTCCAAGAAGACCAAATGAAATCATGCTGTAAAGTCTGGGGTCTTTTGTGATAATCAGAAATATTAACTTTATTTGTCGAACTGCTTACTCCTACTAGGATGGCAGGGAGGCTGGAGCCGATCTCAGCCGACATTGGGCGAAGGCGGGTACGCCCTGAATATTGCACCATTCCATCACAGAGCCAACACACACACAACCATTTACACTCTCACTCACACCTAGGGGCAATTTGGAATAGCCAGTTAGCTTAAGGTGGGAGGAAAAGCCAGTTAGCTTTGGACTGTGGCAGGAAAATCCGAATACCCGGAGGAAACCCATGCAAGCTCAGGAGAACATGCAAACTCCACACAGAAACGCCCTCACCAAGCCCGGGACTTGAACTCAGGACTTTCTTGTTATGAGGAGGCCATGCTAACCACTACACCACTAAGCCACTCAATATCTAATCTGAAATGTAATTTGTAAATGGAAATCACACTTATGGAATCTGTCCTGAAGTCTAAGCTTAAAACACTGCTCACTCAATCACTGAACCGCTTAATCCAATTAGTCTATCTTAGCTGACTCTGGGCACAGGTAGTGTACACCCTGAACAGCTCACCAGACTATTGCAGGGCAAATTTGAAGACAAGTAGCCTAATAAGCATGTCTTTGGACTGTGGGAGGAAACCAGAGAACCTAAAGGAAACCCACGCAGTCACAGGGAGAATGCAAACACTACATAGAAACAATTGTTTATAATGCCTAGGTGGCAGCTGGTGCAATTCCCCCATCAGGGCATTTAGTTATATAGGTATTTTGTTTGGAATCTAAAATAGCCAAAATATCTCATTTTGGTTGTTATGGTTAAAGACAGGGTTCTGATTTTAAATGACAGATTTTATATATAATCATGATTGCTTACTTGAAACATATTGATAGACTTATGCATATATAAAAAAGAGTATTCACCCTGTGTCCAGACAGTCATATTCACAAATAAAACCTGCCCTCTAGATTTATCTCTTCCAGACATGGCCTTCTGTTACAGAATGATGACATTTTACATGTCACTTGAAATTGTGGGTTGAATAAGAATGAAGTACTAAATGAGAGTGAATCCTTCATCAAGGCTTGCTGATTGCTGAAACCCTAATATTGAACGGATGCAGAACAGGTCTTGGTCATGATTTAAAGTTAGTCGATTCAAGCACTGCGTGCAAGAGGCAATCTTCATCAGGACATTTCCACTGATGGAAGTAACTGATTCACTACCTGATATTGTTCAGCACAAATTAGCCCATTCCTCAGTGATACATCAAGTGATTACGAGACCAATGTATTTCACCAATACTGGTCATTGTCAGCATGCCATGGCCCCTTGTTAAATTAAACACAGAATAATTTTTTGATGCTTACTCTAGTAGTATGGTTCATAAAGCTTAGCCAGGTGGTATTACTAGTATTCATGACTGTTAGAAGTGGAAGGGCATCTCTTGTCCTTCTCCTGTTGATGAGAATGCAATATGTATTTCTTGTGACATATTGAGAAGTGTTTCCTGTCAGCTGGGAATTGAGGAAAAGGTCACAGCTTCTGAGGTGAGCTCAGAATAGGTGCAGGAAGTGAAGACTCAAATACAGATCCACTTTAACAGACTGGTAACCTTGCAACCTGTCTATCTCATCTCCATTTCCCCTTGATCGCTCTCACACTAACCCCCTAACCCCCCTTTTATTCCACTTTCTTTATAACAAGCTTCTTCATAGGAATACACAGGGAGATAATCAGATGTCTTAGTTAAGGGTCACGATATAAATCCCTTAAAGAGACAGGCACAGAAGCAAGAGCATGCACATGGATATCAAACACTTTGTTAAAGGTTCTGCTGCATCGCTCGTCTATGTTATAAGTGAGCAAATCCCCTTTCATGAAAATAATATAGCATTGTATTTGAACCGTGGTAGATTTTATGGTACTCTTTCATTAAACTATATATATATTTAAAAAATGGCAAATACTCAGACAACACTGACTGAAAAGAACAGCTGAATTACATATTGTAGTGCTCTGCCTTTGCAGCATACACTAGATGGCCATAAACCTGGGATAAATTTGGCAAATGATGAAGTCTGTTTTCACAGGAAATGCCAATGGATCTGATACAATATGCTGGACTTCCTTATACGGTGACCTCTAATTATAAAGGTTGAGTGGATGTTTTCATTTTATGTATTTATTTATAATAATAAAAGAAAACATTCTATTATAATAAAAAAGTAATAAAACATCCTATTATTGGGATATACATTTCATATTACATTTAAATTTCACAAATGTAAGCAGCACCATGGCAAAATGCTGGATGTTCAACCCTTTTTCTCAATCTGACAACCTCACCAGTATATTGCTCTTCTGTAAATTAATGCTAATTTATTCCAACCTTTAACACTGCCCTTATCTGTACATAACTGCTCACATAACTTATTTGTACATAATCTGTACATGACTATTTCCACCTTTTACACTGCTCTTATCTGTATCTGTACATAACTGCTCCTAACTGTACATACTACATATACTGTATATATTGTACTTGCTGCTCTCTGTACTTCTGATTAGACGCTAAACTGTATTTCGTTACTCTGTATTCATACGTGTGTAATGACAATAAAGTTGAATCTATCTATCTATCTAATGTATTTTTTGTTAGCACCATGCCACCCACTAACTGTATTGTGAACTATTTAAATGTTGTATTAGGTTGTTGTTTTGCACAAATTACTTACATATATATATATTTAAAAATTATTATTATTATTATTATTATTTTTTTTTAATCTTAATGTGTGTTGTTGTTGTTTCTGTTTTCAGATATAATGTTAAACTTTAGTGATAGAATAGTGAATAATGGAGATGGTGAAATAATTTAAAGAATAGAATGTTTTAAATGTTTTTTTTATTATTTAGGTTATTTATATTTAAAGATTCACATTAATAAATAATTTTATGTAATATATCCCTAGCAAAAAGAACCTTGCTGACATAATTTTGTCCAAATGCTAATCACACATTAATCATATGATAAAACTCCATGAGCAGTTTGTTCTCCTCAGTGGAGACATAAATCCTAATCCAGTGGTAAAATGCACAGCAACAGAGGTGCCAAATTAGATAAACAGAATAAAAATGTAATTGTATGCCAAAATGGAAATGTGCAAAGTATTCAAGGAGGATACTGTGAGAAGAACCAGACTTAAAGGGAACATTCATTCATTTTCTGAACCGCTTAATCCTAATTAGGGTCACGGGGAGGCTGGCGCTGGCTATGGGCGAGGGCAGAGTACACCCCGGACAGCTCGCCAGGCCATCGCAGGGCAGAAACACGCTGACGGCAACTCAATGGCCTACTTTTTACAAAAATCAGCAATGGTTCTTTTACATGCCTCTCACCAGTGACAGTGAGAGACATGGCAGCCTTTAATAACCCAGTTAGCTGCACTGGGGGGACAGCAGTGACAACCCGTTGATAGTGGGGCTTGAACCACTGTGCCGCCCCCGCAAATAATTCAATTTCTTAAAAATGTTGACTTCACCAGCTAAGCCTTGGAGTCACCAAGTCTTATAAATAATCCCATAAACTCAGAAGACATGCCGGTGGGTTCAGCTAGCCTTCAGGCTTGGAACTAAATACATTTTGATTTTACTGTAGATATTAAATGGTTCTTTGCACTTAATGGATAATATGCTCAGTCATTTTCTGAAAAATTCATTTAGCGAGAGCATGTTGATGTAAAGGTTAGCATGTCCGCCTCACATGCAAGAAGGTCTAGGGTTCAAGCCTGTTGCAGAGCGAGAGTGTTTCTGTGTGGAGTTTGCATGTTTTAACAGTGTTTGCTTGGGTTACCTCTGGGTACTTCCGGATTCCTCCCACAGTCCAGAGACATGTGCATTAGGCTAACAGGGTACTTGTGATTTCCCATTTTAATGTGAATGTGAGTGTGAATGGTTGTGTCTTTGTGTTTCTGTGTGTTGGCCCTGCAATGGTCTGGCAAGCTCTTTAAGGTGTGACCCACCTCGTCCTGGAGTTGGCTGGGATGGGCTCCAGTCTCCCCTTACAAAGGATAAAGTGGTTCGGAAATAAATAACATGAAATGAATTAATTCTTTTAGCTTCAGTGAACCCTTTATCTTAGTTAGGGTTGTGGTGGACAACCTATGCCAGAAACACTGTGGGTACCACACTCTGGTTGGGTGCACACATGTTCACATCTAGGGAGAAGCAATTAATGCAGCGATTTAACCTCCTGGTACTTTTCAGGAGATGTGGAGAAACTATACTGGGAGGGATCCTGACAAAACACATGAAAACATGAGGAATAGTGGAATTGTACTCATTGCCATAAACAATTGTACTGAGAAAGGGCAACCAGCTTTACATGTGTTGAAAGGATAGATGCTTTTGATCAGATGTGCAGTTTGTTGTGGGGTTCAACGATTCTAAACAACAACTAAATATGAGCTGTGTAATAATAAAAAAGGATAACGCACCCCCCTTAAGAGGAAACCATGGTTCAGTACTAGTTTAGTATATAACGTAACTACAGTTAGGTCAATGGGATTGTGTAACATGGAATTCAGCTGCTTATTTGCTGACAAATTAGAGCCACTCACCTCTACCCTCCTCTTTTATCTTATGCAGATGCTCAGAGTAGTTTATGGGCCTGCTCTCCTCTTCAAACACAAGGTCCACTGTGGTGATGTTGGCATCATGCAACTCCATATAAAGACCCTCAACAGTAAAATAGCACTCCCGCTCACTCATTTTGCTGTCTCCAAACATTAACAGAGCATGCTGGTTCCAGCCAAAGTGTCTACACACATGAAGGCCAAACTCACCCAGCTTTTTGTGTGTAGGGCCTGTGTTGGTAATGGACGGGTAGAGCCCGTCACGGCTGAAGCCTATTGCTGGTGCCCCTGCTGTGATCATTGGTAGACCCCAATGTGTGGTGAAGAGGCCCACAGGAGAGGCTGTGTAGTCGCATCCTGGGCCAATGAAAGCCCATGGCTCATGAGTGAACTTCAGGTCCACAGCCATTAGTGGGGCAACAGACTCAGAGCAAATACCATCAGCATTCTCACTATTATTAAAAACATGCCGCAGTCTGTACCCAGGCAGGAGCGAAGAGTCCGCGTTGATGAGTTCTATTCCATGCAGTAGGGCAGGTGCAACACGTGGCCAGGCCCAGGGGTATGAGGTATTGTCCTTAGGCAAAATGACAGCCAATGTAATGTTTTCTTGTTTGTGCATGTGCTTGTGTCGCTCACTGGGATGGGAAGGTCTGGGATGGATAGAAACAGAAGGACAGCAGAGCAGGAGCAACAGCAACGGGGCTACAGAGAATCTGCCACCCTCTGACCACAGCGGCAACCTCATGGCTCCACACTTAACTCAGTTAAGAGCCTGGAACACTGTGTTCACACACACACACACACACACACACACACACACACACACACACACACACACACACACACAAATGGAAATCTTTAGGCCTGTATACAGGGAAATCACTACATTTCCACACATGAATGCAAAATATTGTGATAGTACAGTATTTGAATTTAAGTTTCTTTAATCTTATATATATATTTTTACATGTATAATTTTATATTAATTGTATTCTCAAGCCTCATTTTACCATAATGTCAAGAAGTGAAAAGGAAAAAAATAAAATGACTAAGAAGATCTAATTTAAAATGTAATTGTTTTGGTGTGAATTCAAAAAAATGTGCAAAAAATAACCATAAATGGTAAAGATGAACTAAATAAAGATTATTATTTTAAATTGCCAGTACAAATAGACAATTCGATCATGTAATCAGGAAAGCAAAAGCAACTGTGTGTATGTCGATGGTGTACATTTATCTTTTAGTGAGTAGTCTAAATGCTGGACGGTTTAACCTGTACATTTAAAATATACAGTATATTTGTTTTTATAATTTTATTAGGTGTCCGGAAGCAAACTTGATCACACCACTAGTACTAAAATCTAGTCACAAGTTGGACCTACATATGCTTTTGAAACAGTCAGAATGTACTGAGCAGGATTTTCCATAACTGCCCTCCATTTATCTCCATGAGATCAAATTAGATTGATTTTTAAGTTAGATGCCTGATATGAGCCCTGAATAATTACACATGCTTAAAAAAATTTAATTACCACAAAGTCAGAGCATTTATTCACAACTTATCCTGTCCCAAGCTTTTTGTGAAATAACACACTAGGTTAATGTTGTAATTCAAAAGGAATATTATTAGTTAAAAAAAAAATAATAATAATGCACTAAAATTATGCTAATTTCAGTTAAGTACATTCTTTTGGATTCCTTATAGGGATTGCCCCAAATAAAACTTAGTAAACAGGTAAAAACTATAAAAACGGCTTTACTGTGAAGTGTCAGTACAGTTATGCCTTCAACCTATAGAGCTTCATCCAGAGTAAACAGAAATTTGCATCCAGTATTAAAGGAGAGGTTCTTGCACAAGTAAAAGGAAGATTGTAAAATAAATAGTCAGAAACAACAAAAAGGTAAGACTTTTGTAAAGTGAAAAACCTAATGGCTAAAACTCTGAAATTAGGATGTAATATTTAAAAAAGAATTTCCTCCTGTGGTAATTTGTTTGTGAGAAATGTTTTTAAAGTAGAGTTGGTATAGTAGTTTTTTCCTTGCCACCGTCAACACAGACTTGCTAATTAGTTAAATTCTTTACCAGATTTGTCTAACTATGTAAAGCTGCTTCGCAACAATATGAATTGCAAAAACTCTACAGAAACACAATTGAATTGATGCATACTGTACATCGACAATGTACATAGTGCTGCACTATGTGTCAGTGCTTCTTATAAAATTATTTTCATATGTTTCTTTAATTCCTACACTGTAGAATAAACTAAAAAGACAGTGCAGGAAAAAGGCAGTTGCACTAAAGTCAATCTACAGATGCGCTTTTTGTACGTCTGTAAATCAGAGTTAAAGATTTGCTGATCAAATTTACAAGTAAATATGTTAAGTATAGATTTTTTTTTCCTAATATAAAAACAACATTCCCAAGCCAAGGATGCATGCAAAAGTGATCACTAATCAAAACAAATGCCTGTAAGTGTAATTGAATAATGATACTTGGGAATGTTCTGAGGTAATGATGTAGAAAAATGTCCAAAAGCAAAAAGCACTTCCCCATCACTACAGTTTCCATCCTCTCAGCCATCTACCCATCAGCCAGTTCAATCCAATTATAGTGTACTCACCACTTACCCGCATGGGCAGCTCTGACAAGAGTCGGCGCAGAACATTACAGCTTCTCACTAAGTTTCAGACTGCTCTAATGCTGTGGGTGTCCTGCCCAGGCAGAGCCCTTTCACCAGCGTTGATTTCTTCAAACTACATTAACGAAAATAAAACACAGCTTATTTCCATGTCCGGCGGTTCTCTGTGCAGTTGCTGGGGTGGTTATTGCTCTCAACTGCTGCTGTCACTGGTGGTGGATGAGAGTGAGAGAGAGAGAGAGAGAGAGAGAGAGAGAGAGAGAGAGAGAGAGAGAGAGATATCCGATGAATCCGTGAATCACACTGGGGGAGTGGTCCCTCATTTCAGAAGTATACACAGTTGTAGGTTGAATCATCAGACACATAAGAGCCTGAAGAAACAAGTAAATTATCCATCCTGAGATTTCACCTGTACTGTTCAAGTCAGCAGGAGACAAATAAATGTGTTCATTTCTTAGTAAAGCACTCCGATGGCTCGCACAACTACAAACACTTCCCAAATAGTGTAAGAATATGCTTTTAAATCATCCACAGAAGCCAATAAATCCATAAATCCACACAATGCAAGACACGCTGAGCCAAAGAGTCAGTCATTCATCATGAACATGGAAGATCTGGTTTAAATGCTTATTCATGCTGACAGCATTTCTGAAGCTCCAGATTTGAAGTAACAGCATGGAGAACTCTGCATCACCTGCAATAAAGAGCAAGGGCAGAATCTTCAGTATGTCTGTGTAATATAGTGATGCAGGGAAATGTTGGCTCTGCTACAAGCTGGAGTATCCTGACCGAACAGCAGCCTGGCGTCAGACTGAGGAGATGCCTGAGTAACACTGTAAGACTGTGTGTGTGTGTGTGTGTGTGTGTGTGTGTGTGTGTGTGTGTGTGTGTGTGTGTGTGTGTGTGTGTGTGTG
>JBCNYH010000001.1:29349001-29360300 GCA_039654325.1 Tandanus tandanus
GTGTGTGTGTGTGTGTGTGTGTGTGTGTGTGTGTGTGTGTGTGTGTGTGTGTGTGTGTGTGTGTGTGTGTTCACCTTAGTCCACATATCTTTTCCTCTAATGTCCTCTCTCTTTCCACAAGAGGGAGGGAGAAGAAAAGGGAGAGAGGTTGTGAAACGGAATGATTAATAAGCATTCACTATGTTTCTGCTCTGTATCTTTCACATCAGTGAAAAAAAAAAAAAAAACTCTGCAAATTTTTTCAAAATGTCCCAATATGGTTATGTTTCCTTTACTCCTCTGTATGAAAGTCTGAATCATGTTAAACTAACCAGATCTGTGTTGTGTAAGTGTTTTAAGACACTACCTGTGTTAAAACATCTCTTAAGTGTTCTCTGGCAGTTAAATATTCTTCTTGTACCTGGAAGGGGTTATAATTCTTCCCATCAACATCCTTTACTCTTGTTATCCTGCTAGCCACTACACGTGACGTTTACAAATGAATAATGTTATAACCAGTAAGCCATAAAACCATAAACAGTGAAAAGATGCTGTTTGTCCCAGGGTCAGATCCCTGCTCTAAATCTTCCCGAATTCTAAACTGGCTTTGACCAGAGCTCATATCTTTCTCTCGATCAAAAAGCACATAAACAACCCTTGGTAGACTTCCCTATTTACTGAAACTCAACAGGGCTTAGTTTCCCAAAAGCATAGCTATGACCTCTGGTAGTGAATGTTCACTGTGTATGCTGTACTATTAAAGTAGGATCATTATGCACAGATAAGCTTTTTCTCTCTTTGAAATTACATTACAGAACCACTACACTGAATTTATAGTTGTAAAGTACAAATGACTCATGGTACTCAACAGCTCCTTCTAATGTTCCCTTAAACTCACTATACCTTTTGTAGTATCTATTTGCAACAACAACAATAATAATAATAATAATCATCATCATCATCATCATCATCATCATAATAAATCTATATATTAAAATCATATGAAGAACCATTAATTCATTCATTCATTCATTTTCTGAACCGCTTAATCCCAATTAGAGTCACGGGGAGGCTAGCGCCCATCTCAGCCGACTCTGGGCGAGGGCAGAGTACACCCTGGACAGCCATCACAGCATATGGAGAACCAATTACAATTAAACATTTCATACTAGGGCTCATTGCACTGTCCTAATCTAAAAAGAAATAAATAATAATAGTGAAAAAATAACACTAAATATGGTGTCTTTATAACCCTAAACAAAATTAGTAATCAAAATTCAAAAGTGCCCTTGTGGTTTGTGTAGAATGTGCACTGGATCGGTTCTGTTGGCCGTGCAGAGAAAGTGCCACAGTCTGATGGATAGGGTTACCAAAACAGGATGCAACACAATAGTGCTCCCTCCTCCCCTCCCTCTCCTACTCTTTCAATTTGCCTTATCTTCCTCCCTCTCCCTACATCAGTCAGCAGCCAATTTTCTCATTCATGAAATTCACAAATACTTCAGCTGAACAAAGTGAAGTCTGAAAACACCACAAATGAAAGTCTGTTCACTGACATGCAGAACATCCGAAAGTATTAGTAAACAGTATTCTTTTTTTTTTTAATAGATAAAATTACACAATATTAGACATTGATGCTGTTTGGCTCTTTACTCCACCAGGAAAATCCTCCTTAATGGGGAGCACTGGAGTCTTCTCTCCAGAGATCTCTAGAATGAGATGCAAGATCAGTCATGGAGCAGTCTGCCACAGTAGGCCGATGTACTATGCTTGAGCATACATCAGCTTAAGTTAAATTATTTTTGCGTTGTTTAGCAAATGATTCTTAAAAACAAATTTGTTAAAATGTTGTTATTTCTTAATAATATAAGACTGTGTGCATTTGTGTCTGTGGTCATCTGTTACAGTCAGCCTCATATGAAGAAAAAATGTCTTACTAATAAATTTTATAACTAACACGAGCTCTTTAGTAGCATTTCTAATTATAAAAGTTAATTAGTAGTTTCAGGTTTAAAGAGGACATGCTGCAGTGAAGGGCAACATGGTGGTGTAGTGGTTAGCATGTCCATTTCACAGCAAGAGGCTCCTGGGTTTAATTCCCAGGCTCGGCAAAGGCGTTTCTGTGTGGACTTTGCATGTTCTCCCCGTGTTTGTGTGGGTTTCCTCGGGGTACTCCGGTTTCCTCCCACAGTCCAAAGACATGAACTTTAGGCTAACTGGCTGTTCCAAATTCCCAAGGAGTGAGTGTGAATGGTTGTGAGTGTTGGCCCTGTGATTGACTGTCAAACTGTTCATGGTATACCCTGCCTTCGCAAGATTTGGCCTACCATGACCCTAGTAGGGTAAATCGGTTCGGCAAATGAATGAGCACCAGATGGAAGTTATGAGACGATTCACCCCATTGTGCCTGCGTGCTTCAAGAGATCCACCTTTGTCCCGGTGCCGAAGCACAACAAACCCTCCAGCCTGAATGACTACCGCCCTGTGGCTCTGACATCTGCGGTCATGAAGGTGTTCGAGAGGCTTGTAAAGAACTCCATCTGCTCCTCCATCTCCAGCTCCATCGACCCTCTGCAGTTCACCTACCATCCAAACAGATTGATGGAGGATGCAATCTCCCACAGCCTACACACCACCCTCACACAAGTGGACAGTAAAAATGACAGTAAAAAAACTACGTGAGCCTGCTGTTCAACACTGTGATCCCACTCAGGCTGTTCACCAAGCTGAGGGACTTGGGACTGAACAGCTGTGTAGATGGATGCTGGACTTTCTCACGGACAGACCCTAACCACTTGGATCTGATCTGCCCTTGCTGCAGGACATCTACACCAGGCGCTGCCGGAGCAGAGCCGTCAAGATCATCAGGGACATCTCCCACCCCAGCAACTGGCTGTTTCAGCGGCTGAACTCAGGCAAACGGTTCTGCAGTCTGACAACAAGGACTGAGAGACTCAGGAGGAGCTTTTACCTGCAGAGTATAAAGCTCCTCAACTAAACCATGTCTCACCATCCATACTAACTTTGGACAATTTACACTACAATGTCTCACTAAGTGCACATCTTATTGTTTGCAATGTCATTTGACATTGTCATTTCAGTATCATAATTGCACATGGTCACTTTTCATATGTTGCAACTGTCACTTTCTGCTGCTGCTGTTTGTTACTTATTTATTGCTTACGGTTAGATTTACGTGTTGTGTATTTTTTTGTATATATTTTTAGAACACATTTTTTCCTGTATATTTTTGGTTACTCTAGCTTTATTTCCCTCCTACTTTTTGTTAAATATACGCACAGTCTGAGGAGTGATTCAGAATAACATTTCACTGCAAGTTGTACGTGTATAACTGTACATGTGGCAAATAAAATTCTTCAATTCTGAATCTTGATTCTGAGCCTGATCTCTGTTGCTCAGAATCAGGTCCTTCAACTCCCCCTTCTGGCAGAACATGAAATATACATGTGCTAACATGCACAAACAAACAGGGCCTGTTCGAATTACTAGCATTTCAATAGCTTATATACATGCATACAGTAGAGTGCAATGAAGATTATACACCACCACTTTTGTTTAAAAGGGCTCCTAATAAAAAGAACAATGCTACTGTAGGAAATGAGAACCAAAAAAATTATTCCGACAAGTATATTGAGGTAAAAGTATGGTTAATAAATAAAAACACTGAAAATACCAATTTTTCAGAAAAATTGAAAGGTGCCGCAAATTTTATTTTTTGGACTTTTGCAAAGCATGAATGAACTTCAAACCATATGGAATGGTTTAGCGAGTGAAGAAATAAAAAAATACAGTACACTTATACAACTTAACAAAATTAAGACAAATCAGAAACCAAGTACTATTCAAGTATTTATATCTAATAAAATAATATATTAATAGTATATAAATCTAATAATAATAAGGAATTTAAAGCGGAGGAGTGGCCTGAGTTCCCACTACAAGTGTCTCCAACCTTGTTGGGCATTGCTTAAAAATATTCACTGCTGTTATTGACACCTGTCAGAGAGAGAATAACAGCAGTGAATATTTTTAAGCAATGCCCAAAAAAATAAATTCCTTATTATTATTCGAATTGTGCACATTGACGTCCCTTTTTAATCCCATCCACAATTTTTTAGTAGGTAATAATAATAATAATAATAATAATAATAATAATAATAATAATGGATTACTGATCAGAAGGTCGAGGGTTCAAGCCCCACTATCACCGAGTAGTCACTGCTGTCCCCCAGTGCAGCTAACTGGGTTATCAAAGGCCAGTCATGTCTCTCACTGTCTGTGGTGAGAGGCATGTAATAAAACCATTGCTGATTTTCGTAAAGAGTAGGCTGCATTGCCGTCAGCGTGTTTCTGCCCTGCAATGGCCTGGCGAGCTGTCCAGGGTGTATTCTGCCCTTGCCCAGAGTCGACTGAGATGGGCGCCAGTCTCCCCACGTCCCTAATTAGGATTAAGCGGTTCAGAAAATGAATGAATGAATGAATATATACATATAATTTATTATTATGATTATTAGTGGAAGGCTTTATTTTTTATTACATATTATTTTTTATTGTCATGGGTATGATTGGAAATGCTGTACTACTGTGTGCAAAGTTTATATTGTAATGAATGGGAAATAGTTCTACAGTACATTTCTATATCCCAATATTTCTAATGCTTCTGAAGTTTAACATTGTTTCCATCCACAATAATATAGCTTACAAAATTCTAATTTAACACTTACGAACGTTTACTTAACCATTGGGTAATTTTTGCAACACAAGCTTACAGTCTACTGGTTGAAGAGAGGGAGATGTTTTCCTCTCCATGTCGTATCTACCATTTGCCTGTAGCGTGATTTACTGTTTCCTTTGATAAGTCCTAAGATGGTTGGTACATTTGCAAATGTGAAAATGTAGCAGAGCTTATATGTGGACAGGCAGCGATAGGCTGTTCCAATACTGATGCTTATTTGAATACTCAAATAAGTTTTAAGGGGAAAACCCAGTGATTGTATTTCACACACACCTTTTCAAACACTGCTGAACGTGTGTCACATGTGCCACAGAAGCAGGCTGAAAAATATTAGCCTAAATGAAGATCAAATCTGGGGTTGTTTCCATCTCTGCAATCACCTGAGTGGCTTTAGTGTCACTGGGCAGCTGCATAAATGTACAAATAAATGCTGCATACAGTCTGGGCTATATGGAAATCAGCCATATGTCACCTCTTAATATCATTCTGTGTATTTTTCTTGTGACTGTTAGTGGTGCTCTTGTACAATAGTTCACTTGAAGACATTTGTTATCAGCAAATAATCGGGTAAAATGATGTCTTTCTATCTTTGGAGGATGGGGAATTGGCACTTAGGCTTGTTATCAGATTTATAACAGCCACATCGGGTGCTTTTCATTCACAAGGTTCAGCTGGAGCTTAAATCAATGTATACTTTTTATAAAAATTATGTACATTGCATTAATAGTTATATTTGGATGATATACCATTAAGATGGAGAAAACATATGACAAATAAAATATATATGCATTTAATTATCAGCAAAAAAAAAAAACCCTTGATATGTGAATAGATGCAGCGAATAGACGGCCAGGCAGCCATGCTGGCACGGAGGAAAGTGATAGAGAGACTGCAGTGAAGGAAAATAAAGAAATCAATAATTATTCAACTCTATGTAACCTTATTTCACCTTCTAAAATGGATCTGATAATCACATTTTACTGTTATTGGTACCCGCTGGATTTCAGCACTGAACAGGGAAACAAGCATTAACCTACTGATTCTGGCTGACTTGCTCTGCTTACTCCCACACATCTTTAATCATCAGCTCATATGAGTCTGCCAGGAACTGTTCTAGTTAAAAATGATATATTTTTTCCCCTTGCAGAAATCATGTTGGACTGAATATGACTTGTGTTTACAGAAATATTTATTTTCTCAGAACCCTGATATTCAACACCACATGGAACCATCTAGCACCAGACCTAGACAGGAAAAAGGAAAATGATTCAATGAGAATCAACAAATGCAAAATATTGATTAGTGTAAAACACTGTAAAATTCACTCAAGCCTATAGTCACATTAATGTGAATCCATTATTAATGTTCCATTTTCATATACAGTACCTAACAGTACATACAATATTGCTTTTGGGTTGAACATTTGCTTTTGAATATTGCAGTTTAATAGGAAATGCAATTTCACATAAAACGCATGACATTTTAGAATGTTGCATGCCAAAGTAATAATTCTACAGTCCTGTTTGCAAATGTGTAGCGGCACTGTGACGTAGCAGTTAGCATATCCGCCTCACAACAAGAAGGTCGTGGGTTCAATTTCCGAGCTTGGCGTTTCTTGGTGTTTGCATGTTCTCCCTGCACTTATGTGGGTTTCCTCCAGGTACTCTGGTTTCCTCTCACAGTCCAAACACATGCTCATTAGGCTAACTGACTGTTCCAAATTGATCCTA
Organism: Tandanus tandanus; assembly: GCA_039654325.1. NCBI lineage: Eukaryota > Metazoa > Chordata > Actinopteri > Siluriformes > Plotosidae > Tandanus > Tandanus tandanus. The sequence goes on from JBCNYH010000001.1 coordinate 29,355,467, forward strand.
GGTGTGTGTGTGTGTGTGTGTGTGTGTGTGTGTGTGTGTGTGTGTGTGTGTGTGTGTTGCCTGTGATGGAGGGTGTACCCCACCTTTGCCCAGTGTTGGCTGAGATAGGCACTAGCCTCCTATGGTTGCGCCTAGTATGATTAAATGGCTAGCAGTTAGCTGCTATAAAAAAATATGATTAATACAGTTAAATCACTAAAAGAAATGATAGTAGCTAGTTATAGTTAGAGTAGTTAGAGACAAAAAGAGATGGCCAGCAATAAATGTTCTTTACAAGAGAAGCGACAGTAGCACTGTCTGCACAGCAAATGGCATCCAGTGATCTGTTATGACACAATTAGAATCAGGCTACACTGTTTTTGAAAGGTGGGAGACTAAAAGCTGAGGCAAGCAGATGTTTGAGAATTAATCACACACTGATTTGCAGTCCAAAGAAAAACAAAAGTCACTTTTCTTATCACCTTATACACCGTTTCGAAGGGGATGTAACCAAAGGAGGTGTAACATGATCTGAGAATGGGTTCCTGCACTTACCAACTGAAAAAAACGTCATCATATATATCATATAATAATAATATCATCATCATCATATTTCGCTTGGTATGGGGTTGTGTCACGGGGGCAGCAGCCTAAGCAGTGAACTGAACCAGCAACCTTTCAAACCCAAACTTGCTTCTCTAGGCTTTACACTACAGAAGTTAATAAATCAAAAACCTCAAAAGAGAAGGGTTTATTTAACAGTTTAGAGTACGTCTTTGGGCCTGCAAAGGTTACCAGTTGCAAGTGTAGCTCATTTATAGTAATTTAATATTCATCCATTTGCTGAACCACTTAATCCTCCTAAGGTTGCAGTGGGGGCTGGAGCCTATCAGCTGAACTCCACACAGAAACACCCTCGCTGAGCCCAGGACTCAAACCAAGGACCTTCTTGCTGTGAAGTAGATGCACTAATTAATGAATCTAACAATGAGCACCTCTCGGTTTTACTTCATCCTGAAATAGTTCCCTTCAAAATAAATTGTTTCTCAAAGCAGGTATTTTGCTCTGGCACACACAACACCATAATTGTGATCCCACATCTGTTATTCATACTGTGGTTATTCGTTGGGTTTTTTTTTTGGTATACAAACAGAAATACCTACAAAACATTGACTAATATATTTTATACCTCTACATGCTGAGTGTCAGTGTAAGTCTGTTGGGCATTTACACCCGAGCCTAGTGGCTCATCAGGCCGGTGCTTATCCCCGGTTTCTGTAGCGTGAAGCGACTAGGAGTTCAACTCCTCCCGGATGGGATGCTAGTCCATCGTAGGTTACCTTCCCAGTTTGTTTTTTACTGGTTCCCATTTATACTGCTGGGTGGACAGAAGCACACTTATGGTTAAGACCTTGCCCGGGGGTCTAATGGGGATTCGAACCCACGACCTCCTGATCATGAGCCCAGCACCCTCACCACTACGCCACCGGCTATAATACTATTCTATAATTATAATGCACCCTAGAAAGTATTGGTAATTTATTTATTATTATCATCATCAATAAACAGATTTCTATTCATCCATTAGTTTATGGAGTGTAACATTTTTTCCAGAAATACTCCAACTTTAAATCATTACTTAATTATTAATTCTTGGTAATAATTTTGTTTCTTAAAACTTAGACATAAAAGATTTCACTAGAGTGTAAGAGTTTTTATATATGTAATCTTACTCTCCTTACAATATTGCAATATTCAGGGTGCCATTGTTCTGTTTTGAATTGCCATACAGTTGTTAAACTTTGCACATGTTTAGATATCAATGAACACAATTTCCTCCGGAATCAATAAAGAATTCTGATTCTGATCTTGTTAACCTCCATCTAGTGTCATACCCTTGTACCTGTAACTTAAACAGCTTGCAAAATAATAAAGAAACATTATGATCTCACTTTTGGTACCTTTTTTTTTTTAACAGGGCTCAAGTGTAGATCATCAGATATAATGTTAATTAGCTAAAAAAAAAAGAAGCTTAGATCACATAAAAAATCTTACCCAGCATTTAGAATAAATGTTTTACTGAGCATAATGAACGATTTTTGCCAATGTTCACTGTCATTTTTAAGTAGGATTATTTATACTGTACGGATGAATGAGAAAAAATAATGCTTGTGTCATAATTTGAAGGGCACACACATACTTGCTGAACTGCAAAAAATGGAGGCATTGAAAATGCTTTTTAAATCATCCTTTTTATGAGTGCAGTTCAGTGTGATTTTACTAAAGACCTTAACAGAAACAATAACAGACATTTTTGTGGTATGTTGATAAAATTCTAGCTTACTAACCTACTGTGTTTTTTTTTTTTTTCCACAAAGGAGAACTGCTAATGTGATCACTTTTCTGAGAGATGGCCTTTTATCAACACTTGATGCACCACTACAAAATAAGTCTATAATATTGTGATTCAAGATGTCTAAGTACTTTTCTTCAGACTCTGTGCCAGTAGTCAAACCTTCTGCTCCTGACTGGGACACGGAAAAGAACCTAAATGCAGACATGAAAGGAACAGAATCAAAGATCAACGGTGCTGTTTTGGAGCCAAGTACACTACCCTGGCCTGAAGACAACACTGATAAATTTGACAAGGTAAAAAAAGCAGCATCTGATACCCAGCTAGAGCAGGGTGAAACTGATCTTGTAGGAGCGAAGGAGAGTGAGGGATCAGATAGCGGGTCTGTCCGTGGTGGAGTAAGCAGGACTGAGAGTGAGAGAGAGTTGGGTGGACGAGAAAAGCGGGCATCATATGAAGACTATGTGGTGGAAAAGCTGCCTGAGCTAGGAGAAAAGGTTCCACACTTGGAGGTTGAGGTGGAGGAGTTAAACAGTATGCCAGAGAAAGCAGCCGGTGTCTTCGATTCAAGTGTATGCATCTTGCGCTCCACCAGCATGCCTAATCCGCCCAGGTGCCAATCGGAAATATGGGAGGAGGAGAATCATGCCTTCATTGGCTGTCAAGACACACCTCCAGATGTATACTACCATGACTATTGCCAACAGAACAGCGTGCGAATCTGTGAGCAACAAATCTTGTTTTCATGTTTCAATCTTGTATTCATGTTTTGTCACTGTAAATGCATTAAATATGCCGACATGTAGGCATCCAGTCGACTCCCAAATTGCTGGCAGTGCTAAATAGAATTGGAAATTAAATATTATATACAATTGTTTGAATTCTTGAATTAAGTTTGCAGTCAGAGCTCTCACGGGAGGCAGGAATGACATACGCTCACCTCACTGTCACTCAAAGCAATCACCAGCCAGATGTATCATGGGCATCTGTGAGCTCATGCATACAAGGGGAAGGATAGTGCTTTCTCTTTGTGTGTTAGGCTGCCCCTAAGTATGCATGCGGGTGGCAGCATCACATGTTACGGAGGGTAACATGCTTGCTTATGCCCCTCCTTGACTGGTGGTGGTCGCATGATAGGAAGGCAATACCTGATGGGTGGGAATTGGCTACGGCTAAATTAGAGGAGAACAATCAGTGGCCCCCTCCAAAAAAGGAAGGGAAAAAAAAGAAAACTTGCATTCATAAGTTTACATGCACTCTAGCTTTTTCTATGAAGTCAACAGTAGGTTAAAATTCTATACACAGGGTTAAAAAAAAAAAAAAAAAAAAAAAAAAAAGAGGGTTGGCTGAAAAGTTCATTGGCTGACACTGATGGTTGAATTTGACCACATGTGGTTTATTTTTTAATGTAGTCTCCTGTGTGGTCTACACAGTTCTTTCATCAGTGTTGTAGTGCTTGGATCCCCTTGGTATAGAAGTGTCCTGATGGTGAGTTCATCAATTACTATGGACTTTTCAGCCAACCAGCATATTAATACACCACATCTAATGTTTGGTTAAATGTCACTTAGCAGATTTTACCTATATGTGCAATATGTTCTTGGTAAGTCATCAACTAGGTTTTGGTAGAATTCTGGTCAGATATTTGACTACTCTTTTTGGCAGAATTAGTAGAATTTGGCTTGTTGGTTTCCTGGCATGGACCTGACTTTTAAGAGCAGTACACACATTTCTGAAAGGGTTGAGATCAGGATTTTAGGAAGGCCATCCCAAAAGCTTACCTGTTTTATCTATTCCACAACCTGCTTTGATGAATCTTTGGTCATTTTCTTGTTGAAATACCCTGTCATGTCCAGATTCCAACCAATCGTGAATAATAATGAAGGCAGTCCTCTATTTTCTTCATTGTTCCATCCACTGTGTTTAACCATGCTTAACAGCTGGTACAGTGTTTTAGGGTTGAATGCCTTACCTTTAATCCTCCATAGCATGCTTCTACAGAAGTGGGCTCTTTTTTTCAGTTCACGTGGTCAGCTACCAATTCTATTCACGTTTGAAGGTGTTGATTTTGGAGCAGGGGCTTAATTTTTTTGGACAGAGGCCTGATGTAAAACTCACTTAACAGTGATGACAGTGAAACTGTTGCTCCAGCAGTTTCTGGTTCATAAAAGGCCGGTGCCTTGGGGTTCCAGGATTGTTCCTGACCATCTAAACCAAATTCCTCTCAGCTAAAGGGTGAGAGTTTGGCTCTTCTTTCAGATCTTTACAATGTGGCCGCACCTCTCAATAACATGTACTTGTCAAACAAACTCTCTTTATGTTGGTACCGAGTAGCTACCAGCTGTAGTCAGTCATAGTTACTAACAGGAAGTTAGAGGCCCTGCCTTTGGCAATTAAAAAAAAAAAAAAAAAAAAAAAAAAAAAAAACCCTTTACCCCCCCTGCCTTGCTAATTCCAAGTGGGTGTCTCTTTTTGCTCCTTTCTTTCTACGTTTGCCCCTTT
>JBCNYH010000001.1:29385256-29396197 GCA_039654325.1 Tandanus tandanus
TCATGGGCGTCTGTGAGCTCATTCGTACGAGGGGGCGGATAGCGCTTTCCCTCTGAGTGTGTTAGGCCGCCCCCAAACACGCATGCGCTGCAGTTCGAAAAGAGGCGGGCGGCAGCATCACATGTCACGGGGGCATGTGCTTGCTTACGCCCCTCCCGGGTCGGTGGTGGTCGGGTGATAGGGAAGGCTAAAAGTTGATGGGTGGGAATTGGAAACAACTAAATTAGGGAGAAAAATGGGGAAAAATCAAAAATAAATAAAATAAAAGTTACACAATATGGGGTTGAAATCTGATCACAGACGATGCTCACCATGCAGTGTTTCCAAGTCGCTCTTCCCTGTCGTCTTAATCCTCTTCACTGAAACATGACCCCACATGGGTTCATATGCGAATAAAACATTCCCTAAATCATGTTCATCAATGTCAGGTTCACTGACCTCGCTCCAATGGTCGTTAAATTGCACGCTGTTAACAAACCTGTGAGACCAGTTTCTGACGTAGCAGATCACGTCACCACATTTGCTGCGTCTTGGAGAGCTAATGCTGCTCGCTCAAAAAAACTGGATTTGTTTTTTTGTTATCTACATACTTTCTTGTTCTAATGATTTCAACATGCCTAGCAGGTAAGATTTAACATATTTAAGCATACTTATATCCTATGTAAGACTGGACCTTTAATCCTATTAGGGTTGCTGGGAGGCTGGAGATAAGCCAACACTGGGCGAAGATGGGGTAAACCTGAACAGCCCGCCAGACCAACGCAGGGCAAACACACACACAAACAAACACAGAACCACTCACACCTAGGGTCAATTTGGAAGAGCCAGTTAGCCTAATGTGCATGTCTTTGGATTGTGGGAGGAAACCCACACAAGCACAGGGAGAACAGGAACAAACCACTGAGCCAGGGAATCGAACCCAGGTACCTCTTGCTTTGAGGCGGACGTGCTAACTACTACACCATCGTACCGCCCTCAGAGTCACTACTGAAAAGAAACAATCACATAAGTAGGCAGCTGGTAATCATAACACACAGGTGAGAGCAATCACTCATTACATGCCAGTTCAAACTACTTCCTTTCTCCATCCACAGCTGGCTTTCGCTAATAGCTCTGCTACCAAGTCATGTTTTAACAGCAGCCATCATATCATAAACTGTTTACAGTAGCAGCTGGTTTCATGTTATACAGTTCACTTGGAAACATTTTGTAGTATTGTATCATAGTATTGCTGAACCTGGGTGTTAAGGCTTGAACAGGTAAAATGGTAAAACAGTTTGGATTGCAGTCTGTTGAGTTTCACGAGTACTCTTTAAGTCCATATGGGTTTCATGTAGGTTCTCTGGTATTCAACCATCTCCCAAAAAACATTTCTGTAGCTTGATTGTTGATGCTAAAATGCCTCTAGATGTGTGTGTGCAGGGAATTCTGTGAAATTCTATGAAACAGTGACTTCCTATCACTCAAGATAACCCATAACCCTGATCAATGACCGTACTAATTCTTTTTAATATTGATGATGATGATGATGATGATCAAATGGTTTCACCAACCACAGTCTCAGAGGCTTCCAGAGAATGATCTCTGGAACTGTAGTGGAGGGATGGGCAACCATCTTCCAAAAAATTATTCTCAACTGATGATTCTGAAGATGGTGTTAGAGACTAATGTCTAATACAGACAGACTGCCCAGTATCTCCTGCCCTTACTTGCTCCAAAATGTCCTGTAGAGATTCCCAGATCTGGTGATTGTGAAGGCTGTATCAATTCTGATGCTACATACTCAACAGTCATTCCCAGTGGATGGAGGGCAGGGTCATTCAGGAATAGACCACTCCCATCAAGATAGAGGTGCTAAAGGTGACCAGTTCAAATCAATGTGATTAATTGGTTTATAATGGCACTTACCTCTACCAGACCAAGGCAATCCAAAACATGTCATCAAAATGCCATGGGATTATCTTTTAATTTGTCACCATGTGGTATGGTATCTGGTATGGTAAGAGTACAGTGTACATGTGTGACCCGCTCCAGCATAATATGGATTAATTCGCAAGGTAGCGTTTTGAGTAAGAGCCAAAGTAAGTTGAAAATGACTTACCTGGAGAGGAAATGCGATATCGACAAAAATACATCCTTCAAAGCATAATCTTTGACATGACCAAGTTCAAATATCCATAAACACAATCTATCCATGTTGAAATGCTTGTTTAAGAAAGGATTCCATTTCCAAGTAGTTGTAAAACAATAGAAATATCCACTTATGTTGCCAATTTTCAATCCGCTTTTGTGATTGCTAAGGGTATTACCTTATTATCCATATTCACAACCAGAATACCCTCCCTACTTTCGAAATCCCAGAAGTATTACCTGAATAATGAATAATAAATAATGTAATGAGAAGCCTCAAACCAGACTTAACTTGGTGTAAATAGAACTTATCTGTTGTTAGGAAGACTCTAGAAAGATCGCGCTGATTGGTCGAAAGCCGGATTCATTTAGTGTACGGATTATTTTCTAAGAAGTAGCATTTCCTGATTAGCGACATACAAAGTGATGTAACTAAGTCAATTTTCATGCTATAATAATACAATAATTTTTAAGCATATTAAATTATTTTTCTAAATATATGAAAATATCTCAGAATGTCAAATTCCATACTTAATCCGTATCATGCTGGACATGCTGTCACATATGTACTTTGTGGTAATAGAGTCAGGTTTAAGTCATTCATTCATATTTTTCTGAGCCACTTAATCCTAATTAGGGTCGCGGGGAGGGTGGCGCCCATCTCAGCCAACTCTGGGTGAGGGCAGAGTACACCCTGAACAGCTCGCCAGGTCATCGCAAGGAAGAAACACGCTGACCTACTCTTGATGAAAATCAGCAATGGTTCTTTTACATGCCTCTCACCATAGACAGTGAGAGACATGGCCGGCCTTTTATAACCCAGTTAGCTGCACTGGGGGGACAGCAGTGACAACCCGGTAATAGTGGGGCTTGAACCACCGACCTTAGGATCAGTAATCCAGCACCCTACCACCGGGCCGTCACTGCCACTACCACTGCCAGGCCATACTACAAATGTACCAAGTGAAAAATCTCATTCCTGTTCTTTCAATCCTCCAAACTTTTTTCCTCTCATTCTCTCTCTCCCTCTCCAGGTATTTGACCTGCGTCAGTGCCATAGGCAGATGCAGCAGCAAGCAGCAACTGCGCAGGCAGCTGCGGCTGCACAGGCTGCAGCAGTGGCAGGAAATATTCCAGGACCTGGCAGCGTAGGGGGCATCGCCCCTGCCATCAGTGAGTCTTTGCTTTTGTTTTTAATGAGGCATGTAGTAATTGCCTTGTAAAACATACATAAATCACTGTTCTACTAATCACAGACAAAAATTTCCTTAATTTAATGAATTTACCATAATGAACAATAAACACACATTTCTGCTATAATGTATTTATTCAGGATAATTATAACTAATATAACTAATTATATGGAAACGACAGTATGCACAATCTAATTGGTCAATGCCATTATCTAGCCAATAGCTGTGCACTGTGATCTTTAGCAGCTACTTTAGCTTTAGGAAGGGAAAAAAGCTACCTAACACGAATGCATGCAGAGACAGTATGTGTACACTAGGGTGATGGCCGATGACAGATGTAACGCTTCACACGTCAGTGAAGTAAGGAGAGAGCTTAAATCCACATCCTGATTGCGGCAGTGAATGCCGCCCAATTCTAAGAAAAAGTGGCACTGTGATGCTTTCAAACATGAATGAAAATTACTTGTTTAAAAGCGGGCAAATAACAGTGCCTGAAGGGAAATAAAAAGAACACCATTTTAAAATTCCATATAATATACTGCTTATTAACCTCGTTTGCTCGCACTGTAGAGAGAAACCTCTGCCCTTGGTCTTTTTTGTACATATCTAGCTATCGTTTGGTCTGTGCTTAAAGACCACGGACTTTCGATTTCTCTGTACAGACCTTGTGCTTGGCTAATTAGCACTTTGTATTTATCTGTATTATTCTGTCTGTACTTAGGTTTCTCTGCTGCAGCGGGTATAGGAGTTGATGATTTGCGTCGACTGTGTATATTGCGTTTGAGCTTTGTGAAGGGTTGGGGGCCAGATTACCCACGCCAGAGTATCAAACAAACCCCATGCTGGATAGAGGTACATCTCCACCGGGCATTGCAGCTACTGGATGAGGTGCTACACACCATGCCCCTATCTGAGCCCAGCCCTGCCAACTGACCTGGTAACAGAGCTGGTAATCATGCACAGCATCTCACAAAAATCCACAACAGGGAACGATGGAGGAGAGATGGAGAGATGATGATATGCTCCATAGCTTTTCCCACATACACAGCATGCCCACGTGAACAGACAGTGAGTCATGGAAGGAGGCAGACACTTACACAAGCTTTCCAGTGCCATGGCCAGCAGACAGAGTGGACCTCTGCACTGACCACTGTATGGTCCAATCATAAGACTGTTGACTCACATGGAAATAAAGATGTTCCCGAAAAAGATGTTCTTAAAGCACAGGTGAAAAGCAGGCCCTGGAATTGGTTAACTGTTGAGCCGTGCTCGCTTCATGAGCAGTCTGTGGGTTATGCCAACAAGAACTAATGAGTCATGGTATTCTTGGTCCAGGTTATGTTTTGCACTGCTGAGTTATACTGTTAGCGCAGAGATACCGCCAACACCAAACTGGGGGTAATATAGGTAATGGGCAGACAATCATTTTAACCTTTTGTTACAGTGTGTTTTGTAACAATGGGATAATATTTTAGCAAAACATTTTTGTACAATCAAACCAAACTATCAAATCCTAAACAATAAGTATAATTTATTTAATAGTTTATAATGCCAAAGATGGATTTATAGCATTTTATATGCTGTAATACACAAAAGGCAGCTTCTTTGGAATGAATATTAAATGGCAAGCCTGAGTAAATAAAAGGATTTCCTTCTTTTTTATACATTTTGAGTACTCCTGAGTGTAGGATATGCTGCACCTCATTTAATGTTGCAATGCTTTCTCGTCATGAAGATGTATGTTTTACAAGAACATTTTGGTGTTTCGTTGTGTTCTACTCCACCTCTAACTATATTGTGCCTTATTATCAATATGTGCTGTACCTTTTTTATATAAATCTATGCAAAACCATTTTTATAATCATATTATTATAATAATATAAAAATAATATTACTGAGCCCATTCTTTTTTTTTCTTTCTTTTTTTTCCCACATCCATACTGAATCAGTAAGTGTCTTGTGTTTTACAAGTTGCAGACCAATTTGAAGACGTTAGTTAGAGATAAGTTTTTGCCACTTGTACTGTTTTTTTTTTTAAATGTGTTTTACACATGCATTAAATGTTCCCTGATGAACATTCCACACTTATTGAAATGTTTAGGAGCATTGTGGTTGTTCTTGGTATTACTTTAGAACAGCTTCACAGCATTTCTGTAATTTGATAATGTATAAACAATTTACTACATTAAACTGTATCTGAACAATCAATAAGTATACAAGTACTTTATAGTAATGATGGCAATACGATATTTTATTATAACAAACTTTAATAAATTAAACAGTTATAATGTAGATAAAGGGTTGTTTAACTAAGTTATTAGACTATAGTTAAATAGTTACAAGTAAATGGAAAGTAAGTGAAAGCCTAAACTAAACACCAAATACCCCACACAAAGTCATATAATAATGTATTCTAACTGTTAAGTTTGCACACTATGATCTTATATAAAATTACTCAGAGCTATGATAAGGTAAACCTCACAAGGTTTCTCTTCATTTTTGAAAACATTATCAAAGACATACAGAAGATTAAACCCAAAACTTTGTCTTAACTCAGTACTTTAAGTATTGTACAGTCTTTTTTGAAGAAATAATTAAAGAAAGAAACCTATAGCAAAAAATTACTGTGTAGCAGTGTTTTGTCTACAAAGTCTGCAATGAGAGTCAGTGAATTAAAAACATAGCTGTGGACAGAGCCCAGTGTTTAATTAAGTCTGAATTTATACTAATGCTGTACATTTAGCACTGTAGTGAATTGTTCTACATTATTAATTTAATTCTGTATGTGTTGAATGAAAGCTTTTATTGCTGAAACATGCTGCATGTTCTCATGTGTCTAGTACAACAAAAGTTGTTAGCATGTCCGCCTCGCAGCAAGAAGGTCCTGGGGTTGCGTGTGGAGTTTGTATGTTCTTCCTATGTTTGTGTGGGTTTTCTCTGAGTACTCTGGTTTCCTCATACAGTCAAAAGACATGCACATGAGGCTAATTTTCTGTTCCACAGCTTGTCCCTAGGTGTCAGTGTGAATAGTTGTGTGTGGGTGTTGGCCTTGTGATGGTCTGATGAACTGTTCAGGGTGTACCCCCCTTCGCCCAGTGTCGGTTGAGATAGGCTCCAACCTTCCCGCGACCCTAATAGGATTAAGCAGTTTGGCAAATGAGTGATGAGAGTGAGTGAGTGAATTGTTTTAATGTCAAGTGACTAGCTTCCATTTCAAACGACATATTAAAGATACAAAGGTAATTGTCTCGTTTGAAAGTACATATATGGTTTTCTATTAGTGTTTCGCAGTAATTACATGTCCATCGGCACTCGTTTCGAAGTTATGAGTGCCCAGAATCCTGTAAATTTATTTTTACCTTTTCAATGATTGCCAATTTTGAGCAGAGGTATTAAATCGTTTGGGTTTTTTTCCCACACATATCTGGTGTAAGATGTATATGTATTATATTTATCCAACTCAACATTCATAATGCATTTTCCTTGTATGTTTTCACCTGAGAAGAAGCCCTCTGCAGAATCTTTTCTCTATGAGAAACATCCATTCCCTCTCACATTAACAACTGGGGGCAATCTTGAAGAGCTAATTAGCCTAACATGCCTGTCTTTGGACTGTGGGAGGAAACCAGAGGGAACCCATGCGAGCACAGTCAGAGCATGCAAACTCCACACAGAGATGCCCTCGCCGAAAACAGGACTCGAACCCAGGACCTTCTTGCTTTGAGTCAGATTGCTAATGACCCTGCTGAAAAATGACCAGTTACTAGTTGTGCTGTTCAAGCAGGTCCATATAATCCTTACCAGATGCCAATTTGCTAAAGGTCGCTCGTTCGATTCCTGAACCAGCAGGACAAATGTGTGGCGGAGGGGGAGTGAGCTGCACCTTCCCTTCCTCCACCTTCATGGCTAAAGTGCCCTTGAGCAACCCTCAACTGCTCTCTGGCGCCCCAGTGTGTGGCAGCCCACTGCTCCAAGTGTGTGTGTGCTCACTGCTTACGTGTGTGTGTGCTCACTTTGGATGTGTTAAATGCAGAGGCAATAATTTCCTTTGCAGGATTAATACAGTATATACATATATTTTAATCCTTTTCCAGCTTCCTTTTTACTTGACAATATTGATGAATAATAGAAATACATTTTCTCATTGCCCTAATATTACATTCAGAAACAGTATCTTCTCTATTAATACTTGCTAGTCAATATACTCACTCTCTCTTTCTTACTCACTCTTTTGCCAAATCGCTTAATCCTACTAGGGTCCCGGGGAGGCAAGAGCCTGTCTCAGCTGACATGGGGCGACGGCAGGGAACACCCTGAACAGCTCAGCAGACCATCACATGGCCAACACACACACAACCACTCACACTATCATTTACACCTAAGGCCAATTTGAAACAGCCAATTTGCCTCATGCATGTCTTTGGACTGTCGGAGGAAACCGGAGTACCCAGAGGAAACCCACGCAAGCACGGGAAAACATGCAAACCCCACACAGAACCGTCCGAGCCTGGGACTCGAACCAGCCCTCGCCCAGAGTCGGCTGAGATGGGCGCCAGCCATCCTGCGACCCTAATTAGGAATTAAGCGGTTCAGAAAATGAATGAATAAATGAATGAATGGGACTCGAACCGAGGACCTTCTTGCCGTGAGGTGGATGTGCTAACCACTATGCCAGCGTGCCGCCCCTTACTAGCAAATATATTTGAATAAAACTGAAAACCCTGATGGGTGCCCTCATCGTTTACAACCTTTCCCCTCATTTGTATAAGAGTACGCAGTGGGAAGGCTGAGCGAATGGGGTTAAGGGCCCACCAGTGGCAGCACTGGGCCTCAACCTCCAATCAGCTTTAACCCCAAACCCCTCCTGACCCCTTAAACCTCTTATCTAATCACCATACCATGCATTCACTATCTACACAAGATCCTGTTCATAATTAAAGCTGATTCATGCCTGTCGGTGTTCAGTAGGTAGATGCTCTTAAAAAGGAAAAGAGGAAACGGAAGTGGGTGTCAGTTCATTCTGAGCTAATCGTTTGTTCGGGAGGATGCCGTAGGTGTTCCCTGCCCGCGCGAGGTGTCGGCGGTGATGGCGGAGCAGGTGGGCGGGGCTTGATGACGGGGCAGCGCAGCAGCAGCAGCAGCAGCATCTTAAAGCTCGGCAGCATCTCACAGCGCGGCGCAGCATCCCGGCCGACCAGCACCGACACTCCAGCCTCGCCCTGCCACAACGCAGCATGAGCTCAAATTCCTAGAAATCTTAATCATGAACCACCGAGGTCGCGAGAATTAATTAAACGACTCGTCGTGTACCGTTCTGTCGCCTGGTGTTTGTTTTGTTATTTCTTCCCCGGACCGCACACGACGCGCCCAGCCCTCAAAATGGCCGAGATCACCGAAATACGAGCAGCGTACGGTGAGTAGCCTCAAGTCTGCTTTTAAACACTAAAATATCTTTTTTTATAGATAAGAAAGGATAAATGTGGAATTCAGTATGCTAGCACAACAGCTGCGGTGATTATTTTTATTATTATTACTCAGTAATCCTCCTGTGTGGGAATTAGAGAAGGGTGTAAACATGCGCTCCTCTTATGTCTGATTGAAGTCCCAGACTCCCAAACACTCATCCTCTTTATTCACATACAGCTCTTAAGTGATAAAAGTCTTTCATTATTGGCTATTGTCGGTGTTTCCTCTCACAGTATTTCTGTCTTGGCCTTCTTAATCATTCATCATTTTTATATTATTTAAAATCTTTCTTCTTATTGTTTTAACATATCTAATAAAAAAACATCCTCTTCCGTGTAAACAAGGTTTTCCAATGTAATCAAGTGTATTATTATTATTGTTACTCATTAAAATCGTTGCATGATGGGTAATTTTCTAATTATGGGCTCCCTAATCATTGCATTGTTTTGGATCACTACACACGTTCACTGGCTGGCAACAGAGATGTCTCAGGCTGCTGTAACCTTGTCTGACTTAAATATTCTGATACTGACCTCTCGTTTTAGGAGTGATTCCCCTGTGCACACATCCTGGGATTTGTGTGTGTTTTTGTTGACGATTCTTTGAGATTATGTGAGGATGGATGTGGATTATGTTTAGGATGGATATGTTCTCATGTAAAAATGGTTTATTAAGTGATTCAATGGGATTGGATGTGGATTGATGTGTAATAAGGTGGGAGAAAGTCCAGCACTAAGTGTTTCAGCTAAGCGTATAGAGCGTATAGATGTACTTTAAAGGAAGATTACAGCCATTCAATTAAATTGTCTTCTCTGGATCATATTTCATTTCTGAAAGCTCATGGTGGGATATCCCTTAAAAAGCTCTATTATGGTCTTCTGAGAAAAAAACCTTCTATTGTTTAAACCTCAGTAAATACCAGAATACTGTATTGAAGACCAGCATGCTTAATTTACCAGCCATTTCTTACCTCACCGGATTTGCACCCAAAAATGACTCATTATGGTCATGCTGTGACGATGCTGATGATGTAGCTACAGCGATTATTTGTGTGGGCTCTTTTGAGAGACGGCATGACGTGTATCGTGGGCTACTGTATGCGGTGCCAGCTGGTGGAGGCTGTGGGAGTAAAATAATCTGTCTTCCTGAGTCATTCTACTGACGAGGAGGAGAAAAAACAGTGACTGATGACACTATGTAGGACAGAGATTGATGGATGGTCTGTGGCAGATCTGTGTGCCTGACTATTACAGAGCATCCCCAGTATGTTGTAGGACTCTACAGTTATGTTCAGCACAATGTGCTAGCAGCACAGTGAAACATCCAATCTGCATGTATTTTCTGGGATTTATACCCACACCTTATAAATATAGCCTCAGTTATCTATCCTCAGTATATGCTTCTAATTAACCAAGCAGGAGGTCAGGACAAGGAAATTCCAGACCCAGGATTTGATGTATTGTATCAAGGCTGAGGATTGAAATTTTCTTTGTACTGACCGAACTAACGAGGTTATTATCTTATTTATGGAATGGCATTTTTGTGACAGGCTCCAGAGACATCGACAAAGTGGCTTTCTCCTTCTTCAAACTGTTCAGGATAGCAACATTCACTGTCTGAATGTTTGCCATCTCTCATGTTAAAAAACTGCCAGCAGTAAATTCAGTGTAATACTTTTTTCAAATTAGGAGTACGGAAAAAAAAAAAGAACAGAAAAGATTGACATTATATGAAGTTTATGTTTTGGTCCAGTGTTGGTGGGCTGAAACAAATGGGTGAATACAGATTGCTAATGCTATGCTAGCCAATCAGGTTGCGTGTACTGGGGTTGCCATATAATAAAAATACATCTCAAAATGATGTAATCACTGGTACTGCCAAGTGATATATATATATTTACATTTTTAAACATTTTACACAGTACAGTTGTGTTGTATATGTAGGATACAAGTTACATATTGGGACTGTGAGTGGGAGAGTTAATTTGCTAAACATGCATTAAAGACTGAAATTAAACCTAAGGGGCAACCTGTACCGGTGCCTTTTACAGTGCATCTACATATTAGTGATCCTCCTGCGCAGGCAAGATCATATCACCCCTATCCTGAAGACTCTTCACTGGCTCCCCATCCCACTCAGGATAGAATACAAG
>JBCNYH010000001.1:29445563-29463505 GCA_039654325.1 Tandanus tandanus
GAAACGAGGCAGCCAGCCAGGCACGGAAGAAAACTCTCCATGGCAACGCTGCTGTAACTTTCACTCATTGAGAAATGAGTGCTCGCATCACTCGTTCTGCTTGCATCAAACCCGCCCCATGTCCCGCCCCTGAGAGCCCCCACCGTGATTCGTAGGTTCGTTCAGCTTCGCTCTGTATGTTCGCACTGTAAAGTGCCATACATATCAAACGCGTGGGCCGCAGTAACATTAAACTTTCATATTTAAGGCGGGGGCCACAAACTATCGTCCTGCGGGCCGCAATTGGCCATAGACAGTGCTGCCATATGCCATATGGCAGACTGCCATAGACAGTGACAGACATGGCCGGCATTTGATAACCTAGTTAGCTGCACTGGGGGGGGGGACAGCAGTGAGAACCCGTTGATAGTGGGGCTTGAACCCCCGACCTTGGGATCAGTAATCTAGCACCCTACCACCGGGCCACCACTGCCCCTTTATTTAGCCTTTAAAAAGAAAAGCATACAATCAACTACACAAAAGAAATTGTTTTAAGAAAGAACCTCAGAACCCGTCTACCAGCTCTGCATTGGCTTATAAAGTGCCCATTCCACTCTGATTGGTCCCTCTGGCTCGATTTCCAAGAAATGACAGAATGACATCATATATGTCATCTCTGATTGGTGCATCGAGACCCCCCCCCCCTTGTCAACTATGGCTTTTTCCGAGAAATTACATCATATGTCAAGTTGACCTTTAAGGGTCTATACGTGATGTTTTGCAGATAACATTTTAAGCATTTAATTTACTCCATGTGGAAATATTAGATTGATACATTTACTACTGACAGTCGATCATTGCAAACATGGATTTTGTATTTCTTTAACAATCTTTTGATTGTTTAAAAGTATGTTTGATTCACCCCGAATCACAAAACCTCCTGACAGATGCAACCAGATTTTAGGCTCTTTTATATCTCTGGAACCCATGAGCCCCCAGCAACAAAACTGTCCCAACACATCAATCTGGTTATTTGGTAAGGGGAAACATTCAATTTTATATCTTAATTAATAAGTTAATCAATATCATTAGATAATCAATCACTAAAGTAATTGCACAGTTATGTGGATATTTAGTGCATTTGTCTTTTGTTATGTCTGCTACGCGTTCATTACTATTGTGTGCGTATGTGAAGTCATGCTGACTTTGAAGGTCTGATAAGGCATGGAGGCAGCCACTACAAAAGAGACGGATTTATGGCCTGTAAGGTGTGAAGTTGCAGTTATACACTGTATGATGAATACAACAGGTTTGTGACCTGAAGCTGAACTAATGTTGAAATTAGGTAATTCTCACATTATAGCTTGTTGAATCAGATTTCTACCATATATGTATGTACTTCCTTTCCTGTTAATGGTATAATTGTTTTATGATCATTCATGTTACCTTTATTTTACCAATAAGCATGACGTTGTTTTTGTTTACCTGTAGCTAAAGACAAAATACTAGTTCTAAACAGTGTCCTATTTAACTGTAGGTAAAATAGGTTTGTGATCTATCTCAGGTCATCAGTGTCAACTGGATCTCTGTGAGTTAAAATGACCTCCACCAAAGAAGTCTTTTTTCTATGCAAATTGGCTGCCTGTCCATGTCCTTAAGCAGCATTATGCAAAATTTACTGACCCGATTTGCATGAAACCTGGTGGAAGGGTGTAGTGTGGATCAAGGAACAGCATATTAATTTCAGAGCAGATCGGAGTCAAGAGGTGTATCCACAAATTTATTTTCATTTTCAATAATCTTATAATCCAAAAGATGGGAGCACAGCTCAACTGCAGTGACAAAACATAGATTGAGAGCTGAATATACAGTGGAAGCTGGTGTTAATCCCATTGACATCTTTATGCCTGGGTGGATAATGTTAAAGGCAAAATTTTTCTTTTTATTGCATCTAAAAAGCCATAATTTTTTTGCCATTAAAAATAATTCAAATATTTCATGGTTTCCCATGTTATAGCGATTTTTTTAGATCATCACTCATGTTTTGTCAAAATGCCAGAGAATTACTTGTGGTATCCCATCCCATAGCCACTGATAGAAATTCCATACATTTTAACTTTATTCCTACATCACATCTCTTTGTCTCTGCATCTTTGTGTCTTCGTCACAGCAAATGACTTGCATCAAAGTAATTAACATTTCAACATCCACTGTGAGATGACCCACAGTCAGTTTCCCTGCCAATAAACTAAAGGAACAATGCTACGTTTACATTTTATCAGACACTGGTCCCTTCCACAGCTGAGTAGTATATGCACCACAGTTGTCTTCCTTTAAGCCAAACTCTCTGCCTTAGTTTCCTTCTTCACTTTGTTCCCCTCTCCTGTCTTGAACACACCCCACAAAAGGTGTCACTACTCCAGTCACATTAAGCAGAAAAAACTTGCTTTCCAGGCAGGTTCTCACCATAAAAAAAAGAGAAAAGGAAGTTTAATCTATGAAAGAACCCTTCAAAAAAAGAGCTGCCCAAGCTCATAACTAGAGCCTCACCTCAAAGTGGACCCACTCTAATCACGCACCAGTTAACACTGAGTCTGTGTAATAAACCTACGTAATACTATATTCAGATATAAAATAACCTCTGTATATCTACTGTGAATGCAACTAGCCTTAAAATTGCATGTTGTATAATCAATAAGCATAAAAGAATGTATCAGGAATCTATTTGTTAATGTATTACGTCTCTGTTAATGTATTAGTGCATCACATTAAACATAAATCCAGGATGGATAAGTGCATTCAAGATATGATGTTTTAAGTTTGTTAGTTATGCTTGTCTAAGCATTTAAAAAATAATGATGTCTAGACAGGAAATAAGGATGATATACAATGGGCTAAAGGTGATAAAACATTTAGAATAACAGGAAATGAGGATGGTATGACCTGGGCTGAAATGCACCAAATATGTAAAACAAAATGCTTGGCTTTTTGGTCATGCGTAGATAGGAGCATTCTCAGAAATGCCTGATTTAAAGACGCATAAGGTAGGACAAATGTACCAAAAGTGTGACACCAACGCTTGACCAGTTTGAGGGATCTAAAAGTAGCTTACGGTAAAAAAAAGTGTGAAACCATTCTTAAATAACTGGAAAAGTTTATGGAAATGTTTTTTAATATGTGCAATGAAATGACCATGGCAACTGTTCCACTAACAATAGGAGTTAAATGAATAAGGAGGTGCAGTTATCAAGGTTTTTGTCTTCAATCATTTTTTTCTAAAGATCACTTTGATGAGCAATTGTATTTGTGCTGCATTCTTATTGGGCTGAATAAACATCTCCGAACTGCAACCTGTGCTTACTGGATAGAGCAATCCTCTTAGGCCATAAAACACTTGAACAGGAAGAGCATTTTTGTGCACTTTCCACTGCCATTTCCTCAGCTTAAAAACTGTACTGGTTAGGCCCTAGATCATTCATGCAATCTAAGAGGAGTAACACAATAATAAGACATGGATGCATAGTATAGTGCTAACGCAAGAATGAGCTATAGCATTGTTATAAGAATATATATATAATATTTTTGTTATATGCCTTATATTACCTCATTTCTTTTTAACTGCATCAGAATATTATACTACGCAATACTACATAATCAAAATTTAAATGTAATCAAATGATGGCTCTCCTTTATGCATGACTGCTCTTGACTAGATGTCCTTCCCAATATGTGTAGGACAAAGATTTTAAGCTATTAACTATTGGGCCAAGTTTGTTATATTCAAGGAAGGTGTTTCAAACTTATCATAAATGTAAAAATCAGTACTAAAGTCTTACAGGTGCCTAGAGGTGCACCAACAAACTGACTAGTTTCAGTGTGCCTGGCCCTAACCAGAGATCAGCAGGGCAGGCTCATTTATTTCCGATTCTGAGCCTGTCTGTATGGATCCGGCACAGTCGCGCACACGCTTATAACCAAAGAAAAATTTCCAACAAATATTTTGGAACAAAACCTAATCAGACATTTAAAAACACATCACCCAGCGGAGCATGTCCAGTTTGAAGAACTCAACAAAGGAAAAGTGGCTAAAGCTAAGGCTAGAAGACCTAGTGTCATTCTAGCCATCACCACACTACAACACCTTTTAGAGATAAAAGCAGAGTCAGACTGCAAAAACCACATTGCATACATACAGACCTGATTGAGGTTCCTGTGGTATGACTGTATGGTTGCGGGTCACCTTCACTCGCTGATGGGCTGATACACAATCTGAACACAGACCTTCCTCACACTCCTTACACCATCCACTAAGGGCAGATTCATCACATCCTCCACACTACATACAGATAAAATACAGACAGAATTCAACTCTAAGTTACAACCAGAGATTCAACTTAATTTAGACACAAGAATAAGAACCTGAAGTACAAGCAAATTTATGAAAACAAACAAACAAACAAACAAACAAAAGACAACATAATATTACAGTTACAGGTCAACTGGCCTGCTCTCTAAATATTGGCATTGAAAAATCCCTATCAATCACCAAATGAGGGCAATGACTGGGGTGACCTCAGTACAACTGGGGAGTAACTGGGATCCCTAATCCTAAATCAAGTGGTGTTTTTTTATTGGAATTCTGTGCTAATTCTGGACTGTCCATAATAAAAAAAATCCATGTTTGAGCATAAGGTGGTTTGAGCATAGGCCACCTTAGGCCAATGGTCAATGATCAAGTTTGTAGTTGTATTATCAGACCTACTGCCAAATGTCTTGGTCACTCGGGTGAAGAGAGGGGCAGAGCTGTCAACTGATCACCACCTGATGGTGAGTTGGATCCGGTGCCAAGAAAGACAGCCGGACAGACCTGGCAAACTCAAACAGGCAGTGAGGGAGAACTGGGAACCTCCATCCGTGAGTTCTTTAACTCCCACCTCCGGGAGAGTTTCTCTTATGTCCCGGGGGGAGGTTGGGGACATCAAGTCATCAAGCTGAATAAAGAGGCCTTTCAGGTTTGGTTATTCAAAAAGGTCTCCTGAAGTAGCTGACAGTAATCAAGTGGCCAAAAGGGCTACAGCTTTTGCAGTTGCAGAAGCAAAATTTTTTTGCATGGGAGGAGTAAAGCGAAGTGATAGAGAAGGACTTTTAGTTGGCCTCAAGTTCTGGCAAACTGTTCGGTGGCTCAAAAAGGGAAAGCAGGGCCTGTCCCAGGTTGAGCTCGGTCTTGGTGGGGAACTGTTAATCCACACTGGGGATACAGTCAAGCAGTGGAAGGAGCACTTTAAGGATCTCCTCATTCTGGCCACCATGTCCTCTAAGGCAGAGTCTGAAGATTCACAGGAAAGATGAGTCCATCACCCTGGTGGGCTGTCTTGGCTGACAGGCCCCTTAATCACATAGGGGTCAGGGATGACGCCTGTGGAGTAGTATACCGGGGTGGTGTTCCCCAATAAAAAAAATTGGAGTATGCTCCAATTATCAGGGGATCACACTGCTTAACCTTCCTCGGAAGCTGGAGAGGAAGATCCCAGAGTGTTAGAGAGGAGGCTTTTACTGACTGTTGAACCTTTCATTCAAGAGGAGCAGTGTGGCCTATCCTGATCGTGGAACAGTGAACCAGCACTTAGCCTTGCAGAGTTGCTGAGGGAGTCATGGGAGTTTGACCATTAACTCAATCTGTATTTTGTGAATTTGGAGAAGGCCTACGACCGGATTCCTTGGGTGATTCTGGGGGGGGGTGGTGTTGAGGAAGTATGGAGTGTATTGGCAATCTTGCAGCAACTTTGACTTGTGTTTGGCGAATTTCACTTGCTTTGTGCAATTGCTAAAGAAGGAACACTGACACTGCAGGATTCCAATCCATGAGGAAAGCAAAAAAATTGTCAAAGGATCTGCAGAAGAAGGTGAACTTAATAAAACAGGAAAAGGATATAAAACAATATCCAAGGAATTGAGAATGCCAAGCAGCAGTGTTCAGAAAAATGGAAAAGTGTAAAATGAGGGATTCTGTTGAAACCAAACCACGGGGTCAAGTAGACCAACAAGAATTTCAGCCACAACTGCCAGGAAAACTGTTCGAGATACAAAGGAAAAAACCCACAAATAACTTCAGCTGACATACAGGACTCTCTGAAAAAAGTGACGTGGCTGTTTAAAGGTGCGCAATAAGGAAGAAAAAAGGGCTGCATGGTCAAGTGTCAGTAGAAAGCTATTACTATGCCAGTGCTACAAAGCAGCCAGCTTAAAATACACCAACCAGTATAGAAACAAGACTCAAAACTTCTGGAACAAAGTCATTTGGAGTGATGAGACCAAAACTTAACTTTATGGCCACAACCATAAACGCTTCACTTGGAGAGGAGTCAACACGGCCAATGATGAAAAGTACACCATTCCTACTGTGAAACACAGAGGCGGACCGCTGATGTTTTGGGGGTGTGAGCTACAATGGCACAGGGAACTTGGTCAAAACTGATGGCAAGATTAATGCAGCATGTTATCATAAAATACTGGAGGAAAATTTGCACTCATTGGCCCAGAAACTGTGCATGAGATGTACCTAGACATTCCAACAGGAAAATCATCCTATACACAAGGTCAAGTCAAACTGTCATTGGCTACCGCAGAACAAAGTAAAGGTCCTGGAGTGTCCATCTCAGTCTCCTGACATCCATGTCATTGAGCCACTTTGGGGAGATCTCAAACATACACTTCATGCAAAAAAAAGAAATTGAAACAGAAAAGAAAGAAACAGCTTTACCATCTGAGAAAATAAAGTGCCTCATCCACAGTTACCACAATAGACTTCAAGCTGTCCTTGATGTTAAAGGGGGCAATACACAGTATTAAGAACTATTTATGGGTATATAAACTTTTGAGCAGGGTGATGTGGTTAGTTTCTGTTGACATAATGATTTTAAAAGAGCAAAAGGGTGTCCAGGTTGGGAACCTTAGGATTGCATTTCTGCTTTTTGCGAATGATGCCGTTCTGTTGGTTTTTTCAGAGCGTGACCTTTATTATGCACTGGAGCAGTTCGTAGCTGAGTGTGAAGCAACTGGGATGAAAATCAGCTCCTCCAATCTGAGGCCATGGTTCTCAACTGGATAATGGTGGATTCCTCCTTCCAGGAAGAGAACATGTCTTTGCCTCAACCAGAAGAGATCAAGTATCGCAGGATCTTGTTCATGCTTGATGGTAAAATGGAGTGAGAGAATAACATACAGAGCGTTGTGTCAGAAGTAATGAGAGTGCTGTAGCGGTCCATTATGATGAAGAGGGAGCTGAGCCGAAAGGCAAAGCTTTCAATTTATCGGTCCATCTATGTTCCAACCCTTACCTATGGTCATGAGATTTGAGTGGTGACCCAAAGAATGTGATCACGGACACAACGGTTAAAAAGGGTTTCCTTCAAAGTGTGTCGAAAAATTTTCTAGGCATGTCCAATTGAAAGAAGGCCACTGGGCAGACTCAGAACTCCCCAGAGAAATTATATATCCCATCTGGCCTGGGAACACCTTTGGATCTCCCAGAAGGAGCTGGAGATTGTTGCTGGAAAGAGGGATACCAGGATTTCCCTCCTAGAATACTTGGCCAAGTAATGAGCTAAGAAAATAAAGGTTCAAATATAACTTCAGAGATATGGAATTGGTGCATATATGAAGAGTCTGATGAACATACATGCATTACCTATATTGCTTATCTGTCAGGATCATGGGGGAAGATGGAGACAATCCCACCTAACTTTGGGTGAGGGGCAGGGTACACTATGAACAGGTTACCCATCCATCACAGAGCTAACACTGACACAGACAACCATTCGCACTCATTAACAGCTGTGGGCAATTTAGAGTAACTATTTGACCTAACGTGGATGTCTTTGACAGTGGAAGGAAACCGGAGTACCTGAAGGAAACCATAAAACAACAAGAAATATGCAAGCTCCACACAGAAAGGACCAAGTTGGCTATGAGGTTTGAACTTCAACCTTTTTGTGGTGAGGTGACACTTCTAAACATTACAACCCCATGTTGCTGTCAGATTAACATATTTAAGTAATGCTGCATTATGTTCTATGATTTGCAAGTCAAAATTACATCAACAGAAAAACTGGAAAACTGTTTATATCAATAATATTTTAAAATATGTTTATTCAACAGTTGTGGAGCTTATATGGTTAACTAATTTTTGACAAAAATGCCACATATAGCCTTTTAAATCTGAGGTTATGAAACACTTCCAGAAGACAACATGGATAAGACTGCACACTGAACACCCTTTAATAGGATGAATGACCTTACCTTAGGGGCTGAATCCTCAAAAATGAAGCAATCTGTAACTTCAGACAGGTTGAAAGACTGGCCACACAATGGACATTCTAAAAAGAAGAGATAATCTGATTAACACTATTTCATAAAGTAACCAATTCACATTCAGAATTATTTAAAACAGCCTTACGTACAATAGCCAGACACACGGTACTGTTCGCTGAGCTGATATTTAGTATAGCATGTTTATATGTTAATGTCAAAAAAGATGCATTACTCAAGATTATAAAATATAATTCTATAGAAAGCTTTAACATTGACGTGACATTAAAGAAGAATACAATATTCACCAAGTATTCCAATTTATCTAAACATAAGTAATTTAAGATTGCAGGGAAGAGCAATTGTTGGTCATATTACTTTCCAAGATGGCCGCGAGTGCGCATGCAGCGGCTTGGAGCTCTCGACTTTTATAATTTCTTTTTGTGTATTTGTTTGTGTTATTGCTCTTATTCAAGGACTTGAAACTATAATTCAGTACGGAAGGGCTGAACTGTTAGAGCTGGGGGAAAATTCGGGACTTTATGCACCTCCAAAGCTGGATTTTATACCACCGGAGATGCAGCAGACCACGGGGGCTTTCACCATCCCCCCCTCTGTGGCCAAGGAGACAGAGGGCTGCATGCTAGGCTACATGCTAACCCATACAGACCGGCGCTGCCAAGTCTTCTCGCAAATGCTAGGTCTCTCACCAACAAAATGGACGAGATCCGCCTGAGGGTCGCCTCGCGGAGGCTGGACAGCTGCGTGGCAATCGTCACCTGGCTGGATAACAACATCACCGACTCAGCAGTGGAGCTAGCTGGGCGCTCTCTATTCCAAGCCGATAAGACTGCAGCTTCAGGCAAGAACAAAGGTGGAGTTTGGTGCTCTACATTCATAACCCATGGTGTACTGCTACCAACATTATTGGAACATTCTGCTTCCCTGATCTGGAATATCTGGCAGTGAAGTGCAGACAGTTCAAATTGGTTAGACAACTCAGTTCTGTTATAATCATAGCGGCTTACTCACCACCGAAAGCTAATACTAAGTTAGCACTTGAGGAGCTGTATTGTCTGATTAGCACGCAGATGAATGCTAATCCAGAGGTGGCTGTGATCGTGGCTGCAGACTTTTACCACGTAGAACTGAAATCAGTGCTCCCCAAATTCCACAAATTCATTGACTTTCCGACCAGAGACAATAACACACTAGATCAGGTTTGCTGTAACATTCCAGGAGCATATAAAGCGTTTGCAGCTTCACACCTGGGCATGTCAGATCACATCACAGTGAAGCTGATCCCGGCTTATAAACCTCTGATCTGCAGGACTAAACCCACCACCCGAATTGTGCAGATCTGGACTGAGGAGGCTTCCTCAGCACTACAAGACTGCTTCGAGCATGTAGACTGGGAAGTGTTCAGACTGGGAATTGTTCAAAAAGGGCACTGAATTAGAGGAATACAACTCAGCTGTTCTGTCCCATGTTCATTTCTGCACTGACGCTGTCCTGCCATCACGGCTTTTCCCAACCAGAAGCCATGGATGGACAGCACAGTGTGGCCCCTGCTTAAAGCCAGAGACACAGCCTACAGGTCAGGAGACAGGCTGGCTTACAGTAAGAACTGAAAAAGGGCATCCAGCTGGCCAATCTCAGATACAAACAGCACATAGAGGAGTACTTCAACAACAACCTGCATAATGTGTGGAGAGGTATAAGGACCATCATGGACAACAAGCACAGCTACCAGCAGGTCAGCCATGACCCCACTCTGCCTGACACCCTGAACAGCTTCTTTGCATCGAGAGGCAGTGAGATTGTGCATCGTCCCCCGCCAGAGGAGCAGCAGCAGCCCCTCGTCCTGCAGTGGCACCAAGTGTGCTCTACCCTGAGGAAGATCAATATCAACAGGGCAGAAGGACCAGACAAGGTGTTGCGCCGGACCCTGAAATCATGCGCTGACCAGATGGCAGGAGATTTCCTGGACATTTTCAACCTGTCCCTGCAGCTTGCTAAGCTCTCTGTCTGCATAAAGTCCTCCACCATTGTGCCTGTGCCCAAAAAAAAAAAAAAAGCTCAGCCGCTACCTGCCTCAATGATTATCGTGCGGTTGCCCTGACCCCGGTAATCATGAAGTGCTTCGAGAGGATCGTCCTTAACCACATCAAGGATGTTATCCTTGCTGGTCTGGACTGCCTTCAGTTCACCTACAAGGAGAACCTTTTCACACACGACTGTTCTGCTGTCCTCTCCACAAACACGCTTGTGAAGTTTGCGGATGACACCACCGTGGTGGGTCTTATATCAGATAACGATGAGACCCACTTCAGAGATGAGAGCCAGCACCTGATAAACTGGTGTTCAACCAACAATCTCATTCTGAACACCAGCAAGACCAAAGAGGTCATATTTGACTACAGGAGGACCAGGAAGACAGAGCATGCTCCTTTTTGCATTCATGGGGAGGCGGTGGAGCGTGTGGACAGTATTAAGTTCCAGGGCGTCCACATTTCATCTGACCTGTCCTAGTCAATCAACACCTCACACCTGGTGAAGAAGGCCCAACAACGGCTTTTCTTCCTCAGGAAGTTAAAACGTACTGGACTCTCCTCTCAGCTGCTCAAGAACTTCTACAACGCTACAATAGAAAGTATACTCTGTCTCAGTGCAACGGTGTGGTACAGCAGCTGCACTGCAAAGGACAGAAAGGACTTGGCCCGGGTGGTGAGAACTGCTCAAGGGATCGTGGGCTGCCGTCTACCAGATCCGGATACAATATATGCTGTCCGGGTCCAGAAGAAGTCCAGCCGCATCGCAGCAGATCCCACAAACCCGGGAAATGGACTGTTTGTACCTCTTCCTTCAGGAAAGCGGTACAGAAACATTAACACCAGCACCACCAGACTCAAAAACAGATTCTTACCTAGAGCTATGAAACCCAAACCCCCCAACCTCCCTCCACAGCCACATACGCACTCACTCACACACACTCTCCCCCACCCCTGCTGACTCTCACATAGACATTAGCTTTCTGTAAAAGGACACTGAATCCACAAACTCTGTGAATGTCTTACACTCTTACACTGCCGCACTTTACTTTCCTTTTAAACAAAAAAAATTCACAAATGAACAAATTGCCATATTTGTAATGGTATAAAAATTAAAATATGCAAATGATGTCATTTTTGAAAATATTTTCTTTCAGTAGTGTTTCCAAATATTGTCCATACCAAATTTCAGGTCCCTAAATGCATTTATTCCCAAGATATTGCCTTTTGAAAACGCAAAAAAGCTCAAATTTCGCAGGTATAAAATTGGGGTTGAGGGTACCCTATTTCAAAAATGTACTTCTGTGAAACTATTAGGAATTAAGCAGAACTATTTTGCATGTGTTCATCAGACATATGGAGGTACTTGAAAAAAAAATTCGGGTAAATCGGAGACAGTCACCTGGGAGCCTCTGGTTGATTTGGCATGGAATGACCGAGCGCAGTCAGACTTACTTCGGTCAATAAAACAATTCTTATGTTGTGCTTGAATTTTGGGACAAGGACAGTAGACCATTAAATGCCCAACTGATGTATAACTGTAGCTTGAATTAACAGTGCATGGAAACATAGTCTGTGAGTTAGGCCTTTATGAACATGTGAACAGATGCAAAGTGAAAGGGAAAACTAATCAGTCCAATGTTTTTTAGTTCCCCTTGTAACCACTACAGCCAATCCTATATGCAAAATGAATATTCGACCCTATTCGATTTTCCTCATCAGACTCAAAACAATATTCTACTGTCCTGATGTGTTTGTTACTGTGTGCCTTCTGCCTCACTCCCAAGAACATCCTCCGTTTATGACAAGGCAAACCATCACTACCTGATACTGTGTTCTCTAGGGTTTGGACTGAGAAAACCTGCTGTAAGTATCTGCATGGATTATCCCAACTAGCTGTTTAAAGTAAAGCATCTTGAATCTATGAGAATGAAATTACATAATGTCTTTTGATGGACTGAAATTAAGTGAATTGTTGTTAAGATCGTGGACTTATTTTCAATTAAGTAAAAAAAAAGGGGGAAAGGGACAGGGTTTTTTTTTTAACATTTTAAACTGTAAACAGGTTACAAGCTTAGCCATTCCCAGTTCTCTCATCTTATAATTGTAAACCTCATGCCTCAGGCTGATTAAAGCCATCTACTGTATTCCAGGCTACTCTCTGAACTCTAAAATCCTACTAAAACAGTATGCAATTTCACTGGCCTTACATGCTTCAGTTCAACAGTGTAGGCCTGTCTAAATTCTATTTTTGTATCTCCCATAATTAGTATCTGAATGCTAGCATTCAGAATATAGTTGTTACACAGAGAGGTTACTCTCAAAGATACAATTGACTAACATAAATATTTAAAAGTACCTAAACCAATGCCTTTATTGAAACATATTACCAAAAACTATTAAAAAGTGCCTGATTCATGCGGTGGCTTTTCATTATTATTTAATGCAAACTGATGAAAGTTCTACCCAGTTGAAATTAGCTCCTTATTCACAGCTCCACGTTTGAAATTTTTGTTCCACCTTAAAGGCTGAAATTGCACCTGTGGTGGGAGTTCATTTTTCAAGTTGAGGTCATTGGACTGAATTTTTTTTTTTTGGTTTGTTTCCAGTTTAGGGAAGTACATATCTAAAGTAGTTCAGAAATAGTATGTGTGCATTTTATTATTAAAACAAAAACATTTTCTCATTTTTTAAAATTTCTTCCCTGCTTGATTTAAAGGTTGAAAACCTCTGTGTACGACAAATGAAAAGGTGATATGAGTTGCTGTCATTTTTCCTGGCTTAAACCGTTTAAAGTCCTTGTGCTCCTTTCTAGACATTTTTACATATGAACCAATGAAGGAGCACTATTCGAAAGTTCGTTTGAAGCTAAAACATTATTTGGGCCAGATATGTAACCACTGACATTGCTTTGAAATGTTATATTCAATTATTTAAAGACATTTTTCAGTGACCCAAAGCATTTAAGCCCTTGGATTCCAAACTGCAATTTGTCACATAATGTCAAGCACTGCATATTTAAACACTGTTTACGTGTTGATTTTAAAGGCCCAGGCATTCCTGTGTGAAGTTTGCATGTTCTCCCTGTGCTTGCATGGGTTCCCCTGTGTTAATCCGTTTTCCCTCCACAGTCCAAAGACATGCACATTAGATTACTTGGTAATCAAGTAAACTCAAATTGCCCCGGTTGTTCATGTGTATTGCCCTGCGATGGTCTGATGAGCTGTTCAGGGTGTACCCCACCTTCACCCAGTGTCAGCTGTTTAGGCCCATGGGATTTTATTGTGTGTGTGTGTGTGTGTGTGTGTGTGTATATATATATATTAAAACACACACAAAAAAGCAACACACAATTTACTGTTAAAAAAAGATGTTGTGTAATATTAATATCATCACACAGTCATTTGCCGAACCACATAATCCTACTAGGATCGCTATGAGGCGGAAGCCTATCTCAGCTGACACTGGGTAAAAGTAAGGTACATGGTGAACAGCTCGCCAATCTGTCGCAGGGCCAACATACACAATTACTCACACTCACGCCTAGGGGAAATTTGGAACAGCCAATCAGACTAATGCATACCTTTGTACTTTTGAGGAAACTGAAGTACCCTGAGGAAACCCACACAAGCACAGGGAGAACATTCAAACTACACACAAACGTTCTTGCCAAGTCTTGGAATCAAACACAGGACCTTCTTGCTGTGAGGCAGTTATGCTAACCACTACACCACTGTATGGCAGGCTGTGATGTCGGGAAGTAATCTATATTGTTCTCATAGTGGCTCAAATTATTTTCACCTTTAAATCAACAAGTAAACATTGTTCAAATATGCAGTGCTATTCTGTGACAAATTGCAGTTTGGAGTCCAAGGGTTTAAACCAGGGGTGTCAAACTCATTTTCACTGAGGGCCACATCACTAAATTTAAAGGTGATCAAGGGCACGACTGAACATTTAGGTATTTGTCTTCCTTTCCTTTATTCACTTGCATTTTCTGACAACACTTTACAGCGACAAGCTAGCATGCAATCTTTCTTGATTCATGAATGACCAGCTGTTTACTTGAAACAGGCTGCTGGCACCTAGTGGAAGGATGAAGAATTAGGTTTCATGGTAATGGTCGATGCAAAGAATGTACGATAATCATATTCTTTGGAATCTCTTACGGGCCACATAAAATGAGTTGGCGTGCCGGATTTGGCCCGCGGGCCTTGAGTTTGACACCTGTGGTTTAAACGCTTGGGGTCACTGCTAACCACAGTGCCACTCTGTAATATTAATATGAGCATAATAATTTACATATTAACAAAAACACTTCTCCACAACGCTCCATGTTATCTGTAATGTTAAAGAGCATTGTTCTTCACAATAACAAGGTAGAGAGTTCAAAGTCGGAAATTTAAATAAAACCTCCTTGTGTTTATCTTATTTTCTAATAACGGGCACAAATACTATTCCTGAACTGATCTGGACATACACTTGCAATAAACAGGAAACGACAGTGAAGTGAAGCCCATTAAGTTACAAATACTGAAAGTGCTATAAATGTCGCCCCCTACAGGCGCAGGCGCGCGTAGCATTTAAGGTGGAACGTTAGAGAGGAAAATCGAATAAGGATTATTAACTTCAGATTAGTGGATTTCTGAGTTGTGTTACTTTCAGAGTGTTAGCAGCTGCTCCTGCCGAGCGCAGGTTAAACAGAAACGATGATTAATTCCAGTTATGAACGCCATGTTTACCTTTGGCGGCTTTGCCATCGGGAGTGTTTATAACGCAGACTTTACACTTCATGTGGAGACACGGCAGAAGCTGCGGCTCTGTGCTGGAGCTCAGCTTTGTTGTACAAACCGCACACGACTCGGCTTTCACTGCAGCCGGACAGGACGAGTGTGCGCGCCATTCCTGAGTACCATCTCCTCCGTGTCCCTTCATCCTCTCGGACACCGAAAAACAAACAAGTAACTCGAAGTAAACCACCGTTAACACACCGCCCGTGCTTCAGAGGACGGTTTGTTTACTTCACCGCTGACCAATGCAGGATCATCTCCTCTTTTTGTCCTCCAAAATGTTCCTGTGCTGGTGCTAAAGGCCCATAGAACAAAAGAAAGTATGTTAAGCTAACATAGGATGAGTCTTAAATCATCCATTCGCCTGTTTACTCGCGAAGTCTAACTAACTTTTACCCGTAAAAGTACCGGTCTCTCCTTTTCCCCGGAGACGATTCGCAGTGGGCATGCGCACCGACTTGCGCATGCGTACATCTGACGATTGACCTGAAGCCCGGATACGACAGTGGGCTGGACTATGAGCGAGTAATTTGTCAATCATGTTTTGCATCAGCCAACAAAGCAACTGCTCATGTCCATTGTTGTGGCAGAAAATGTCCAGTTCACGACGCAAGAGATTCATTTTCAGGTGTTTATTCAGCCTTAAGAAAAGAAAGGCATACAATCACTCACACAAAAGAAATTACTACTGGAAAGGGACTTTCATAGGCACTACCTATGACCTAAACCTGTGCATGGGTAGCTAATTTGCATATGTGACCTTTGACCTTGGCACAGTGACCTTGAACTTATAAATTTTGTCCAGGCCATTGCTTGGCTCATATGCAAGATAGCCTTCTGAGAGTTTGCATAGGCACTCCCTATGACCTATACCTGTGTGTTGGGTAGCTAATTTGAATATGTGACCTTTGACCTTGGCACAGTGACCTTGAAATTATAAATTTTGTCCGGGCCATTGCTCGGCTCATATGCAAGATAGCCTTCTGAAAGTTTGCATAGGCACTCCCTATGACCTATGCCTGTGCTTTGGGCAGCTAATTTGTATATGTGACCTTTGACCTTGGCAAAGTGACCTTGAACATATAACGGTTTGTCCAGGCCATTGCTCGGCTCATATGCATAATAGCTTTCTGAACTTTTGCATAGGCACTAGTTGGAGAAATTTTATACTTCGCTTTAATTTAGCAATGCTCTGACAACGTAGTGTTCATTTATTAGAATTGTTTAGCTACTGATTAGTAACTAGCTTTTGACTGATGCAAAATCTATAATAATCACATAGAAACTCTATAATAATCATGCATGACCGTTGATATTGGTGTACTAATGTAATGACAACACTGAGGCTGAAAGAAGTTAAGGGAAAATTTATTGAACACATGACAAATTACAGATCAGTCAGCCTGTCCAAAGGGATTGTTGGGACCGGAGGGTCAGTGGTGGAAGAGGGGACCTCAGGTTCTGCAGGGGAAGTAGGAGAGTAATCAGTGGGAGAGTCTGGCCAGTAGTCAGTGGGGGAATTTGGAGAAAAATGCTAGGAGAAGTAGTGGCAGAGGAAGAATCAGAGAAAAAGAAGTCTTCAGTTTGGGAGTACTGGTCACAACAAATGATGTCTCTCACAATCCGAGGTGGAAGCTAAGGGTACTTAGGAACAGTGGGCGTACATAGGGTCTCAGAAAATCAACAATCTCAGTGGCCAGGTAAGATAGCTGGTACTGACGATAACGCCGTAGGGTTTCCCTTCTCTGGAAGATATCACGGCAAGCTGACTGAGCTAAAGAAAAGAAAATAGAATGGGATGAGTAAGGTGCATGTCTTGAGACTATAATTCACTACATAATCCTAAACAAAGCTTAGCAGCCAGCATGAAAGGCAATGAAATGCTTAAAAGGCTCAAGGCCCAGGATATACACCAAAATAGAAGAAGACAGTGTGGGCAGAAAGAATGGGTCAGTATGACATAGATAAAAACAACATTAGGCTGTCGGCACTGTGACCTTGTCTGTGGTACACTAATAGCAATGAAATGGGAAGTGTGAAGCAAGGCTTGAGTCATATTGAAACTAGAAAATGCAAATAAAAAAAAAGCTTACTCTTATACTAAGACCAAAATACTTGGTGTAATATCAAGATGACAAAAAGAGGACATCAGGGTACTTACACCTTGTTGTATAAGGTGGCATGCGAGGTCAGGATAATCTGTGTGAACAGCTTGGGAGAATAAAATCAAATAAAGTTGACAAGGAAGTAGGCGCTTAAAAGTAAGCGCTATTTTTATAGTTTCCAAATTAGCCTGAAAATTACGGGAACTGGAGGAAAAGAAAAATGACATCATCGAGGGGAGAATGACCACAAATTAGGGGCAGTATCGGGGGAAATGACAAAATAATGGGAAATAAGGAAACATGTAAATGAAGTAAGGAGGGACTAAAAAAACAATCTAATTCATTAATTGCATTCACAAAGCAGGTTCTGCAACTACCCTAAAATTGCATGTTGCATAATCAATAAGCAGGAAAGTATGTTGTTCAGGCAAACACAGCTGAATTCATGATGAAGAGAAGTCGGTTTCAATTCAGAGAAGTTTATTCAGTCCATGAAAAATACCGCACAAGTTCAAGCAGTGTGGGAAAGAAGACCTTATATTGTTCTTGTTGTAGTAAAGTGTAGTGTTAGTAGCTTATATTCTACTTAAACTTAGCATTAAAATAAGGGGATAGCTTCATTCAGCATTAAGCGCCTTCATAACAATGAGACAGCAATAGTTAGTTATCAAAACATCAGCTGGTACAAAAAGCAGAAGCGGGGAAAACAC
>JBCNYH010000001.1:29496462-29509782 GCA_039654325.1 Tandanus tandanus
ATATATATATCTTGTATATGCAGAAACCAAAACAAATCTGAGATCTCAATTCAACAGGTAGCAAAGGTGTTCCAGGTGGCATTACTAGGTTTATTTGTGAGTGTTCTGCTGGTCACTGATAAAATCCTTTACGACATTTTCCATATCTTCAGTAGTCATACCTTTATAGAGCACTCTTTTAAAAGTGAGTATAATGCACAAATATTACCAAAAAAAATCCAGTTTTTTTAATCCATATACCAGTAAAATGTTCAGAAATGTTTAACTATTTTTTTCCTTTTGCTTTACAGGTAGTCATGACATACATATTGACATTAGAGGAGAATCCATGTTAGCCAAGCTCCTGCGTAAATCTATTGGTGCCTTCAACACCTCCTCTAAACTACACGTGAAGACCAGTAACTTGGGTTGGTGTCTTTCTTATCTTGTACATTACTCTTGATGGTTGCACTTAATATCATTCTGTGCACATTATACCATGCACTCTGAGTTTTATGTCACATGGTCCTGAGGCATATTTTACCCTATTCTATGAATGAAAATGAGAAAAATGGATGGATACTGATTTTAAATCCAAACTAGGCAGTTGGACACTTGTTTGTTGTCAATCCAGGAATAACCTAAGAACATGCAGGCAAAGTCTCAGCACACTTATAGCTGTGTTCTCAGGCTTCAGCACTTCCACTGAGCTGGATTTATATAATGAGCTGTTGGCTTGGAGAGGTGGAACACTATCCACTTAGAGTCTGTTTACAATATGGCTTACAGTTAGACTGTCCAACACTTCCTGTATTGTTCACTGAATTAATATTATGTGACTTCATTGTTTATGATGTGAATAGAGACTTCTAAGATCTCCAAGAGTACTTTTACTATATCTGTCCTTACTTACTATGTCAGTTATGTCTGCATGTGGTGAAACAAATACCACAAGTCACACCTTTGGTGCCTTGTCTGTCCTGATATATTTATCATGGCTGTGATTTTAAGCTGATCAAAGATTTTGGATTGAACAATTTAGTCACAATTTATCAGCGCTTGGTCTGGTCTTGTTAGGAAGCAAAGTTGTACATAAATGTGAACATTCCTAGTAACTTATGGAAAAACCTAAGCATAACCCTCTGAAATTAGGCATGTAAGATCATTAAGCATTTTTTCGAAATATATTTATTAAATTCAGTCTTAAAACTGTCTCTTTCTATTAGCAGACTTTTTTTTTTGCCTCGTTCATGGATGAAAACTCGAAAATAAGTTATATCTACGGCATCGTATTGCAGCCACTCAGATAAAAAGAAAAGGAGATCAGTATCACATTATAACATAAAACATTACTGTTGTAACATCAAAATTTTCACGTTATGACAATATATTTTCCAGTTATTCTGACGTACATACTGACCACGTTGTAACAAGATAATATTTAACTTGTTATAACATACAAAAGTACTCAGGTTGCAAGAATATAAAATATTGAAACCCTGCCTATGGTTGATGTGGATCTAGAGCTTATTCTGAGATCAGTGGGCACAATAAAGCACAAGAATTCACCATAGTCCATTGTAGGGCACCCTGAGGACTTTCATTCACACCAGGGGAATATATAGGGCCACATCACCAAGTGTCATATTTTTAAACAGTAGGAGGAAACATGAGAACCTGAAAAAAACTGGGAGAGCATTTAAAACTTCACCCAGAGAGTAATCCCAGGTCAGGATCCAACCGAGCATCCTAGAGTTGTAAGAAAGCAATGCTACTTGCTGAGCCATTGCATATGACCTTAGAACAAAAACAAATAGATTACAGCATTTGGCAGACACCCTTGTCCCATATATTCATTACTCATATCATTTAGTACAACTGAGCAGTTGAGGGTAAAGGGCTTTGCTCAAGGGCTAAACAGCAGTATTGAGGCTTGAACCACCAACTTTCTGAACAGTAACCCAGAGCCTTAACCACTGAACCACCACTGCCTTCCTAAGAAGATTTCAAATATGATCCTGCAGAATCACAAGTAATAATATTCAAATATTCAAAGAGGGAAAAAAATAATCTTTTTAAAATATTTAATAAATTAGGTTTTTATACCTACTCCCAAACACTTCACAATCCTCTGAGCAGCTTTTAGATCTCACATAACCCTACTTGCATATTCGCTCTAACTCTGCCAGATTGCCTGGCAGATCTTTTCCTATTAATCCAACTGTAACTGTTATAAGTTGCCAAACATTCATCTTTCTTTAGAGTGAAGAACTGAGAGGGCAACAAAAAGACAAAGCTTCTTTTCAAAGTATTGATTTTCATTTATGTTAGTAATTGTTGTCGTTATATTGCAGGGTGCACACATATTTCATTTTGGAATTCTATTTTTGTAGGTTTATTAAATTGGTGCATGTTGCTATTTCCATTAAAAACAACAGGAAAAGGAAAGGTTTGCCCTCAACTGTATGTTGGCACTTCAAAATGAACTATTCTGTAGTCTTAGACAAGCGGATCACTGGAATTGTTAACTAGTATGTGTGTGTGTGTGTTTATAGAGTGTATCCCACAGCCTCGACCCATGAGCCAGGCTGACTACCTGTGGAGTACCCTCCCGTTGCTGGTAATGGTTTTCTTGTGCTGCCTGCAGGTTTATACAAACCGTCTGCGCAGGGTCATCACCACCTTCTACTTTCCCAAGGCAAGACTGTTTATTTCTAATATGAATATATATATACATTCATTCATTCATTTTCTGAACCACTTAATCCTAATTAGGGTCGCGCGCGCGCGTGTGTGTGTGTGTGTGTGTGTGTGCTTAGTTAGTGCCACGGATGAATATAGCTAATATATTTACAGTAATCATGTGGAGTATTTATTTTTAAGTTTGTTTTGGTATACTTGAAACTTTATGGCCCTCCTCTGCAAAAATAACAGCACAAATGACTCATTTTGTTGCACATGTAAGCTCTCAGTGGTAAATCAGTTTTAGTGTTACATAACAAACATTTGCAATTTGAGATAAATAAGATTTAAACTTGCACAAGACACACAGGGCTTCAGGCACAAAACACACAGGGCTTCTAATACAATGCCCCAATATAATATTTATAATATCTTTCACAAGGAAATATGAGCATGAGTGCAGCCATAATTAAGCACTAAATGTCTCTTTAATACTCTAGCACATGCGAATATTCTGTCATTTATTTCAAATGAGATAAACAGTTGCTGTTATACAGGGATCACTACCGACTACTAATAACCATCTGTGAAAATGAGATACAATACATTTAATTCTACAGCTTCTACTAGCGAATAAATAGTGTACTATAGCATGTCTTTGTGACCACAGTCCTCAGTTATTATACTAGCTCTGGTAATGCACAAGAGCAGCTCAACAAGAAAAAGAGTCTTCACTACCATTTTAACTACATTACGGTTACAGTCAAGATAAATCAGAAGCATGAGTACATTAAAGCATGATCTACTGCAACAACCTGCCTGGATAAAAGTAAAACTCAAATTTTATGGCTTTATCTTTGGACGTTTAACATCAGATGCTCCTGCATGTATTTTCAAAAGCTTAATAGATGTTGTTTATGATGTTAGTTATAAGTCTAAACCTGCACACAGTCATATTTGAACAAGTAAACAATACAAGCTTTTTGATACAGTGCCGCAGCAGCATGGTGGCATAGAAATTAGCATGTCTGCCTCACAGCAAGAAGGTCCTTTGTTTGAATCCTGGGCTCAGCAAGGGTATTTCTGTGTGGGTTTTGCATGTTCTCCCCATACTTGGGGGAAGGGCTGGGTTTCATTCGGGTACTCCCGTTTCCTCCAACATTGCAAAGACATGCACATTAGGCTCATTGTCTGTTCCATATTGTTCCTAGGTGTAAGTGTGAATGTGTGTGTGTCTCTGTGATACACTGGGAGTTGTTCAGGGTGTACCCTGCCTTTTGCCCAGAGTCGGCTGAGATAGGCTCCAGTCTCCTGGCAATCCTGGTAGAATTAAGCGGGTCAGCGAATGAAGGAATTAATAAATTATAGTGCCTACCGATAAAGGTGATAGCCTCCAAGAAATACATAAAATTGACATTTTGTAGTCATTTTCAATTTTAAATAACTAAAAGGTTAGTCACCTGCAAGAAGTATGTACACCCACACATTTATTACACCTTCAAGTGCAGGAAATTTGATTCCCATGGTCCAGATTAGGTGCCATTAATTAGAACCTTCTGCAGGTGGATCCTGCCATTTTGTAAATCTAACTAGAGTCTGGTGTTTAATTTGCTAATAAAGTCTGTGGTGTCCGCATATCAAGATCTATAAAGCTTTTTAAAGGTTGTGGATTGTTATCTAATTTTCCTTGTGGTTTTGTTCCAATAAATCTTTTATCAGTATGCACTCCTTCACCAATCTCCATGAGACGCACTGATTTGTCACATGTTTGGCTCATGCACATTCACAGGGCTCACTACACTTCCCATCATCCATTGCACTGCTCACAATTACCTAACATCCAATGCACGGATCACATGACCACTAGCACACCTGGTCTCAGTCACAACTGATTATCTATTCACTATAAGGACTATGAGATCACACACACTTACACACATACACACACACACACACACCCCATGTGAAGTCTCATTCTGTATTACCTGTTTCAACTCTCATCAAGCTTTGTTTATTTTTGTTTATTCTGTGCATGACCCTGTTTGCCTTACCATTATTTATGACCTGCCTATCCTATGATCTCCTATTTACGTTTATGAACTCTGACTGCCTTATCCACATTGCTTCAGGATTGTCTCTACTGTGTCTCTACTCTTCATTGATTAACCTCTGCCTGTCCCATATTTTTGGAAATCTGCCTGCGTTACTCCATTAAATGCTTTTAATCAGCATATTGCATCCTGCCGTTTCCTTGACATTCATCTGCATTACATTTTTTTTTTTCATTTTACCCCTATCTAGTATACAATATATTCTTCATTATAAACAAGCATTCACCCTTTTTTATGTTTACTTTGGCCAGCAGACTTTGCTGGAATGCCCATGAAACTTGCCCATGAAAATGCCCATGAAACTTTTGTTTCATGGGCATTTACTCCTATTTCTTTCTAAATCAATAATAAGACAATTCAAAGTACCAGCATTGCAATGAATTTGATATTCCTCATTTAAAGAATGGTGGAAAGCTCTTAATACATAAAAGATCTGTGCTTAGCTCGGAGTACTATTCACAGGTCTTAAACACTTAGTGGTGTGCTGCCGTGTGTTTCAGTGAGTTCATAAGAATGAACTGAATATGTAGCTTGAGCGCAGCAAAATCCCTATTGTTGTGTTATCTCTCACACTGTTCATTTGTGTACAGCTGGACCCTTTGTGTTCGTTCAGCTCTTGTGGGCTTTGTTATGTAGGGAGAACTATGTATGAGCATGTGTAATAATAAGCAGAGTGCATTTACACTAATAGCTTTAGACTCATCGTGTTCTAAAGACCCATGTGTCTATGAGAAGGATTAGTGGCTTCATCAGGCATGAAACAGCTGCAGCATCAATAATACTATTATACAGAACAGATCGCTGCTTATACCATACTGTCTCATAGAGCTCATCCTATTTATTGCCAAAAAAACAACTAGAATCAATTTCTCTAGCTTTAAAATAAGCTTGTGCTTCATCATGGTTCTTTCCTATATATTTATTGTTTCTCTTGGGATTATTTAGTTCTTCTATATGATCATGATATGTTTGTCTTCTTTCTCTTGGACAGAGAGAGAAGAAACGGATTATTTTCCTTTATAACCTCCAGCTACAGAGACGCATTCATTTTGTCAAAGAAATGAGCAAACAGCTCCGGCGTCAGCAAAAAGCACCAAAAACGGTCTGTATGCTGTTACTTTCCAATTACATCTGAAAAAAAAAAAAACATTCAAAATTCCTCACCCAAAAAAGTTTTACCTGACGATTTTATTTAGCTGTCACTTTATACCTCTATCCTCTCTCACACTTCCTGTCTAACTG
The DNA here is from genome assembly GCA_039654325.1 of Tandanus tandanus. Classification (NCBI taxonomy): domain Eukaryota; kingdom Metazoa; phylum Chordata; class Actinopteri; order Siluriformes; family Plotosidae; genus Tandanus; species Tandanus tandanus. The sequence continues at coordinate 29,502,477 of JBCNYH010000001.1, forward strand.
TCTCCCCTTTCTGTTTTTCTCAGGTGTTGTCCGTGCTGCTGTCTCCACTTAATCGATTGGGGTGTGGTGTGTGCTGGTGTTGGGTGTGTGTGGAGCGTATGAGGCAGCAGCGAGCCGTGCATTGTTCTGTTGTGAGCTGTAATGCACTCTACTGTGCACAATGCTGGAGGGATTTGATGAACCGCTGTATCTGTTCTTTACTCAATGATCAGGAGCCTCAAGATAGAGACTCTGACACAGATACAGTTTACTATGTTAAATAATCTCATAGATATGTATGTGACAGAAATCCTACCTTTTACACAAATTAGCTACATTATCTGTTTTCTAAACAATCTCATTAATAATAATAGAGCATACCATTTTATCTGAGGAGATCCTATTTACAAAATTCAGCACACCTTTCAGATGGCCTAGGGCCTGTGTTTGTATGATTTGAGCAATGTATAACTAATAAAACACTCCATGTGTGCTGTTAAATGATCTATGTCAGGGTACTGTAATGTCAGACAGAGTCTGATTAATTTCCAAAATATTTTGTTCCTTTAATACCATACAAAATTTTGTAATTGAATTTAAATTTGTGGTGCATCCATGAAATAAATCAGTTTCTTTGATCATTTATGGTATAACATCAATAAACGTTCTTTCATACAGTTCCCCTCTTTTTCTCTATAACAACTTGTTATGTTACCAAGTATCAGGCAAGCATTGAGTCGTGTGTGGTGAAAAACCTATTGTATAATGTTACAAAGGCCCTGCGGTGGACTGGTGAGCTGGTCAGTGTGTACCTCGCTTTCGCTCAGATTTGACTGGGATAAGCTCCAGTCTCCCCACGACCCAAGTAGGATTAAGTGGTTCGGCGAATGAATGAATGAATAATTTTACAAAACACTGACACTAGAGACTCCTTCCAAAATTCTACATGAATATCTCATTAAAGGTTCACACTATTTACAATTTCTAACTTTTTTTTTTAGGTCGGCGGCATGGTGATGGTTAGCACTTCCGCCTCATAGCAAGAAGGTCCTGGGTTCAAGCCTCGAGGGCTTTTCTGCATGGAGTTTGCATAGTCTCCCCGTGCTGGTGTGAGCTGCCTTCTGGTGCTCCATTCTCCTCTAACAGTTGAAAGGCATGCATATTAGGTTAATTGGCTGTTCCATTTGCCCCTAGGTGTGAATGTGAGTGTGAATGTGAGTGTGAATGGTAATGTGTGTGTGTGTGTGTGTGTGTGTGTGTGTGTGTGTGTGTGTGTGTTGCCCTGTGATGGAGTGGCAAGCTGTTCAGGGTGTACCCCGCCTTCGCCCAGAGTCAGCTCCAGCTTCCCCACAACCCTAATAAAAATTGGATGAGACAAACTTTTCTTTGTTACAAGTAAAAGTAAAAAAACCCACAACAACTCTGTTTAATAATGTCCTTTGAGAAGGACTGTTAGAAGAGAAACGATAACCTATGAAGGAGCACATTAACATAAACCTATTATTGCCGGAACTAGGCTCGGCAGTTTCCAGACTTGAACAGCGCTTTGGTACAATTCATTATAAAGATTAAGAACAGTCCAAACTTTCTCCCATTCAACCCCATGTGAAATAAGCTCAAAAGTCAGATAAAGATAAGAAATGGGTAGCATGGCTGGGTAGTGGTTAGCAGGTCCGCCTCAGAGCAAGAAGGTCCTGGGCTGGATGAGAGCATTTCTATGTGGAGTTTGCATGTTCTCCTTGTGTTTGCGTGTGTTTGCTCTGGTTTCGTATCACAGTCCAAAGGCATGCACTCACTCACTCATTTGGTGAACTGCTTAATCCTATTAGGGTCGCGGGGAAGCTGGAGCTCAGTGGACACTGGGTGAAGGCGGGGTACACCCTGAACAGCTCACCAGACCGTTGCAGGGCACACAACCATTCACACTTATGGTGCAATTCGGAACAGCCAATTAGCCTAATGTGCATATCTTTGAACTGTACGAGGAAACCGGAGTACCCGGTGGAAACCCATGCATACTCCACACAGAAACGCCCTGGCCGGGACTCGAACCCAGGACCTTCATGCTGTGAGGCAGGCGTGCTAACCATTATGCCACCGTAGCAACCACAAAGAGATGCACATTGGCTAATCGGCTGTTCCAAATTGCCCCTAGGTGAGAGTGTGGACGTGGGTGGTTGTGTGTGTGTGTGTGTGTGTGTGTGTGTTGCCTTGCAATTTTTTTTGTTGAGCTGTTCAGGGTGTACCCCGCTAAATCCAGCAAATAAGTGAGCGAGTGCATGTCTTTGGGCTGTGGGAGGAAACCCGAATACCCAGAGGAAACCCGCGCATGCACGGGGAGAACATGCAAACTTCATACCCCTTTATCCAGCCCGGGACTCGAACCCAGGACCTTCTCGCCACCCACTGCTCATATTTAGTGTAAGATAGTGCTCGGCCATGAAAGGGTTAAGCAGCAGGAGGAAATCCCGCCTTGCTGACGAGCACCACAGCGACCTTGTAAACATTTAGTTCAGCCGAGCCGCCGAGCCACACCGTCCCACCACGGCGACGTGTTAAGATGAAGCACAGCGGGAAAGAAAGAATCATTTCCTTTCCCTCAGTCCTGAAACTGACAACACGGGAGACATTTTGGATGGGAGATGAAGACTTGCGCGTGAGGGCGTGAGCACTGGGCCGATATCCACACTCTTCCGTTCGGACCGCAGGTGAAAGGTGTGCACATTCATCCAAGGCTTGTTTTATCTTCCCCCTGTATTTACGCTTAGTGTGTGTCCTGTACACACAGCACACGCTCGGACTCCTGCATGTAGTCTCTGTGGGAACCCCAGAAAAGCTTTTCTCGCGGATCTTTTCACCCGAATGGAAACACAGACAATGAGCCACGGGTTTCTTCTTGTGTTTCGGACCCTTGTCACTGTGCTACTTTTTGAGGGCACGCTTATTACAAGATTTAGGGGAACACAAACCCAGAGTGTTCACAGGAGAGTCGGCTTACAGCATAAGAGGGCGTGGACTTCAGCTTTACCTGTGGATGTCTTCAGCACTGACAGAAGGACAGAGACACACGGTCCAGATGATGTTCTGACGAGCAGCCCAACAGTAACACAGTCTTCTCAATCAGGTACCACTCACTATATTAATCTATTAACCTTATTACAGGGGTACAACCATGTTCACATAGGTATATGGTACCTATACAAAAGATTTAGGATTCATTTCCCGAAACCACTGAATCCCTACTAGGGTTGTGGGGAGGCTGGAGCCTATCTCAGCCAACTGGGGGTGAAGGTGGGGCATCCCGCAACAGTCCATTGCAGGGCCAACACACACACACACACACACACACACACACACACACACACAATTATTCACACACACTCGCTCCCTGTGATGGTCTGGGTGTATTCCACCTTCACCTAGTTACGGCTAACCTTACTAGGATTAAGTGGTCTGGCAAATGGCGATGAGGGGCATTTTGCCTAATGTGCCTATCTTTGGACTGTGGGGAAGAAATCGTGTTATCATTCATTTGCCGAACCGCTTAATCCTATTGGCTGTTGCCTATCTCAGCCAACTCCGGGTACAGCTCGCCATTCCATCACGGGGCCAACACAGACAGAACCGTTCACCCTCACACTCACACCTAGGGGCAATTTGAAACAGCCAATTGGCCTACTGTGCACGTCTTTGGATTGTGAAAAGAAACCAAAGTACCTGGAGGAAACCCGCACAAGCACGACGAGATCATGCACACAACTCCACACAGAAACGCCTATGGTGATCATGGGACTCAAACTCAGGACCTTCTTGCTGTGAGGCAGACATGCCCATGGACAGTTATTAGTAATTAGGCTTTAAATAGTTTAAATATACACGTCATGTAAATGTCTAGGTAAAAGATACAGTACATAGTAAAGATACATATGGTGTACCCTTGATGGTACTTGCTCATCAACACACTGTACAAAGGTACAGTTTAATAAAAATTGTGGGTTTTGTGATATAAAAAAAAATCTGTTACCCCCTTTATTTATTATGATGAAGCAATGGACAGCAATGCTTAACATAATAATATAAAAAAAGCATGCGTAGCTGTGTAATTTATTTAAATGAGCCTCACTGAGTTTATCCTTTTACTTTGCATCAAAGCTAATAAACAGTTTACGCTCAGAAGCAGAAAAAGCATTTTTTTCCCTCAAGTCTGAGCTAAACCATATGTTTTCTATGCCTTTAAGAACACAATAATCATTGTGAAGTATGGTGGTGGCAGCATCATTCTATGGGGCTGCTTCTCTTCAACTGTGGCTCGAGCTCTATTCAACACAGAATGAATAATGGACGTCTACATGCCTGTCTGCACTATATGGACAAAAGTTTATGGACACTTGACCATAACACGCATGTGTTTCTTGGTCTTTGGACTCCAGGTTCCATTCGTCTTTGCTGTTATAATAAATTTCTCTGTTCTGGGAAGGCTGTACATTAGATTTTGGGAGGTGGTTGTGTAAATTTGTGATCCACAAGAGCGTTATTAAAGCCAGGCATTAATTTCAGGCGGGTACATCTGGAGCAGTTGGCATTCTAGTTCAATCCCACGTGTTCGGGGGGTTGAGGTCAAGCAACTCACGTTCTCCCGCTCCAGCCTTGGCAAGGCATGTCTTCATGGAGCTCACTATGTGCGCATATGGACTGTCACGCGAATGACAGGTTTGAACCTCAACCCAACAGAAGACGAAGACATTCTGCACAATTGTGTGCTTTCAACTTCGTGACACCAACTTTGGGAAGAAGCTACATATGGGTCTGGTGGTCGAGCGTCCAGAAACTTCTTGCTGAGAGGTGGAAGTGCTAACCCCTACGCCACCATGCTGCTAATGTAAATTTTTCTTTTTTTTGCTTTATGCTTTCACAGTAAAAAATCTGTATACCAGAGACATGCTTTTATTTCTTTGCCCTCATGGCATTTTCCAGGACTTTATGTGTCACAGAGCAAAATATCCAATGTCTGATTTGGTCTGTGGTCAGTGTACACATGTCATTTTAGTGACAGGATTATTACTGGTTGTCTTCATTTTGTCTGTAAAATATTCAGTTAGCTTGCGGTATCCATACAAAACACAATGTAGAAACTGGGTCAGGAGAAATGCCAATTTGTTTGTGTTGACACTTTTACTCAGGGTCTGGCTGGCAAGAAAATTGAGCAATATAGGTGTAGAGAAATAGTCACATTTATAGAATCAGCGATGAGGTAATTGGCTGACCATTAATCCAGAGTAAGTTACAGAAATCATCATCAACTGGAAAGTCAATATTGTATATAGAGATGTCTGGATGTGCTGTCTCTAAAGTTCCTCTCTGATAATATGGTTCTTTACACTTGTAACTTAAACCTCAGATATTAAACCCATTTTCAGACCTTTATTTTTCATTTTGTATGCCAGTAGAGAACCAACGTACAATTCCTAATCCAAAAGACTCCACAGTTCTTCGAGAAGTTGCCTCCCCACCACCCCTGAAATGTTGAATTTGAGTGTGTGCACTGGATGGCCTGTTTGGCTTCCTCGTCCCATTTATGGTCTTTCTGCTCTCTTTGCCTACTCTGCTCTGATTCGTTGCCTTTCTGAAGTGGGTCGCCCTTTCCTTTCATTAAATTGCGAGGCAGACAGGGATGGACGGAGATAACGCTGTGCACGGGGGTGGTTATTCAGCTAATCAGAAGGCCCAGCACACGGTGACGCACTATTGTGCCTCCCCCCATTCTCATTACTCATTCTTGCCGAGCCGCTTAATCCTACTGTTAGGGGTGCGGCGAGGCTGGAGTCTATCTCAGCCGACACTGGGTGAAGGTGGGGTACATCCTGAATGCATTGCCAGACCATTTCCGGGTAATATACAACCATTCACCCTCACATCCACACCTGGGGCAATTTAGAACAGCCACTTAGCCTAATGTGCATGTCTTTGGACTGTTGGAGGAAACGAGACTACCTGATATTTAGAATATTTAAAATTTGTATGTCCGTACATCACACCCAAAATATGCAGGATTATTTTTAAACATAATCTCTAAGCTTTTTAAATAAAAGTTTGGTTGTGAGGTGGGATTATGATTAAGTCTCTTTCATTGTGTGAGAGCTTAAGGCAATGAAAGAGAAAGGACTGTATTAGCTAATGATAAGAGATCATGGGCAAAAACAATGCTTCTGATTTTATTTTTAAAAATAGTACTGTCAAGTCTTTGTGGCTATAGCTATAGAATTATGAGCCTGGCTTTAGCTTACAGTTGCAAAACAGACTTGCTGACCACAGCTGGTGACTGTAACTCATCCATACAAACACAGCTGCAGACAGCACACACATGTGTCTTCACAGAACAATGTACAATGACTGTCACTGTTAAGTTATTACTAAATAAATGTTTAATGTGATAATAATTAATCAAAGTAATAGAATTACTGATATTGCAGTCTGAAAAGTTGTTTTGTTTTATAAAGTCACAAGATTTTATCTTTAAGATTTTAAAGCTATAGACGTGGTTAGTCTTGGTAATGCTGCTGTGGTTGTAAATGGCACACACATATCATATAATACTGTATTTGCTGTATTCTGCTTATTACCAGAGAGCAGGCTGAGAAATGAGTCCATGATTAGAGAGCAAACTTTAGCAGAGCTTTACTCATATATACACTGCACACTGCAGTGTCTCTCATCACTATCCCATTATTTCTCCTCATTTCAGCCGTGTGCTCTCAACTGTGCTACGCATTCTCGGGAACTGTAGGGCATTAGTGGTAATGATGAAAGAATTGCATCCTGGGATTGCTCACTGGGCACTTAAAGCAAATTAATACACAAAATGTCAATGTGATAATATGGTAATGTAATACACCATACGATTGATCGGGTCATCAGGCAGTGTATACAGTCCATGGTGGATATTAATGCACTGTTGCAATGTTTAAAGCTGAAAGAGAGGAAAGAGAAATCAAATGTAATACTGAATACAAGATTTTGGAATATGAAAAATGTGGAGCAAAATTACTACCACTACTACTACTACTACTACTACTACTACTATTACTACTACTACCACCATCACTACTACTACTACCACTACTACAACTACTATTACTACTACTACTACTACCACTACTACTACTATTACTACTACCACTACTACCACTACTAATACTACTACCACTACTATCACTATTACTACTACTACTTCTACTACTACTACCACCACCACTACTACTACTACTACTACTATTATTATTATTATTATTATTATTATTATTATTATTATTATTATTACTACTACTAC
>JBCNYH010000001.1:29525095-29537634 GCA_039654325.1 Tandanus tandanus
ACATACTGAAAGTCTACATGCATACACACACACACACACACACACACACACACACACACACACACACATATATATATATGTAAGTCTAAAATCAGGAGTTACTAATATCTATATAAAGATACAGAATGAATCCCGTCAGTGAGTAAAATGTACAGTATTATCAATATGATAAACAGTAGAATGTAAATGTTGTGCAAATGCAAATGTATACCAGTGGATGTTGTTGCCATATGGAGGAGTTGTACAGTTTAATAGCCACAGGTAGGAATGATTTCCTGTGTCATTCAGTGTTACATTTAGGTGGTATGAGTCTCTCACTGAACGTGCTCCTGTGACTGATTAGCAGGTTGTGAAGCGGGTGGGAGGTATTGTTCAATATTGTCCTTATTTGGGTCAACATTCGCCTCTCCGAGACTACCGTCAGAGGGTCCAGCTCCATCCCCACAACGTTACTGGCCTTGCGGACCAGTTTGTTCAGTTTGTTTGCGTCTGCAACCCTCAGCCTGCTGCTCCAGCATGCACCAGCATAGAAGATGGCGCTGGCCACAACAGACTCATAAAACATCCTAAGCAGTGTTCGGCAGATGTTAAACGAACTTAGCCATCTCAAAAAATAGAGACGGCTCTGGCCCTTTTTGTAAAGTGCAGTAGTGTTCTTAACCCAATTCAGTTTATTGTCAATATGAACTCCATGCCTCCTCCCTTTCCGGTAGTCGAACATGGAAGTGGTCAATTGCTTGCGGCTGTCGCTCATCTCAGTCCTCTCTGGTGCTGTTACTCTTCATGCCCTGAGCTGACAAATTAACTTTCTCTGACATAGTGTTATGGTGAAGGCATTCATTTGCCAATCTGAGGATATAGGTTTGCTTTCACATTCAGCAATATTATTTGTGGAAAGTTTTGGTGTATTGATATTTTTCCCGGGGCAGTGGTGGGCCGGTGGTAGGGTGCTGGTTACTGATACCAAGGTCGGGGGTTCAAGCCCCACAATCAACGGGATGTCACTGCTGTTCCCCCAGTGCAGCTAACTTTCACTGTCTGTGGTGAGAGGCATGTAAAAGAACCATTGCTGATTTTCGTCAATAGTAGGCTGCACTGCCGTCAGCGTGTTTCTGCCCTGCCATGGCCTGGCGAGCTGCCCAGGGTGTACTCTGCCCTTGCCCAGAGTCGGCTGAGATGGGCGCCAGCCTCCCAGCGACCCTAATTAAGATCAAGCGGTTCAGAAAATGAATGAATGATATGAATGATGGAGAACCCAAAAAAGTGCGTCAAGTCAAGTTGAGCTGCTAGGCCGAGTACCATGCAGTGGAGGAGGGTCAAGAATACCTCTACAGTGCTTTGTGTGTGTGTGTGTGTGTGCGTGCTGAATGCGGGGGGTCGTACCAGGATATGATATCATTGGTCTTCTCGGCTGTACAGGACATGGCCATTTCTTAATGTTGCCTCCACTTCCTCTCCTCTCAGATCTTACTTATTTCAGAAAGTTTCCAGTAAAAAATATCAGAGTGCTTGCTTCCTTCCTTCTTTGTAGGAGGGCAGAAAAAAGGAAACAAGCCAGCAGATCCACCTCTCATCACTCCTTGTTCCTTCATTAAAAAAACACAAAAAGACATGCCTGACACGCTGTGCTTTCAGGAACTGGACCAGACCATGACATGTAGTCTAGCTTTCTGCCTAACATTAGAACTCTGTGGAGAGACAGCGCAGGTGTAGGTTTCACAAAAGCAGTCACGCGCCATGCAGAAAATACTTCAATAACAACATGTCTGTGAGCATTTTAACATGTCTAAAAAATTCTGGTTAGTAATTATTTTCCACAATATTTGTAACCTATTAAGTAACATTAACAAGTAAAAATATCTTGAATATAGTCAAAGTTTTCTCACTCACTCACTTACTCGACGAACCGCTTAATCCTTTTAGGGTTTCTTTGGAAGGCTAGAGCCTATCTTGGCCAACACTCCCAGACCATCGCAGGGCCAACACAAAAACAACCATTCACACCTGGGGCAGTTAAGAATATCCAATTAGCCTAATGTGCATGTCTTTGGACTGTTGGAGGAAACTAGAGTACCTGAAGGAAACCTACACATGCACAGGCAGAACATGCAAATTCCACACAGAAACGCCTTCGTAGAGCCTGGGACTTGAACCAAAGACTTCTCACTGTGAGGAGGATATGCTGACCATGCCACTCTCAAGTTTATCTAGAATTTTCTATGATTAAAATTATAAAAGTCCAAATATAAGATTATTAAACCTACAAATTTGTAGACTTTTCTTTTTAATTTGAAGCTTGAATTTTTTTTTTTACTTTCAAATCATTTTGCTAATGAGTAATATTTATGTCTTTATTTCTTGAAAGAAGCAAAATCCGCCTATAGAATAAGAGAATGTAACGTGTTAAATAGGTAAAATGTTTGAAAACGTTTTTTAAAATGTTGTATTTGGTTTATTGTAATCTTATAATCAGTAAATAAAATTAAGATAAGTTAACACTGCCCTGCCAAAAAAAAGACAAAAAAAAAAAAAAAAGAAAAGAAAAAGTCGCACACTAATATTTTGCTGGACCAATTGTAATCAGCATGTAATCATTTGTAATCAGCATGTAATCAATTGTTGCCTTAGTTGGACAGGTTGAGGCTCAGCAACATTATATGGCATTAAAATGAAGTCAACTGACGACCTGAATCTACTGCATGACCAGGTTATCACAGCAATAGACTCCACCCTAATGGCATGGATATAAAATTGGGGCTTAAGTAGTGAACGAGTGCTTGAGGTAGTATGAGGGACCATTTTCACATATGAACTGGCACCACAGAGTCCTGACCTTAACCCTATTGAAAGTATTTAGGATGTGCTGGAGAAGACTTTATGGAGTGGTTCGATTTTCTCGTCATCAGTGAAAAATGAACCCAAATCTGGATGGAAATAAGTGTTGTAATGTTGCTTAAGTTTCTCAAAGTAATGCTATGGCAGTTACCCGCTTTAATCGATATTAAGGTAATCCACGACTGTATTCGAAATATTTTCACTTAGTAAGATGTCAGTTTTTGCGATGAATTCTTTATGTCATGCTTGTAATTGGAAGTTACCCACCTGGTCCTTACTCATTCAGTTCTCCATGTTTCAGCTACTGTTAGCTGGAAGCCCCTTTCTGAGATGCAGAGGTGTGTGTGTGTGTGTCAGTGAATCAGGCTGATTATGCAACCATGGCAACTGTGATCCTTTTTTAGATTTTTTTCCAAAAGTGAGGAAAGGTGGGGAGCAGTATGTCTGTATTGACAGAAAGAGGAAAGGTGGGGTGATGCCATGGGTGTGGGTGTCGGTATGTGTTGGCGTATGTACATGTGTAATTTATTAGCCTTTTCTCTTCCTCTCTAACTGACACCCATTCATCAACAACTCCTTTGGTCCACCCAGTTCCTTTAACAATTATTTGCGTCTCAATGCCAAGTCTGACCTCAGCTGATGTGGAATTAATGTAACCCCCTCCCATTTAACCTCTTAAACTCCCAACGACTGTAGCCTAGTCCAGACATTCCTCAGTTTGGTCACTGCATACTTCTTTTGGTTTGGTTTAACTGGAGTTACTGAAGAAAGCACAGAATTTACTCAGTAATATACTAAGACTTTAATGAGTTAAATGCAGCCACTAATACACATAATGTTAATTCCTAAAAATATGTGTTTATTATCTTTCAGATATGAATAACTGGTACGCACATACCATATACACCGTGTGTTGTGTTCATGGTGATTATTAGATAGGCCTTATAGGTAGAGTGACAGGGTCCTTGACGTGATTGATAAAAGAATAAAGGAATTGTTAGCATGTCTGCCTCACAGCAAGAAGGTCCTGGGTTTGAGTCGAGGGTATTTCTCTGTGTTTACATGTCCTTCCCGTGTTTGCCGGTTTGTATCTCCCAGTCGAAAGACATGCACATTAGGCTAATTGTCTGTTCCAAATTGTCCCAAGGTGTGAAAGTGAGTTATATTGGTTGTGAGTGTTGACCCTGCGATGGATTAGTGAACTGTTCAGAGTGTACCCTGCCTTTGCCCAGATTCGTCTGAGATAGGCTCTAGCCTTTCTGCGACCCTAGTAGTATTAAGCTCTTCGGAAAATGAATGAGTGGCTTGATAGTACGTCGCCACTGACTGTAATTGCCAAAAAAAATGTTTCAACGTTTTCCAGGTCAGCCCACCTCCTCATTTTGTTGCCTTTATGAAGCATAGTAACTACTCCAAGTTTCATATGCATATTTTTCAGTAGCTCAATGCACTGAAATGTTTTCATTGAGTAACTATTCAGTAGCTGTTGTCTCCACCCTCGCCCAGAGTCGGCTGAGATGGGTGCCAGCCTCCCTGCAACCCTAATTAGGATTAAACGATTCAGAAAATGAATGAATGATCATATCAGAATTTTTCAGAACATTACACATAATTGTATAATGTTAGAACTGTTGAGCTACCAGTAAATATTACTATAACACATCCAAATTTTGTCATGTTTTTTTTTTATTCACATTATGAACACATTTAGGGGGTGGGACAATGAAAATTAGAAACTTAATTTTTGAGTGGCACCATACTTGAAAAAACTGTGGAGAAAACTAGAGAAAAATATCACGCTCGAATAAACTTATTAATATATAATTCTGTCAGTTATATCACAACTGACACTACCGTCAGAGCTGTGCTGCTAAAGAAAATGTCATAAGTTATATGATTTTAAACTCTGAATAGGCTTGTACTAGTATTGACTCATATTCCATTTTGTCTGAGCCTTGATCTCACCTAACACCACTGCTCAGTTAAGTGAGATCAAGCACATACCTTTAGTAACCTCCCTTACACACACACTCTCTGTGCTGTTCCAGTGTAATGCTGTGCGTCTGTGTTGTAAAATCTGTTATTAGACTGCAGATCAGTAAGTGTCAGAGTGTGCAGACACACTGGGTTGCTTATCAGCATGACTTATAGCTCAGAACATTAATTCATTAGCCTATCAGCGTGCTACAGGAGAATCACTGCAGCTTCAGAAATGGATGAAAGGATGAAAAGAGAGAGGCTGTGTATGATATTTAGGGCGTTGCTCTTTGGGAGAGAGCGCTAGGTTTTATGGAGCTTTCATCTCTCATGCTTTTAAACTTCGGGAAACATCATGATGTGTTGTGGAACTGTGTGGACGCCAAGAGACCATCAGAGACAGGGAGTGGTCTGTTTAGTGACTGAAAATCTAATTCACATTCCAAAACATTTGCTTTTGAGCCAACATTCTAATCAGATAATGTTTTTAGTGTAACTAAGGTCAAAACCAACATCATCTTGCGATAGTCATTTAGTAATAGAGACACTGGGTCTTATTGCTAGCTTTACTGTCTCCATACTGGATTACTTGCTCATAACCACAAGCCGAAATTCATTGTAATGTAATAACCAAGTGTGGATCTTCTGTTATGAGTAACTGGGAGAGGAAGATGGACAGTGTTCACCATGCATCCATCAACTAATCTTTCCCACTCCTTTTTTTTCCTTCTCGCTGAGCCTTGCTTCTGAACCACACCCAGCATTCATACGCCGCTGAGGTCATCCCGCCAGCTGGAACATGTGTGTTGGGACATTGCATCATGGCCAGGAGGTGTGGTGTATAACCGATTGTAAAGGGAGGTAGGGAGATATCAGTGTAAGTGGTTGAAAGGCTCCAGGGATTCAGGAGATAGCAGCATGAACGTAGGGAACAAAAGAGATACAGACAGAGAATGCAGTGAGTGAAAAGGTGAGAAAGAAACTGCAGGCAGGAGATAGAATTGATAATAGGAGGAGAAGTTGCTGTGGTGTGTGAGGTGCTTTCTTCATAGCATCGACTGATGGTTTTGTGATCCCTTGTGAGAGTGCCCAGCATCACCATCTTCTTTTTCTATCTTCTCCTCTCCTCGGGTTCATTTCGATTTCCATTTTCTCAGGTTACTCTTCTCGGCTTGTTCTCATCATCCATTACCTTGTCCCATGAGATGCTTCTTATTTCTCACATGCCTTTTTTTTTTTGCTTCTCTTCCCAACTGCTGTTCTCTCATTTAAACTGTAGTCATATTTCCATCCTTCATATTATTTGCATGGAATCACTAGTTGGCATTTTGCTCACAGTGCTTAAACGTATCTTGAGTATTTGTGAGTGTTCTTATCCAGTCCATGTACAATACAATACACAAACACTACTTTTTTGGTATTTGTATCTTTAAGGCTCTTACAGTTTAATATCTATGAAGGAAATGTAAAAAAAAAAAGTCAGCATTGTTCAGAAAAGATTTAGATCAGAGTGAGGTGTATCACCCCTCAATCAACCTCCATGCCCTATCATGTCACATGAAATGACATGGCAAGCTGTCCTTTATCAATAGCTCTGTTCTTTAGGATTATGATCTATTAAGTGATAACTGTCTAAAGGGCAAGTTGGTGCACCAAATATATCCAAGTGGTCAGATGAGGTTTTTGAAAGGTTGCACTTATACAACCTTAAAAACTTAAAAGGTCCAACAGTTGGGTTTTTTTCCATTTGACCAGTGCTGGGGCTGGATTGAAGGCAGCCAGGATAAATATTTGAAGCGTACAAGGGAACAGTGATCCAAGTCCATTTTTGCATGAGCAAACCTTAAAGTTTAAGTCTGTTGTACATGTCATTATAGTTCCTAATAAACTTTGTTTGGAATTTGTAATGAGCCCCATTCATTCTTCTGTTCGTGTCACGCAATCTTGTCCATCATGTTTCAAACTGTTTTACGTTTTTGTAAAAAGACAAAAAAATAAATAAAGTGACATGGATCGTTCTTCCCCTGTACTCTTCATTTACTTTGATAATAGTTACTCATTTTCTTTTTTGTTCGGTCCATTTCCTGAATCACTTTACAGCGGCATGCCAGAGCTCCATACTTGTCAAATGTCATAAAGCCATGAGCTCGATTTTGTTGTTGTGTCCAGACATTTACATACTTTTACATTTACAGCATTTGTCAGATGCTCTTATCCAGAGCGACTTACAATTATCATTTTATACAACTGAGCAATTGAAAAAGGGGTTAATGGCCTTGCTCAAGGGCCCAACAGTGGTGACAGTGGGTATTGAACCGCTGACCTTTGGATCAGTGACCCATCGCCTTAACCACTTAGCCACCACTGCACACAGGCAACCCAATAAATAAAGAAAATGGTGGGCATTTTGACTTTTCAGCTTATTCTCTTCCTTTACCAATGCATGTTTCTGTAAACTTACACATGCAAACATTTTCGTTAGGGCCTCAATATTTATATTACTTTATTTGGGTTCTGGGGAGCCTATAGTCAACTCTCACAGGGCCAACACAGACCCACAACCATTCACCCTCACATTCACACCTGGTATAATCGAGAATATCCAATAAGCCTAATGTGCTTGTCTTTGGACTTTGGGAGGAAACCAGAGCAACCTGGGGAAAGCTACACAAGCACAGGGAGGACATGCAAACTCGATTTATTTGAATCAAGTGAATGTATTTTTTCCCCCTGCTTTAGTTGTATACCTCACGACAACTAGACTTTACTTAAGAAGTTTGTTTTTACAAAAACACACCACATAACCATGTTAACACTCAGAAACCAGGCCTAACCATTTGTTGTGTAATTATCAACATTAGGGGCAGCCGTAGCCTAATGGTTAGAGAAGCAGCTTTGGGACCAAAAGGTCGCTGGTTTGATTCCCGAACCAGCAGGAAAAATGCATGGCGGCGGGGGATTGAGCTGCACCTTCCCTTCCTCCACCTTCAAAAAAATCTAAATTAGACCAGTAACAAAAGTAAAAACCAATTTAAAAAATGTTTAACAAAATTAAATAAAATATTGGCAGAGTGGTTCAAAGGTCAAGGACATGCCAGCAATAATAAGTCTCCTGGTGCCTGTCAGGCTGGAGTATGTGATAATGCTAGTTTTCATTTGAGATAGCATCTGTATGTAGTCTCTTTTCCCATGTGGAGGGAGAGAAGAAAGACAGGAAGCTGAGGCAGCAGTGCAGGAGGAAGCTGACTGAGTTTTCACTATTTCACCAGTCCTCTGGGGTGGGGGCGGGGGTTATAATTTGTGTCTCTATCTGTGTTAGTGCATCTACATGTGTGTTGGGCCCACTCGATCTGGCACTTTTCCTTCTCTGGCTTCTTTGCACAGGAAAGAGGCTCATAAGTAGGGGAAATGTGATTTGTGCAAGAATCAGGTAACAGGATGTTAGATGACTGTTAAGAGAACAAAAAGGAAGCGAAGTCTGTTTATAGTGCGGCAGCACCTGGCTCACTTAACTCTCTGACAGCAGCAAGATCAGCAGATCTTTTGTTCTTTATGGCAGGGAAGCGAAGAGGATATTAGACATCTCACCAGAATGCACCAGTATTCATCAATGAGTTTAAATCTGTCTAGCAGCAGGAACTGAGCCTGGTCCATTAAAGACAACATCGCTGTATGTTAATGTGAATACAGAGGAGTACATTATGAAGCCATTTACATGTATATCAGCTTTGACGCTATTTAAGTTGCAGAGGTATTGTATTTTTAATAAAAATCTTTTATTTTTTGTGAAAATCAAATTACATATAGCGAATCTTTCTTATCTGCACATTGGTGTAGTGTTTAGCACGTCCGTCTCACAGAAAGAAGGTCCTGGGTTTGAGTCTCGGGCTTGGCGAGGGTATTTCTGCATGGAGTTTCCATGTTCTTTCTGTGTTTTCATGGGTTTCCTTCGGGTACTCCGGTTTTCTCCCAAAGTCCAAAGACATGAACATTAGGCTAATTGGCTGATCCAGATTCTTCCTAGGTGTAAATGTGTGTGTGAATGGTTGTATGTGTGTTGTACCTGTGATGGTCTGATGAGCTGTACCGGGGTAACTCGGCTTCACCCAGTGTTGGCTGAGAGGCTCCAGCCTCCCTGCTACCCTAATAGGATTCTAGTAGAAATCTTTTATGTCCCGTTACTAGACCAGTTGTAGCATTAGAAAAACTCAATAACTAAGATTTAATAATAAAAATAATGAAAACAAAACTTTGCCCTAAATTACACCTGTATTATAAATAATGTAGAATGTTATTTTCTGTTCACAGTTATTCATATCAGATGAAATTAGCCTAATTAGGTAATCTTGTGAATTTAATTTGGCTCACTTGATAAGACGAACTGGAGTGAAGGTAGTGCTATAAATAATTCTGTGTAGAACTGGGGTCATTCAATTTAATATAAATCTTCATGCAAAATTTCATTCTCATACATAATAAAGTGGTCCTTCACTGAGGATTTCCAGTAAAATATCATTAAGCTTTGTGAATATATCACTACAACTGAAATTTGAATTTGTCGGACTCCACAGCAGCATTAATTATGCAGGGTTTTAAGCCGGATTCTGC
The DNA here is from genome assembly GCA_039654325.1 of Tandanus tandanus. Lineage (NCBI taxonomy): Eukaryota > Metazoa > Chordata > Actinopteri > Siluriformes > Plotosidae > Tandanus > Tandanus tandanus. The sequence goes on from JBCNYH010000001.1 coordinate 29,534,516, forward strand.
TCTCATAACGAAAACACTAACCAGCAGACATTACATTAGGATATTTCACTAACCTAATGCAGTTAATGTTGCATTTGCAATTGTGTATATGTATTGTGCGCATTCATATGTATACATAGATTTTCACTGAAGCTAAACATGTATGTATGTCTTTTAATACCCATCATATGGTGCCTATTAATCATGATTTATTCTTTGCCTGCAGAATGGTCACCCAGACAGATTGCTGTGTGGGCTGCAAGTGGGAGACAGCCTCTTTCTGCTGGACCTGGAAAAGAACCAGTGAGTGTGTGCAATCACAGATATGGAGCATATGAGGGCAATGCATTATTATCTCTATCTTATGTTTCATTTTGATTATTTATCTGCCTTTCTATCACTGCCATCACTGTAATCTCTGGATTCTGCAGAGAGCTATTGCCTAAGCCGCCTAATATCTTCTACTACCTGCCAAATGGAGCTGGGGTGTCCGTGGAGGAGGGCCAGGTGGTATGTACATTTTTTTACAGATTCATTCACGTGAAAAATATTTTGTCTTTTCTGATTGGTGGAAAGCCACCAGCTAATCTTGGTATTCTTCTATGAGTCGATTTATCCATCGTTGACATCAGATACATTTTAATTAAGATTATTGCATGAGTGGCACGCACAAGTGTTCCTCCTCATAGATAACGTATAAGACAGATAGGCTTTCCCCGCAGCAGACGGTTCCGCCTGTCCGCCACCTTAGTTAGTTACCCCGGTCTTACACTGGGGCATGATGTAAATAAAAAGCACGGGGCTCCACGATTTATGAGCACGCTTGAAGCACAATTTGGGTATAAAAAGGAGACAGCTCACATCCAAGAGATGCAGCTCGAATGGAAACCTGTTGCCAAGTTCATCAAGATCCCCTACAGTGGCGCATCAAGGTCTGTTACACTCTGTTAAGGTCTGTTAAGGTCTGATAAGCCCTTCTGCACTTCCCACGTGTTATCGCGATTGCTGTCGAATCGTAATACATCGCAATAACCGTGGGGAAACTTTTGACAGTCAAAAATTTGGCCACGATCAGCGCGATCATCACAAATCCACCGAGTTCCCTCAAGATCATCAAGATTCGATCCCATGACCCCCCACACTCATCACAAGTGAAGCACTGCAATGACCTGGAGTAGCAATGACCAAGAAGGCATCACAAAAGTCCGCCACCCAACAGCGCTGTCAACCTCCCCCCAGAAAAATCTAATGAGAAAATGGCTCTCAATACTAGAGGCATGCTCCTCACAACAAGCTGATAAAGTCGTGTTTGGTGGGGAAAAAGTCAAATTCTTGAAAATAAAAAATACATCCTTACCATTAAATAAACTTTAAATCTATATTTTGTTCCATATTTTTGTGGAATTTGGGGAATAGCATGCAGCACTTCTGGCTTGGCTTCACACGACACTTTTCTCTTGACTTGAAAATATTTTGAATGAATAATAAAACAATTCTATAATTCTTTCGTATGATTATGGAAAATTATTCAGCTCGAGAGAGTTTTATCTGCCGAGGCCATAGGCTCGTGCTTTAATATTAGATTATTAATCAATGCACTTCATGTTCTACAGTGTAAAACATTTTAATTAGCAGATTAGTAGAGTATTGTTAGTAGATTCAGTAAATTCAATTGGGTCCTGTGAGATTGAAAGTAGACGTTCATGTCTGTGTGTGTCCAGTAGATAGAGTGGGAAGGGGGAATTGCAGAGGAGAGTGAAATATCTAACTCTACCTGTTCTCTGTTAGGCTCAATGTTACTATCATGGCTCAGTGAGAGGGTTCCCTCAGTCCCGTGTGGCTGTCAGCACCTGTGCTAGCTTACGGTAAGACTTCACCCATTATTCTTCTGTTGCTGTAGAATCCGTCAGCTAAGGTTTATTTGGTTTAGATTATTATGCTATTGCAGTCCTGTTGTTTATATAATTATTTAAGATATATGAAAGCTAACATGGCGTGTGCTTCTTCTGAAGCAAAATGGTTAAATAAAGTTGTGTACACTGCACTGCAATACAATTAATTATGTAATAAAGAGTTTGCTTGTGACAGAGAACCTTAGAGAGGCTGGAGACTTTTAAATATGAACAACATATTAGATGTAAACAGTCTCGAGGGAAGTGTAGAGAGGAATATGAGTGTCGGAACCAGGCTGGTTGTGTTGTGAGTTTTGTGCTCGATTCTACATGAATTCATCTTCTTTAATTACATTTATACCGATCGGAGACGGGACTGGGGGTAGATGCCGAACCTATTCCAGGAACGCTGGACATGATGTGTCCCTCGATCTCATTCAGACCTAGGGACAATTTACCATAGTCAATCAATCTACTTGCTCAGAGTAACCCAAGCTCAGGATCAAACCACTGACCCTGAAACGGAGGCAGAAACTCTACCCACTATGGCATCAGACTGCCCCAGAATTTTGCAGAGACATAATTGCCATTTATGCTTTATCATGCTGGTTAACCATGTGTTTGATCACTGCATGATCTGGACATCAAGGGACCAGTTCAGCTCAGAGTCCAGACAGGCATTTCTTTCCATGAAATTTAGAGAGTAAAGATAACATTATAACGTATGATCGGTATATTTATATGCACTATGAGTACAAAGAGTTTGGAGAATTTTTCATATTTATTTATTTACACACAAGTATTGGGTTTAAAACTGTGTGCATGGATGGTAATTTAATCAGACATACAGTATAGTGGGGAAGAGGAAATCAATATTAGTGAAGAAACTATCCTTCTTTTCTCTGCAGGGGAGTAATTGTAATCAATGCGAGTTTAAGCTTTGAACTGCAGCCAGAGGAATGTGATGAAGGCGTGAGGAGAAGTGGTAGTTCAGAAGAAAAGAGGGAAATGCATACACTCTACCCAACCCACCAGCTGGGCTCGGAATCTGGGGGATGTGGTGTTTCCCAAGACTTTATACCACCCATTCAGATAATTCCACAAATACACAGGGTGAGAGCTCTCTCTCTCTCTCTCTCTCTCTCTCTCTCTCTCTCTCTCTCTCTCTCTCTCTCTCTCTCTATCTCTCTCTCTGTGATTTCTATCCTGTAAAGGGTGGTACAAACATGCACGACAGGTAATTCACAC
>JBCNYH010000001.1:29542179-29562434 GCA_039654325.1 Tandanus tandanus
AGTGCGGGAATCCCGCAAGGCCGCATGCTAATGGGAGCTCTGGGTGTGTGTGTGTGTGTGTGTGTGTGTGTGTGTGTTCAGGAATGTATTGATCCATGTTGTAATGCCAGCACCTGTAAGCTAGTTCCCGGTGCTCAGTGTTCCTCTGATGGCATTTGCTGTGAGAACTGCAAAGTATGTGCAATTTTTTCCCAAAATTTTTGTTACAATTCATACATGTTCCATGTTCATAACTAGTATTCTAATGATAATACCTTTCTCATGCTTTCTTGCCTTTGTTTGCTCTCTCTCTCTCTCTCTCTCCCTCTCTCTCTCTCTCTCTCTCTCTTGGCAGTTACGTATTGCTGGATCAATGTGCCGAGAGCCTCTGGGAGAATGTGATCTACCGGAGTACTGCACTGGTGCCTCCCCCCACTGCCCGCCCAATGTGTTTCTTCAAAATGGTGAGACGTGTCAGGGTGGCACCTCCTACTGCTACAGCGGAGTGTGTACCACTATGGATGAGCAATGTCATATGTTATGGGGATCCAGTAAGTGAAATTTGTTATGAAAAATAATGAAATTTAACATTCCTATGTTTTAAAAAAATGCTGTAAAGAAGAGTAAACAGTTATCAACTAAACAAATAAAATATTTGACATGAAAACACTTTATATGAGGAAACAAATTATTATTCTCAGGTTTTACTGAGCATCTCAGGGAATCTTTCGTGGCTCTTTCACCCTGCGATGGCTTGGCGAGCTGTCCAGGGTGTACCCTGCCCTCGCCCAGTGTCTGCTGAGATGGGCGCCAGCCTCCTCGTGACCCTAATTAGGATTGAGCAGCTTTGAAAATGAATGAATGAATGAACTTAAACATTGGAAAATGCCTGGAAGAGATGCTAATGAAATTTTTTTTTGCTAGCTTTCCAGATTACCAACCCCAGCTTTAAATAAAATGTTGCTTTCTTTACTGTCGTAGGAATTTTTTTTGTAGCATTTAAAGTTATGTGTGGAAATAAAGAGATGAGAACAAAACAAAGGCTAAGTCAGTTACATTTGAAATGGAGCAAATTAACAAACACCCCAGCTTGGCATAACTCCATTGCTGCCAAAACTTGAGATTGTCATTTCATATTATAGTCACGTGAGAATTAAGCATTTTAATTGGTTGATGGTAAACACCTAGTTTTTGATGTTACTTGGTACCATAAACATGTTTGTACCCAAAATGTTACTTAACCTCCTTTTTGCTCTGACCACTTCAAATATAAAGTGATTTTATACTGACTCTATAGCAAAAGTCATAAGATAAAAACCAGTAACAAAATTTGTAGGAAAAAAACCCCAAAGTGCCTAAGAATTTGCACAGTACTGTATTGTGATGTATATGAGTTAATATCATACTAATAATTACAAATATCAAAGGGGCCTCATCTAGTTCCTGTCTGAAATGCTGCCGGTACTGTGTATTAGGTGCAATCGTAAAACTAATCTGTGTTTGTGGTTCTCTTAGACTCTACCAGTGCTCCTCCGGTCTGCTTCTCCTCCGTGAACAAACAGGGAAACATGTTTGGCAACTGTGGCCAGATGTCCAATGGCACCTATATACCCTGCTCAAATAAGTATGTGCCCTCATGTACCCAACTCTACTAGAAAAGTCTCTAAAAAGAGATCATAGTAATAAATAGAATAAAGATAAATTAACTTATGACTAAGTACTTGGCTGAATGGTTTTAAGTCATGTTTAAGGAAAAGTTTAGTTCTGTGTTTGTTTGTATTTTTTCCCCAGTGATGTGCAGTGTGGTAGAATCCAGTGTCAAGGTGGCAGTGATCGTCCACTCATAGACTCAAATGCAAAGATTCTGAAAACCAAGGTCAAACTGAACAGCAGTGAATTCACCTGTCGAGGAGCGTATTTCCACCTGGGTGATGATGTGTCTGACCCGGCCATGGTAGCTCAGGGAACTGCATGTGCTCCAGGCAAGGTCAGATTTTTCACATCACACCTGCGCAAAACACACATAATGTACATTTGTATTTACATAGTTGTATATATACACTTGAGGGCTTATCTCTGTTTGTATATCAATAACTCATTGTTAGTTAACTCATGTTAACTATAGAGGGTTTTTTCATGCAAAAGGTGTGGCTTGTTGAAATTTTTTTTATAATTGTTATGTTTAAGTTCAGTAGATATCATATAGTGGCAGTGCAGTAATGTATATTGTTTATTGTAATCGGTATATACTGTATCACTCTGTTTCTTTAGGTGTGTTTAGATCAGCGCTGTCAGGATGTGGCTGTCCTTGGTGTTGAGGAGTGTCGTGGGAAGTGCAATGGCCATGGGGTGAGATGTTCACATTTGCAACACTGCTTTATATTTATTTATTGTTATTCTATTACCTTTTTTACCTCTGCCAACAAGGTTATGCTAATAATAATCTAGACTGCGCTTCATGCCCTCTCTCATGCTAAGTTGGCTTCAACTTCCATTCATGGCAAAAAAAAACCCCCAAAAAACAGGAGGTGCTAGCTTTGTGTTTTGGAAGGGTATTATTTCTGTGGTTCATTCTTGTTGTCCTGTTGGCTGTGAAAACTGTGCAGACAGTCACGAAGAAATATCTTTTTCCGGTAGTATATTTTATTCTTTGTAAATCTGTAGTCATGCTAATATTTATAGATAACTGCACAGGTGTTTAATACAATAAAAACAACACAGTACATTGTTTTAATGTTTTTTAAGGTTTTGGGGTAATTATTTGCATGAATTGTTGACATTGTTCATGATCTAAAAGCTGGAAACTTTTACTGTTAATTCTTATGTGGAACGATATCAAGTATCAGTAAAAATTCTGGGTCATTGTTTATGGAAATAAATGTTTATGTTGTGAATAGTTGTGTTGTGTCCACCTTCAGAAAAAAAAATTACTTTTTTTTGGATCACTATAAAATTTTGTATGTGAAAAAAAATGAAGCTGCTGAATAAATGCTAACAAATTGTGGCTGTATTACTGGTATAAATTAAACTACATGCCTGAAAGCAACCTTATTTTTTAGATGACTGATTTCTGAACGGGGTGAGATACCCACAGTCTTTGTAGTTTAGTATTGTGGAATAAATTGAGAGCATTAGCAAGATTTGAAGGAGTAAATTCCTTTGAGGGGGTCCAGGGGAATTTTTTGAAGAAAAAAAAATTAGAAAATTTCACAACATTTGGTGATATATAGACAATTTAATTCCCAGCGATACCCCAGGACAACTCTCCAGATGAGAGAGGTGGCTGTGGTGGCTCAAAGATTTCCATGAAATTTCTAACAGAGGTGAGGCCTTGGACCAGGAAGATTTCATTTAATTTTGGAGATGATCGGGGTCAAATTCTGGATCCAGGAATGTTTTGGATATGTGGTATTACATAAGCCCCGGGGGTGCTGTGTACTTTTAATTATTTCCTTATTTATTTATTTTATTTTGCTTGGCAGAGGTTTGCGATCTGTGAGTGCTTTTTTGTTTTAAATGTGTTCCAGTCCTTCAGTGTTGTGGTTTTCATAAACTGCTATTAATGCTGTATTCAATTACAAATCGTTCATCTGATTAACATGCTACGCTGTAAATATTCCTACATTAACAGATGATAATTTGGGGACCCCTCCCTGAATTTCTGCAAGCTTATGTCCACTTGCAATGAAAGCAACCCTTTGACACCCCTTTGACTTTCTCAAACACTGAAGGCGAGGTTAAATTCTGGGCTAAAAAATGTAAGCAAACATCCTGAAACAAAGAAACTAGGAAGATCCATATTAAATATTAGACCTTTTTTTTCACATCGCCATGCTATAAAATGTAATTTAGATTGAATCACTTTATCAAAGTAATCTTTAACACTGTGTACTCTTGGCAGCCTGATATATCTAGCAAGTATCACCATCGCCCCTCACTTTTGTCTCTGCATGTGTTGTAGGTGTGTAACAGCAATAAGAACTGTCACTGTGATGTAGCCTGGGCACCACCCGACTGTAAATACTCAGGAACAGGAGGCAGTGTGGACAGCGGTCCTGCACGTCAGCCCAGAGGTTTGCTTTATATAAACTATACATTGACATGTCTCTTTATACTTATCACTTGTTTATTAATGTACCTATATACCTGTGTTTGTATGTAGATTCCAGTCCCATCCGTGTGGCTCTGCTAGTGATCTTTTTGTTTGTGCTGCCGGTAATACTACTGTTCCTGGCACTCCGTTTCCGACGAAGGTTCTTATGTTTCAACAACACACCCTTCCGCAAGGCCAGACAGCCCAGCCGGTAAGACTGAGAGACTGAGAGAGAGAGAGAGAGAGAGAGAGACGCTGTCCTGAGATGCTAGATATCTCTTAATGAGTTGATTATTTGATACTGTATTGGCTTTTACAAACACAGAGACCTTTTGACTCCCATTTTAATTTGTTTCACCTATAACACTGTAATGTCATACTGAGCACTGAAATCCACCAGAGGAACACTTTGAGAAGTATTGGAGAAATATGTGCAATAATATTAATTATGTTGAACATAACTGCACATCTGTGTATGTAGTGTTCCTGTAATGTGGTACCGGTAGGTATTCTCTGCTTTATAAAAAGTTTTTCTGAAAAAAATGTAGTAATGAGCAGTATAATAGTTACAGTGCGGTATGTACTGCTAGAAAATAATACGGAGGAAGACCTGAGATCTGCATTAGACCTGCTCTGTGTGTGATGATGTCACAGCAAGGAGCGCATGTGTAGAAAAATTGCAAAAAGAAATTCCATAGGAATGAATGAGAAAATCATGAAATTCATGCTAGAGTGTGTTTCCACCCTGGGACTTCCCTCCTGCAGAGCTTTACACACTGCTCCTGGTTTAGATTCAGCTACGAGCCTTGTAAGTGTAAAGTAGTGACTTCACTTTGCTTGGTGCAGAGTAAATAGTTCTGATTGAGTGTGTGTTGTTGGCAGAACCCCAGCGACTGAGAGAGTGAACGCACATAATGGAGAGCAGATCTTGCCGCTGAGGTACCAGTGGGCCCCGCAGAATGACATCCCTCTCACACGAGCTATTAGTAAGGTACAATTCTCTTTTCATGTCACTATGCCTGAAAATAACGAAAAACAAACACAAGTCGGGTATGACACCTGAGTCCAAAACACAAAAATAATTGGTCCAGGGTTGAATCATTATTCAGCTGTCTGAGGGAATTATATTGTGAAATTACCTTTCAAAGGTTTTTAGATAGGGTTAAATTTTGTTTGTAGTGCAATAAACCTTGTATATTTAAGCTTAAGCATGTTTGCAGTAATACAGTCTTTCATTCATTCATTCATTCATTCATTCATTCAGTCCTAATTAGGTCTGTTGGCATCTCTGTCTTCACCAGAGAGACTATAAGCACCACTTCGCATGGAGCCTGGGGACAATTTAAAATATCCAATTAGCCTAATGTGCACATCTTTGGACTGTTAGAGGAAATTGGCGCACCCAGAGGTAACCCATCCATGTACAGGGAGAACACGTAAAACACAAGCAGAAACACCCACACTAAGGTGGTCCTTAAAAATCCAAAGTCAGAAAGTCTAAGCTCCAACCCCTGAAATTCGTTAGAATAGCTGAAAAAATGTTTTTCTCAATCGGAAAATATTTACCCCTCCCTCAATGACCTTGAAGTTTCTCCCAGCACCCTAAGAGGTGCTTTTTGTGTGGGAATAAACAGAGCATATAAGGATTAAAAAGAGAATGAAAATAAAAGTTATAACATCAGAATTGATAGAAAACAAATTATTCTATGAAATGGAAATGTTATCAATGGTAAAGAAAATCATAAGTGACTGTAACAATGCTAAACATCTGTTATATGAAGAATATCAATTGTAGGCAAGTGGGCGTACTACCCGCGGGCGTACTTATATTTATGTTTACGTTTGAAATTTATGTTCCTAATAATGTAATGTCTTGTAGTTTGTGCCAAATTTTTATGCAGTGGATGACAAATAAAAATTTTACATTCCTTTCTGTTCTATTGTAAAAATGAATAAAAACTTTTTAACAACATTCCTTAAAAACAAACAAAATTAGGTCCTTGGAAATAGGGGTCGGTGTAAGCGTTAACATTTTTAATTATGTATTTGTCCATTTCAAAATAATATGTAACTGGTCTCTCTTTGTGGGAAAATGCATTTGCTCAAAGCTAACCCCTCTACATACCCATCAAAGTTATGTAACTCCCCCATAATATTGTTTTCGCCTAATTAGCCCAGTCAATCTGTGCTCAAGCAGTAAGAGAACTTAAAATGAAAGGTTTCTCAACAGTTTTTGAATCAGAAAAGTCTCTAGAATAACATAAATAAATGACAGTAAAAAACTGAGTAGGCAAACATCACTTAATTTGCATAAATCCAAGATGGCCACCCAGAACTTCATTTTGCCATATTCTGACCACTAATTAATATTTTAGCATAGCTTAACTGGACTATTTAGGCGAAAACAATATTTTAGGGGTATGTAACTTAATATGAGGGGTATGTACATGTACAGGGGTTTAGCTTTGAGTAAATTCATAAATTTTGGCATTTTCGTACGATGAGAGACCAGGTACCTATTTTGAAATAGGTAAATACATAATTAATGCTAACTAATTTTGTTTAATTGTTTTCAAAGATTGTTGTTTTAAAACATTTTATCCATGTTTAGAATAGGACAGAAAGGAAATTTTTGGTACAAAGTAGAGTACAAGACATTACATTATTAGAAACATAAAGAATAATTTCAAACATGTAACTATAAATATGAGTACGCCCACTTGGCAAAAATCGATATTCTTCATATGACGGATGTTTCGTATTGTTACAGTCACTTATGATTTTCTTTACCATTAACAACATTTCCTTTTCATAGAATAATTTGTTTTCTATCAATTCCGATGTTATAACTTTTCGTTCTTTTTGATCCTTATATGCTCTGTTTATTCCCACACAAAAAGCATCTCTTTGGGATCCTCAGGGTGAAATTTCAAGGTCGTTGAGGGAGGGGTAAAAGTTGTCCGATTGAAAAAAAAATTCACCAGGAGAGCTTTTTCAGCTATTTCAACGAATTTCAGGGGTTTGTTGCTTAGGCTTTCTGACTTTGGATTTTTAAGGAACACCCTAACCCACACCAACCACGATGCGTGAACCCTGGAGATCCCTGCTATGAGGCGAGAGTGTTAACCACTATGCTGCCTTGCTCCCTGAGTGAGTCTCAGCAGGATTAATTACCATTTTTCCTGTTTGCCTAATTCTGCTACCCCAAACAGTACTTAAATAACTAAACAAAGACTGGTTTTGCAAAGCATCTTAAACGGGATGCAGCTTATCTGCTAAAACCTTGTTACAGCTGTCATGCTCTCAGAATCACTTGTCCTATAGACATTATAATACAACAGACTGTTGTGTTACACTCATTGGTATGCTGTTTATTATACTAAGCCTAGGTTACACCTACATCGCCTGTTTCCTGCTTGTATTTGCTTTTCTTTTAGTGCCACACTGAGCATCTGACACCACAGACTGAACATGACACCTTTATAGGAGTTGTGAACACCTCATATCTCACACCACACAGCTGAACTTGATGGAAAATGAAGCCGCTTCCACATTTTCACTTATCTCAAAAGCACTGCTGGTGCAAAACCAACGACAGCAAAAATGTAAAATGTACCAAAAAAATTGTAGCTTTTTCTATCTCACTTGCTTATAACTAGAACATCTTGGCGCTCACTGTTAAAACACTATGCATGCATGTGCATCTGCCTTTTTTCTACCTCATCCTCTTCACCCCTGCCGCCCACCCACCCACCCTCTGTCTCTCTCTGGATAGGCTCAGACCAGGCCTGCTCCACCTACTAAACCTCTTCCACCCGATCCTGTCTCTAAACAGCCTGTCCAGGTAAACTGTCCTTCTCTAGAGAGATTACTGGAGAAAGACAGGACTCCACATTTCTTTCTCTTCTTCACAGTCCAGGGCATTCATATGCTTTATAATGAATCAGTGGTGCTCATTACTGTGCAGTGCTAATCTTTCTGGTATAACAATGCCTTATTAGTTTACTGTAATAGTTTCAAAAGGTCTATTTTTTATTTTTTATTTCACAGCATGTTTAAAATATTTATTATTGCCTTTTTTATTTAATTTCAGTTTATCTTTTCATATTACTGGATTCCTGCTACTGAACTGATCCATATTATATCCACTTACTACTAATAGTATATTTGCTTAATGCTTTCTCTGCTGCCGCAGTCGGCAGGCCATCGACCTGCCCCTCCCAACAAGCCCCTCCCTCCTGACCCCGCCCCTTCAGAAAGCAAGATGCAGCGAAAGGTAGAAGCGGGTTACAGCCGTGCATGATTCATCTAGCACAGTCCGCACCTCTCACTTGATGTTACCAATCATGTCACCTGCTTTCCGTCTCCGCCTGTTCTCCAGTTTTGTGTAGCTTGTGCCAGGGCTGTGTATGCCAAGTGCATGTGTTTGTGTAGCTCGATTTTTATTTAGGGGTGCCGGGTTCAAATCAAACTGTTTAAAGCTGGGTTTCTCACCATATGAGACATCTTTCTACTGTCTTCTTAAAGGACCCTGTTGAACGCAATGCTGTATTTATGGATTGTGAGCTTAAAGTGAGAAACTCTGCTTTAAGTGAGTAATAATTTGCTGCAGGTCCTGCTGGTTGCCATCCGTGTGATTAAATGCTTTTGTTTATGTGAAGGGAGACAGAGTAAGAAGGAAAAGAGAAAGGACACCATCCAGCCATACTTGGATATATCTTAAGGTGTCATCTTTATCACCTGTCGTCTAAATGAAGGTCATTTGGAATGTCTGCTGTGAAACCTTAAGGCTTACTCTGTCACCATTTACAAGTCATGTGGTTAAAAAATTATGTAATTGCGCTTCATTGCTTAAGTTAATCAAAGGAATGTGTTAGTCCTCTGGAGTGCAGGATTAATGCATGGCCTGTGGTTCTCTGCGATTGATTTGGGATGGATAAGTGTTGTGAGGTGAGAATAAAGTGGTGGTCATGAGTGGAGGTATTTTGTTTCATCCGTCTTTGTTTCTCTCTCTATTAAACTTCTGCATCTTTCAATGGATCTCCAGTTGAAGTTGACACGACCGGCTGCACCATGCAAGCCTCTCCCTCCCGACCCTGTCTTATCTGACAGACAGGTACCTGCAGCTGCAGGCCTGCAGAGAGACGGTCCTCAGGCTCTGCGTTGGTCTTTTTTATCATCCATGAACAGCTATTGAATTCTTATACACACTGTCCACTTTCAGAGCCAGAAGCAGATTCCCCCCAGACCCCCAGTTCCCAGGAAGCCTCTGCCCGCAGACCCGTCTGGTTACCCCGCTCCTCTGCCGCTGCTGCCCACCTCTGAGGCATCAGGACGCCACACATCTGCTGCTGCTGCTGCCAACTTCAGCTCTTCTGCTGCTGTTCCTGCAAGGTGTGCATGCTGGTAGAGTGTGTGTCTTTTTACTGAGCAGTTGTCTGTAAGCTCTGTTTTGTCACTCATCATCAACAGAGCCAACAAGGTGTCAGAATGAATTTCAGTTTTAATACTATTTTATTACTACAATGCTATTAATACTATTGAATTCATGTTCAGTTTTGGGTTTATTTTATTAATATTTATTAAGAGTGGCACAGTGGCATAGAGGTTAGCACATTGGTCTCACAGCAAGAAGGTCCTGGGTTCGAGTCTCGGGCTTGGATGTTTCTGTGTGGAGTTTCCTCCCACAGACATGCACAGTAGGCTGATTGACTCTTCCGAATTACCCCAAGATGTGGATGTGAGCATGAATGGTTGTGTGTATGTTGCATGCAATGGCCTGGTGAGCTGTTCAGGGTGTACCCTGCCTTCTCCCAGTGTCGGCTGGGATATTCACAGCCTCCCCGCTACCCTAGTAGGAGGATTAAGTGGTACAGCAAATGAGTGAGATGATGAAATGGGTGAATAATTATATATTATACAATTTTAAAGGAAACATCCATAGTATTTAAAATGAAACATGTTTCAGATCTCGTATTATTCCATATTATTATTTCATATTATTATTTGTACCTTGTAATGCTTAAATCACATCTTATATCCTGAATATATTTTGCATATGGGTCATTCTGGGATAAACAGCAACATTTCCAGGACATAGAATCTCAAAATAAAATTTGTCTTTCTGGTTAGTTTTTGTTACTAATACAAATTTTGACAGTCTGTCCTTTGACAAATGATAAGGAAAGATAGCTGCACAAGTTGTTATGAGAGGATTCTGAACCATCCTGCAGGTTGTCAAAGTTTTATGGATGTTACTGTGTCAATACTTCACCTACAGTTTTCAAAGAACAGCGGCAACTCCTAAGAACTTCTTCACATAAAATGTTTGATACACTTATGCTGATTGTCGACAAAAACATTTTATGCTGCAGATATCATTAGATAAATTAATTGCATTTGTTAAGCATGATGGACGTTACCCAGTCAGTTCCCTGAATTTATTTTTTCATTACATGATACAGTGGATTTTATAATGGCTTATATACTAGAAATTTAAATTAAGTAAACATGTTAAGTAATTTCATAAATTTTAAAGCTCGTTTACTTCCATCTAGGCAATAACTAAATAAATCCAGACGAATTTGACACATGTTGCTCTTTATCCCAGAATGAGCCATATATATTTTGCATCAGTGAATGTCTGTGCCCACAAGATGGAATGTCACAGGAACTATTCACCAATATTCACTGAACCTGAGGTGATTAATTGCTCTAGCGGAGCTCCAGAGCTCCATACTTATGCAAATGTTGAAAGGCTATGAGCACAATTTTCTTGTCGAGTCCGTGCTCACGTGCCCACACAGGCAACCCAATAAATGAAGAAAATGGCGGAAAGAACATATTGCGCACACGCACCAGTGTCGGTCCTGAGTGCACCTGCACTCCACAGCTTATTCTCGTTTAAAAGTTCTGTAAACTTACACATGCAAACATTTCTGGAGTTCAACTTTTAGGCAGTGCCTAAATATTTATATTAGAATATACTACACAGGAACATGAGAAAAGCAAATTAAAACAAGATTTTTATGTGCTTTTTTAGCTTGAAAAATTGAAGGCCATGTTGTGTATCAGGGCAGTGGTGGCTCGGTGGTTAAGGTGCTGGCTTACTGATCCAAAGGTTGGGGTTCAAGTCCCACTATCATCAAGTTGTCACTGCTGTCCCCCCAGTGCAGCTAACTGGGTTATTTTGATAGTTGATGTGAACATTAACTGAAGCACTTAATCTGTATCTGAACGAATGTATGCTTTGTGCTAATGCCACATGATTGGCTGATAAAATAACTGCATTAATGTCCAGGTTTACAGGTGTTCCTAGTTAAGTCGACGGTGAGTGTATACTGAGCGTATAGTGTACAGGAAGCCATTTGGACTATAGCATGCCTCTGAAAGCTAAGAAGTACAGCTTTATCATTTGTATAAGGTGGACGCTGAGTAACTTACCTTATGCATGTTAAAATGTTCGTAGATCAGATGTGACAAATGTAACAAAAAAAACCCAAAAGTAACATTTTCTCTCTCTTTTTTTATCTAGACGTCCCCTGGTGCCCCCCATTAGGGCAACACACCAGCCTAGGAAGTTCCACACACCTCCCCAAGTGTAAGCAGTGCAAATTCTGTGCGCTGTGGACTGGTATTGTGTTGAAGATTGACACACTTCGAATTGCACTGACCATGAGAGACTGATCACAGCCGAACCAACGCCACACACCTGAAGAAATGTATCTAAATAGAGTCAGCATGTTGATTTTAAGAGATAGAATGAATATCCATTCAATGCATTGACAATGAAGAAACGCTCAGACTCTTTAGATATTGACTGATCAGATCATCTTTCATGTGCTAAACAGAGTTCTCTATTTCTGTGTGCCATCACTGGCTGTATTACTGATGAGTTTCTGTAGACTGAACATAGGTTAAAAACCAATGTTGTTCATTTAAAGGGCTAGAAATCTACCCCGAACCTCCAGCCAGTAATTTGCACTTCTGATACAGAAATAACCTGAAAGGTTTGTTGTTAGTGTCTTGAAACACCATGATGACTTTGAGCAAGCTACTTTATATGATTTTGTCCTAGAAATCATAATTCTGTTCATTTTGTAATTATTAAGCAGGAGATGTAAAGAAGATTCAACTGATTGTACTGTGGAGCCCAGGCAGTTCTATGTGTCACGTATCTTAGTGTTTAAATGTCACATGTCTATCACTCGAGAGAGAGAATGGTCTTCAGTGTTCAAAGCAGGAAAAAAAAAGTAGATGCTGCTGGTCTGGACTCTTTGCCTTTTGTAAATAGTAAATATGTGCGGGGGATATTATTGTTTATTTTGCAAAATACAGTATTTTTATGTAATAAACTTGGTAATAAAAAGCTGTTTTTAAAAATGGATTCATTTTATTATTTGCCATCAGACATAGTGGTGTTTTTTGTTTGTTTTTTTTGGGGGGGGGGGGACAAAAGTGACAAAAAGGCTGTTCAAAAGCCTGCGTAACTTAACTATCAATAAAAATAGATCAGGCCATCATACCACCCACAATACTACCTATTGTCCACATTTCATTTGAAGGTTGTTGACATAGAGCAGAAAAACTATTGGGGTGGGCCAAAAGTAGGCATACACTTTACAGTTCTTTGTTATAGTTACATTTATTTATTACAAATTACATTTGTTTAACGTTCTCCGAACCTCTCCAGAACACTGTGACACAGAGTACAACACACATTCCGATCCGCATCAGTGTCAAATGCTTCTCTCCATGCTGTGTGTACCTGCTCGGCATTTTCAATGTTCCAGTACTGCTTTAGAATCCACTTTGTTCTTGAGTCAAATTATTTGAAATCATTCACAATACCTGTAAAAAATAAAAAGTCACAACAGTATACAAATGGTTAAACAACTGTATACCTACTTCTGGCCCGCCCTGTATAAAAATAAATAAAACATTTATATACTGATATGGTATGCCGAACTGGTCTAACTCAGCTGATTCAAATGCAAAAGTATAGATTTCATTTTTTTCCAGGTAACTGTCTATCTATGTAAGAGTCAATGCAGCCTATTCATTCAATTTATCAATATCAGTGATTAAATAATTAGCTCAAGGAAGAAAATCTTTGTGGAGTATTAGTAACTGCTCATATACCAGGAACAGCTTTACAGCTACATCACAGCAAGTCCTGGCTCCTGATTGGCCTTGACCAGCTTACTGAAATGGTGGGTATAATATGATATGGGCATAAGAAGTGATTATATTCAATGACTAAAAAAAGAAGAAGAAAAAGAAGAATACAGGCATGGCTCCAAGTTCTTCTGTTGTGTCGAAAGGAAGCCAAATATTTTCAGCCATATTTTCATATTTGTAGCCAAAGTCTGAAAACAAGGTGTGTCAAAAATGAAAGGTATCAGCATTGGGAAATTTTTCTGTTTGAATTAGACACTGTAGATAGAAAGACAGTTTGGATGTCAAGTGATATGGAACGAAGAGTATTTTGTCATTGGAAGGTATGAAGATGGATGCTGATACACATAATAGCAGGGGTCCTAGACCTGTGGGTGTTCATCGTTCATTTTCTGAACCGCTTAATCCTAATTAGGGTCGCAGGGAGGCTGGCGCCCATCTCACCCGACTCTGGGCGAGGGCAGAGTATAGCCTGGACCGCTCGCCAGACCATCACAGGGCAGAAACATGCTGACGGTAATGCAGCCTACTCTTTACGAAAGTCGACCTGTGGATGTTTCCCTTTTAAAGGTACAGTGTATAAGATTTAGCAGTATCTAGTGGTGAGGTTCCAGATTGCAGCCAGAATTCTTTATTTATTTATGCTTATTTATTGATTACATAATTTCTGCTAATCCTTCAGAATGTTACACACTGTACCTTTAAGAAACATCATTTTGTCCAATTTTACACACTGATTAAACCATTCTTATAACACTGTTATACATGCTCCTTCTGCTGGCATGAAAGGCAGTAGCAATGTTTCTGAATGTTTTCACAAAATCATCCCTGATAGATTTCCCTTGAATGGAGGCAGTTTGAATACAGTAAAATAACTCTGAAGAATTATAATTTTAAAAATAAGTAGTAGTCGTACCCTTCTATTTTGTTTGACTGCTGTTATTTCAGTGCTTTTTGGAAGAGGTTACATAGATTATTATATATATAAAAAAATCAGGGGTATCAGGCACAACTGGTGTTGTGTATTTTGGACCCATGAACTGTGGAAGGCCTATGGCATCCCAGTCTGAAATGTCATAATGTCGTATATTTGGTCCTCCATAAATCTTATGCAAATTGCTGGACTTCCCTATCACGTACTGGAATTAATTATTGATCATTAACAGCATCAACATGAATATGAATATGAATACAGAAATTGTAATATCTTTGGAATGAGTGATCATATTTCCTTTATTTAAAGACATTTGTAATCCTGAAATGGAGAACTGTCCAATGAAGTCATCTCTAATTAAATATATATTTAAATTGGAAATGATTATACCTATAGCAGAGCAATTGTATGATTTACTGCACTATTTGATTATTGGATGATTTATATAAATGATGATTTATGCACAAAAAGCCTGCCCAAAGTCTACCACGTAATGCCAACCTGTTGTAAACAATATCTCAGCCGCTGTCATCTCTGGAAGGTAAGTAAGTCTGTGGGCTTTTTGCACCCAAGCATTAGGCTCATTAGGCCGGTGCTTATTCCCGGGTTCTGTAGCGTGAAGCGACTAGGAGTTCAACTCCTCCTGGATGGGACGCTAGTCCATCGCAGGTTACCTTCCCAGTATTTTTTACTGATACCTATTTATACTGCTGGGTGGACAGAGGCACACTTGTGGTTAAGACCTTGCCCAGGGGTCTTAGCCAGGTGGGGGTCTAACGGGGATTCGAACCCATGACCTCCTGATCATGAGCCCAGCACCCTAACCACTACACCACCGGTCTTCTCTGGAAAGCAAATAAATAATGGTGGCAAACGCTTAACTCTAGAAACTGACTGTGTATATACCAAGACCTTGAGTGGATTTGTGGGTCTTCGAATGCTCATTTGGAGATCACACCAGCTGCGCTGAACTGCTATTGTTTTTCACTCTGACTGAATAACGTGTTCCTGAACCATTTTTGAACTGCTAAACAATTTGCTGATTTTGTCTACTTTGATTGAATAAAACTGCTCTTAATTTTAAATCCACATCTCCTGGTGAATTGACCTGTGTCTACAACGAAACTTTGTAGGTAGGAGGTGCTACTCTGTTACCTTGTGTGCTGAGAGCTGCCATGTTGAATTGGCGTCACTTGCTGAACTCTGGGTGGAGGAGACTGAATTCCTGCTTAGACTCGGGAATGATCTGAGATGTTTTATAATTTTTGTTCCCTAGTCGGCGATTGGATATTTCAATCTAAGGCAGCACAAAGTAAAATGGAAGAGAGATGTGGCAGTGAAATGCACACAAAATACAACCTTATTTTGTTTCCTTCTCTATGACTATATACAAACAGCAGCATATTACATCATTGATGACTAAAAGTTTCATTTCTACAGTGCACAATGAAGTGTAGGATTTTACCGTTTACAACAAAGTGAAAATTCCTGTTTTTTCTTCTTACTCGCACTGCCCAGGCATGAAGTGTTTGTGTTTGTGTTTGTGTGTGTGTGTGTGTGTGTCCACACACCTCTGCTCATTTTCCAATTTGTAACCAATATGCTCAGCAGCAGACTAAATGACACAGATAACCATCTCTGTACTTCATACTTTCACTCACACACACACACACACACACGTATATACAATTAGAATTTACATATCCTGGATATTCAGCATAACATCGGGAGTTTCCTGTACACTGTCATTATACACTGCCCGGCCAAAAAAAAAAGTCACACACTAATATTTTCATGGAGTTCATTTATCCTTGATCACAGCATGTAATCTGTATGGCATTGTTGCTCCAGTTGGTCAGGTCAAGGCTCAGCAACATTAATATGGCAATAAAATGAAGTCAGCTGATGACCTGAATGTACTGAATGAGCAGGTTATCACATCAGTGCACTTTTTCTTCCCTGATGGCACAGATATAAAATGGGGACTCAAATAATGAAGGAGTGGTTCAGGGAGTATGAGGAATAATTTTCACACATGCATTGGCACCCCAGAGTCCTGACCTTAACCCTATTGAAAGTCTTCGGGATGTGCTGGAGAAGACTTTATGGAGTGGTTCAGTTTTTCCCTCATCAATTCAAGACTTCAGTGAAAAATGAACCAACACTGGATGGAAATATATGTTATGTTGCTAAAGTTTATTGAAACAATGGCACGACGATTATGTGCTGTAAGCAAGGCTTAAGGCGGAACAGCAACATATTCGTGTGTGGGGTTTTTTTGGTTGGGCAGTGTATAAAATTTATGAACATTTTACATTTTCCTGACATGAAACATTGTACATTTAAGAACATGGGATTGACATAAATTCAGCTATACCATGATGATGTGTGTGTATGCGTGAATGAGAGAACAGTGTAGGTACGACTGAGCAATGTGTGTAAGTGAAGGTCGCTGTGGCAGCAGGAATACAGAGTGAGAGAAAACAGCCTGTGTAAAAGAGCGCTAATAAAGTTCACAGGTGATCTGCAGTCAAAACTTCAGTCTCTCTCTCTCTGTGTGTGTGTGTTTGGACTATGGCCGTACGACAGCCTGTCTGTGCCTAACTCAAACCACCTGCCTTAAACAGAGCTCTTCTGTGTTCGGTGCAAAAAAAAGGCTGTAACGGTGTGTGTGTGTGTGTGTGTGTGTGTGTGTGTGTGTGTGTGTGTGTGTGTGTGCTGCACTGGGGAGCATTAAAACTTTTGCCAGTTACAAAATATGCTCCTAGAAAAAAACAGCACATGTAAATGAGTTGAGTCTCATAAACACTAACATGGCCTTTGTGTGTGTGTGTGTGTGTGTGTGTGTGTGTAACCAGTGTGTGAAAATGTATTTTTTGGTATAGTTTGGTATATATTTTTTCCTTAGTGTATAATTACCTACAACAATGAATAAACAATGAAAAAGATGATGAGAAGGAGAAAGAATAAGAATCAATGTTTGTTAGAGCTGGCTAACTTGTGTTTTTTTTTTTTTTTTTTTAATTTTGACATTCACCTCAATCCACCAGAGCTTTCTCTTACTCACCACTCTCTGATGCTTCTCATATGCATCTCATATCTGCCTCTCTCATGCTCTCTCTTTCACTTCCTAACTATGTCATATTTTATTCCTTCATGACATTTTATTGATCTTGAATGAATATCTCGGATCTGATTGTTTATGTTCATTGCATTATGATTACTTTGCCCAATAATATCAGTCACATCTCTGTATAGAGTCAGAAAGGTAAAACTCATCTCGCCAGAGTCGGCTTAGATGGGCAACAGCCTCCCTGCGACCCTAATTAGGATTAATTAATTTCAGAAAATGAATGAATGAATGATTTGGTGTAATTCCCACCCACTTGCCGACTCTTGCCCGATCACATGAGAGATGGAGCATTTGCTTCCTCTGAGATACACAAAGCCCAACTTGTCGTCTTGAGCTTCTGCTTGATTGATTTCTCAGGCAAACACCACACAAAGAGAAAGGTACTGATATCTACCCACTTCCTCATACATGAGAAAATTATTGCCCTCAATTGGCTAGTATTGCCATATCCTTGCACCCAGACCCAGACAATTCTATGGTATCATCAGGCTTTGAAGAATTTGTTGTCCATATAACCAAAGCTGCAACTTTTACATTCTGGCACATTATGCCTTGGGATGAACCAGACGTAAGAGAACAGCTTGACAACCATTCTATGTATGAGAGTGGGCTGTAAAGTTCATGGACTGACCATGATGCACTGGTTGAATTTGACCAAATGTCATTTATTTTTTACCATGGTCTCCCCTGTGGTCTACACACTTCTTCCTTTGGTGTTGTGGTGCTCAGACCTCTTTGGTATCCAGTAAGTTCTCATCCTGATGGTCAAAAATGTATTGACTTCTTAGTCAACCTACAAACTTTTCAGCCCACCATTTTTGAACACTTCAATTTACTTTGAGCTACAGTTATTATAATAACATAAATAAATAAAAAGTCGTTTCTGTATTTTTTTTTCCCTTCAATAGGGTTATTTGTCCGTAACCATCCACAAGCTACTTGCTCTATATTATGACAGGACAGCTACTAACCAGGAAGGGTGAAGGTTAACATGTGTGCTCTACAAGCATCTTTACAAACTGCTGCTCATGCTGTGCACAAACTCTTCTGTTCCACATCCATGAGCTCTCAGATGCCCACTGACTGACAGGGGAGCGAGTAATACCATCCCTCCGACTCAGAGAGCATGACCAATTTTTCAGACTTGGACTTCCAAACACAGATGCAAACTTTACCACAGGAGCAGTTTACTGATACATTTGACTAATGGATGGCTTCCATGACTCATACTGCTTAGCATGGTGATGCTGCAATAAGCCATCTATTATTAGTTTCATTTTAGTTATTTATTAATTTATTCTAATTTTATTTTATTTATTTCTTTCTTTTTCGCTTTTGAATTCAAACTATGCTTTGGACCTGCCTAAATCAAAACCCGCTAAATTCGTCAGGCTTGAATCAACTCAATCGAAAGATGTAGGTGTAAAAGAGCTCCTAATGAGCAACTCATTTCGGACATAGCAGCTTCATTTTTCTTCTAATTAAAGAACAGAAAAGTGAGAATGCAAGATTTACTGTTTTCATGATTTATCCTCAGGCTACATGCAACCGATCAGACACACTTCCGTTAATTTCCCTGTGAAATTGTACCTAATCCAGATGTCACTGCTGTGCTCCAGCCTGGCTGAACTCGAAACTATCAGGCACAAGTCTGCCATGATGGATGGGCAGGAAGGCCAGGCTGATAAGGCATGGACTACAACCACTTTCCTCCACACACCCTCGTGTTTCCCCATCCCCCTACGTCTGTGTCTGGGTTTACATTCTACATGCAGTAAGCCATGGTAAGATTGAACCCCGGAGGTCCCATGTGAATTTAAAAAAGAACATTGAGCACGCACAATGACAGGACTTTCACAGCAGAACACGTTACACTCTCTCCGGCCTTCACCACAAAGATTTGGAGAGGGCTAGAGGTTTTCTGTGGACATTTGTGTGTGTTAAGTGTGTGTGAGTCGTGAAAAGGAAAAGAAATTTTGGTCTGGGCCCCTCAGCTGTCCCTCACAGAGGTAATGATCCAGAGCAGGGGAGAGAAAAAGAACTGAGGGTGAAAACCAGTAAGGCGAGCTAAAGAAGAGAGGTGAGCATAAGGTACACCGGAGGAAATGGGGTGAAAGGGAACAATGGTGTACATCTTTCCACTAATCCCTTCCCAGAGTTAGTGTTGAATAAATGTACTGATGAGTTCAATCAAGGCCAGAGAGGTGTTAAAGTCCACTTCATGACCAATATACCTGAGCTCGCTGCTTATGGGATTAATTCCTTGACAAAAGTAATTAGAAATTAATATATACTACGCAGGAACATAGCTAGCTGATTATTCTGTAATCTAGGGATTAAAAAACATTATCCCAAGAGGATAATGCTTAAATGAAAACGACAGACACGGGTTGTCGTGGTCAATTGAAGCAGGCATTACCTCACTTTAAAATAGGAAAAAAAAATCCATTAAGGTCTTGGTTTAGTTTGTCTTTTTGTTTTTTGGCATAGCATATACTAGAACTTTAAATGAGTTTAATTACTCACTGTTCCAGAACACAGTTTACTTATGTTTCTGTGTAGTATATAAAACTACACAGTGCTTATACTATTCAGCATCGTCCATCCCACCTTTGATGAATGATTAGTTATGAATTATTTAGCTATTACGATGACAAAAGTTTTGTTTTAAGAATTAAAACAAGGCGGTACAATAGTATAGTGGTTACCATGTCTGCCTCACCGCAAGAAGGTCCTGGGTTCGATTCCTGGGGTTGAGCGTTTCTGTGTGGAGTTTGCATGTCGTCCCCGTGCTTACATGGGTTTCCTCTGGGTACTTCGGTTTCTTTCCGCCATCCAAAGACATGCACATTGGGCTATTTGGCTGTTTGTGTGTGTGTGTGTGTGTGTGTGTGTGTGTGTGTGTGTGTGTGTGTGTGTGTGTGTGTGTGTGTGTGTGT
>JBCNYH010000001.1:29576064-29605098 GCA_039654325.1 Tandanus tandanus
TGTTTATATACAATTTCATCCCAACAAGCCTGTTTCGTGGTTGCCTACTCATCAGGGGATTTGGTGGGCAACCACGAAACAGGCTTGTCGGGATGAAATTGTAGTCCTTTTATTTTATTTTTCTCTCATACCATATATTTAGCTCTACTTCGATGTATTGAGCAATGTTTTACGGAAAATCGACTCAGGATTTTATATATATATATATATATATATATATAATGTGTGGTGTACACGTATCAGTAGAAATGTAATCCATTTTAAGTGGTTTATCTTGGCAACTTGTTAACACGTACTGTATAAAGTTTGATAGAAATGCAGAGTTGACATGCGTACCACTGTTGATTGCTCGATTGCAGGCGACGATGGTGAAGCAGGGGACATGCAGCAGCCAGGAAGCTCTGCTAAAGAGAGGAGTGGATACACCTCCAGCCTATGAGCCCTGAGTTACACCGAAGGAGAGCACTTTATGATTTAGAGTATATATCGCTTAGTTCACAGTAGTATGTGCACCTTGTCGGACACTAATCTGAGTCACCATTACAATAATCCCATACTTAAATTTCATGTATTCTGCTTTAGTCACTGCACCTTTGCACGAATTGGTATAACCTTTGAAAGTGCCTACAGATATTTTGTATTTCTTTATTCTTCAATAAATCCTAAAATGCATTACCAAGTGTGTTCCTCTTTGTCATTGTCTCATTTAGTGTCACAGTTCCCAGTGAAACAGAGATTGATTGATTTTCACAGCATAGTGTAGTGGGGTGAGGCAATACCTTTTGCTCTCTTGCTGTGTCTGCATCATGTGTCATTATGTGTCCTTAACACACACACACACACACACACACAGGCTGAAATAATGTCGGCTCTTTAACATCAGAATAGCTTCTCCTCCCACACCCACGACGTAGCAGACTAGTGTAAATACTCTACAGCAGTGGACCATCACCAGGCTGGTTACTGCAGTTCTCCACTCCACATTCCTAACTGCGCCCTACAGCCCTGAAAGCTTTATAGAATTCATGCCTAGCTTTGAACAACACCTATAACAGATAGTGCAGCTCAGGAATAAGGAGGTAGTGAGCTCGCCCTCATTTGGCTGTGTCCGGATTGCCTCGCCTCATTACACTCAGGAGTGCTGCAGCGGTTTGAATCCCTTTCATCAGCACCGCCTCTGCACAACTCAAGGTAAGGGTTTGCATGCTCTAAGTCCATGCATGGAAAGGCAATCGTGGCATTTTGGTTTTGCGATTGTTTTAACTTTAAAGTCTGTGTGTGTGTGTGTGTGTGTGTGTGTGTGAGTGAGTGATGCGGTTCAGTCCCAGACTGGGATGCTGTGCTCTCATGTTGTGCTGATTTAATGTCGTGTATCTGACTGTGTTTTGGGTCACCCACAGAGCACCATGTCCCTGTACCCCTCTCAGATTAAAGCGTTCAAGAGCAGTGAGCCCAAAACCCTCGGGGTGAGTTTGTTTTTTGGGATAGATTATACGATTGAGACAATACGCAATGGACACCCACTATGTGATCAGTGGCCTAAATATTACAGACTATAGGCTGATTTGGGACAGTTATCAGAGCTTTGGATGGGCAAAATGTATCTCTATGATTATACAAGGAAACGCCCATATCAACAATCTCTCTCTCTCTCTCTCTCTCTCTCTCTCTCTCTCTCTCTCTCTCTCTCTCGCATATAAACAAACACGCAAGCATAGAGATGCAGCAGTGCTGTGGAGCAGCTCCATTCGCCAGAGTTCATTCCTTTGCACATATAGATATATATATATTTTTTTTAAAAAAATTTTTAAAGGGGGGGGGGAAGAAGTCCACTGTGAATGTCATTATCTGGCAAATGCATCCAGCATTCAACTGCATTAATTTGAAATTCATGCAGAAGTATAATAATATACATTCTATAATTATGTATATAGTGTATACAGGATTATGATAATGTTATAATAATATATCATATATAATAATAATATAATATGCCCTAATCTTTCTGATGTCCATAACTGTAATTTTATTAACTGTACTGCACTTGAAATAAGTCATTTATTAAAAAATGCACCATAAGAGTGTATATGCTGATCTATACAGTAAGCAGCTTATCTGTTTTAAAGGCAGTGGAGATCCTCGTTGGCTTGCTGACTGTCACTCTGAGCACGATTGTGTATAAACTGCACTATCACATCCAGCGGGAGGTCATCATCCTCATCCTCAACGGTGCTCAAGTAAGGCCTGGCTCTTATCAACATAAATTCGGCTGCCTCCCGATGAAACCTGCTATCTCCGTTTTGTAATTTTATTTTATTATTATTATTATTTTTTTAGGAATGACAGAAAACTAAATGGAAGTAGAAATAATAATCATACAGTGATTATATATATGTGTGAATTTACCCCAAAACAGCTAGATGGAGCCACTAGCTTTTTCAAGTTGATGCAGAGGGTTATCATAATTTATATTCATGCATAATCTCATTTTGACCAAAAATGGAGGTAGCAGGTTTCAGGAGGCCGACAATATGAACTTACTGAAAGTAATGTTCATTACACTGTACAGCTGTGACAATATAAAAGTATCTCAAGCGATACTTAGCCTTACCAATCAGCTGTGTAAGGAGTTAAGTAACTAACTATTATTTTATTTTAATTTTAACTAATTTTAATATACACTTAGAAACAAAGGGGATGGAAATCATTCTTTTGATAGTTAAGGGATCCTGTAGCTTCTTAAAAGTAAACTCTTCCTGATAATATTCCTTTGTATAGGGTTCTCAGCCAGAAAGTGGCAGAAGGTGCTTTTTTCCCCTCAGTGTTTATTATAAATTTCTGAGCTAAAAGAGATTTTTAAAAATAAGATCAGAAAATGTGAATAAGATGTACTGTATACAGAGTCAATGGTAGGTTTAGAATTTATATTCCAGAAGTAATAAACTTCAGTTTAATTACCTGCGAGAACTAACAAGAATAAATAACTGCACTAGTTACCCAGGTGTTCACTGGCCCACCTTACATATCATTTAACAACATATCCAGGGTTATTTAACAATTTAGTTTTCTCAGTTCAACTTCCTTTATTGATGCAGTGTTTTGTAATGCTCTTTCCTGCAGCTCATTATTACTGGAATTGTCCTTGTGGCTGCTGGTAGGAGACCTTCTAAATGTCTGGTATGATATTTTTTTATAAACAATTCTTCATTTAATGAAAATAATACATGTATAAAATCTGTAAACCACTTGTATTTTAGAAAATGCTATTCAGGTGCAGTGTAGCCCTTTGTACAACACCCAGTGCTGACTGATAGCTGGAATCTTGCTTCTTCAGACGATTCTTGCTTGCATAAGCGGACGATTATTGTTTAAGATTTTTTTAAATAATGATTAACCGTGTTAGCATTGTGCCTGAAATGATAGTTAAGGGAAGTCAGTCATTCATACTTATGCTCTCTGCTCAATGGTTCATCTTTCACTGCACTTTCCTTGGTGTACTCGGATCAACAGCTGAAAAGCTGATTTGCTGAATGCTCTCACTAAAAGCTTTGTAGCATAATCTGCAATGTCTTAAAATGCTTCATTGTCTCTTTATGGTTAACTTTTTTATTTTTGTTATATATTATTGATATCTGATCCTTCCGGCTCATGCCAGTATCAATACTATCTGTGTACAACACATTTGTCACTCTACTGCCCACTCTCTCTTTCTCTTCTGGGAATGGGTCCAGTTTTGCAGTATGTCTGACATTTATAAGCAGACTTGCATTTGTTATACAAATACTTCACGTGTCTTTTTTATTTTTTATTGTTTTTATTTTCACAGGTGGCTACCACCATTGTTTTGCAGTTGCTAACCGCAGCATTTGATATCGTCGGATTCGGTCTCATTGCCCGTCATGTACCCTTTCGTGGGGAATCCTACTATTACAGAGACACTGAGGTAAAGGTCTGCAACATCACACAGACAAACTGCTTAACATGGCAATACCAAGAAAACATCTGAAACATAATTTTAGAATTCAGTGTTTTGTATGTATTGTGCACCTATCATGGACATACTGTAGCTGCGTTGAATATTTATTGTATATGATCAATTAAATTTGAATTATATTGATGATTTGAATGATGCTCGAATTGGAAAATGTTATACTTCCTGACCTTTTTCTCAGGTACAATCACTCGCATACCAAAATATATATAAAGAGTAGTACTTTTTGTTTCATTTTGTCAACCATTACCCTGTAAAACATGAAATTTCAATATTTATTTGCAAATGTGGAATCTGATTCTGATTTATCATTTTTAATTTCTAGTACAGGAATATATATTCAAGTTAATCTCACAATTATCCCTTAGATTGAGGCCCCAGGCTGGATCCTACCTTATATAATGCATTAGAAAATACTATAGTAGAAACAGAAACATTATTTATAATGTGAGCAAATTCTCAGTAGGATAAACCACAGTTCAAATGGAACAAATAGATAAAGGATAGCTAGTGTATCACCTCTGAGAAAGGTGTGACTCCAGGCTCTGCCCTGCTCGTTTCAGTGGTGTTGTGACCCACGCCATTCAGTGTGGGCTTGCTGTGGAGAAGGAGAAAAAGTTGGACATAAGGAGGTGAGTTATATTCTGTGCTTTATTACATGTACCATAGACTAGACTATTTATTACAGTATTTCCTCTGCATTAGTCATTTTTCTATGACTTTCTTTGGTTTTCAGAGAAAGTTTATTGAACCTTAACAAATGTTTATTGTTTTTTTTTTGTTTTTTTTAAATAACCAGTAAAATCTCACCACCATTCCAATAAAGAGTTTTAAGATTGTAACGAAGTATAACATTTTCCAATGTGTCCTTTGAGCATCTGACACAGTAGTGTGTTTTATACACTCACTGAATACTTTATCAGGAACACCTGTACACCTACACATACACCCAAATATCTAATCAGCCAATCATGTTACGGCACTAGAAAGCACAAAATCATGCAGATACAGGCCATGCAGTTCTAGGTAATATGAACCGTCAGAATGGTTCTCACTGATTTGATCTTGGCGTGATAGTTCTAGATGGGCTGGTATGAGTATTTCTATAACTGCTGATCTGGAATTTACATGCACAACTGTCCCTTGAGTTGACTCAGAATGGTGAAACAAAGAAAAATCACATCCAACACAGACTGGTTGGAGCTGACACAGAATGGCTACAGTATCTCAGATAAATACTTAAGGCAGATGATTTACAACTGCAGAAGACTTTGTAGGATTATACCTCTGTTAGCCAAGAACAGAAAACTGAGGATCACCAAATCTGGACAGTTGAAGACTGGAAAACATGACATAGTCAGGGGAATCTTGAATTCTATTGAAGTACACAGATGGTATTTGGCACCAACAGCATGAATCCATGAACCCCACCTGCCTTGTATCAGCGGTCCAGGCTGGGGGAGGTGGTGTAATGGTGTGGGGGAATGATTTCTTGGCACACTTTGGGCCTGATAATACCAATCAGTCATTGCATAAATGTTGTTTGAATATTGGTGTTGACTATGTGCATTCCTTTATGGCCAGAATTTATCTTCTAATTGGTACTTCCAGCAGGAAAATGCACTATGTTACAAAGCACAAGTATCAAACTGGGTTCGTGATCATGACAATTAACATGAAACCAACCCCTGGATTCTGGTCACTAGATCTGACTCCAGTAGAGCACCTTTGGGATCGGGTAGAATGGGAGATTCATATCATGAAAGTATGACTGAATATGCAGGAACTGTATGATGTTATCATGTCAGCAATGACCAGAATCTTAAAGGATTTTTTTCAACACACTGTGGAATCCATGCCATGAAGAATTGAAGGGAGGATTTACCTTATATTAGTATAGTGTTCCTAATAAAGAATTCAATGAGTGTCCTAAGTAAGGAGTAAAAATCTTATTTATATTGCGTATGTATATGCTTGGAGCTCTGGATGCTGTTATGTTATGTCTGTTATCATGTTTGCTAAAATATTTTCAACTTTCTTTTGCAGTTTCTTGTGAATGGCATTTTGGGTACCTTGATTGGTTCTTTGGTATTGGTGTGTATTATTGGTTTGATTGTGGCACTTTTCGGAGTGTATGCCCTGTCTGTTGGTGCAATTAAGGTAAGATTGCTGCCATAAAATGTGATTTGATGTACACCTTAGTACTAGACAAATATTGAGGTAAAAATGTAACTATAAGCTATACACATGCAGATTAACTTTTAGTGGCAGAGTAGATTCTTTCTGGTTTTTTATGGTCTAATTGAGTTAATATATATGCTAAGAGCTATAGCATATATTATTTATATTCATACTCACCTTTTGCCTCCAGGAAATGACACCAATTCCTAACTCCACTGCAAACACACACTATGGTGCTGGAGGACAGGCCAGGACTAATGTGCGTAATGGGAACTGACAGAACAAAATCTCTTCCAGGATAAGGCCAATGATTTTAGCACAGTTCATACCCGGTTCATACCAAAAACAACTGTTTCACCTCTAAATTACACACAGTTAAAAGAAAAAAAAAACCTTTCTTCACAGTGTAAATAATTTGTAAAATGATTGTTCACTCCTGTTACTTGGCTGTTTTCTCACACTGCGATGAATTTTGATGGCTACATAGTTGATAGTAGGATTTATTCACTTCACACTAATAAACAATAAAGTTTATTTGCATGCTTATGTAGTATCAGTAATAAGGAGGCTATAGATGTGATTGCTGTAAGATTGTTTAGAAATGTAGATAGCAATTTTTTAATATGCTATTCAATGTCCAGATAAGACAGATTATTATCCATAACCTCCATGTTTGTACTGCACTACAACTGCTTCAAAAGCAGAGAAAGAAATATGAGTGAAGATGTATAATGTAGTATATTATTAATGCAAGTTTGTACTGGGGTGCTGTAGAACATCATTTGCATGAAACATCAGCTACGTTTTAAGGCTACTAATGAAAGAAAATACTGAACAACATTTACTAAGCTTTTCCTCAAAGACAAATAAATAGGGCCAAATGAATCTACTAAGGAATCAATCCGGCCAACTCACCAACTCAAAAAAACCCTTAATCTTTCACACTAGCAATATGTAATGATCACTAGTAATGTTAATATATTTGTAAAAAAAAAAAAAAAAAAATGCATTTACATTATAGTCAACCAGATTTGACAGACTTTACACGTGAATGAAAGCTTAATAAATATTGCCCAGTGTATACACAAATCTAAGGATGTTTCTATTGTGGAAGAACTGTGTCAAAATCATCCAAGTGTTAACAACAAATGACTGGCATTGCTTGGCTTTTTTTGTCATCCTGTTTTATATTTACTGATACTTCAGGAAAGCTATGATGACTGCCAACTCTGTAAGTGCCACCACTTGTGACCAAAACTAATGGACACTAACAACAAAAAGTAAGAGGTTGTAGCCTCACTCAAGGGCTCAGCCGGTGTATTCTCCTCTTGTGGAAGCATGTTATCATTTCACAGTACTGTTTGTGTCAGTGTGTCATTGCCGTTACTACAAACAGCATGTCAGATTTACATCTTGCCTGTACTCTTCAACTTCTTTCTATGTATTGATGGTAAATCATAAACAGTTTCAGGCGTGTTTATGGATGACTGATGTTTAAAATAAAGTTGATTTGCTAAACAAACAGCAATTGAATGGGTTGTGCAATAATGGAAAATGTCACATCCACGAAGTAAAATAAACATTTAATATCACTAAAAATTATGGTATTTTATTGTTTTGTTCAAAAAGTACCAAATAGTACCTTAGTAAGGTCTTACAATTACACACTTCTTGATTCTTTTTAAACTGTCCTGCTGTCCTGCCCTGATTTCACACTTTGGTTCTATATTGTATGTTTCACCATGTTCAGTAGTTGACTTAGTGATACAGCTTCATAATTATAACCCCAATTCCCAGAAAGTTGGGATGCTGTGTAAAATGTAAATAAAAGCAGAATACAATGATTTGCAAGTCTCATAAACCGATATTTCATTCACGATAGAACATCGAATATATATCATATGTTGAAAGTGAAACATTTTACTATTTCATCGAAAAGAAATATTACCTTATTTTGAATTTGATGACAGTAATACGTCTCAGAAAACTTGGGATGGGGCAGTAAAAGGCTGGGCACGTAAGTGGTACTAAAAAGAAATGGCTGAAGGAACATTTTGCAACTAATTGCATAATTGGAAACAGGTCAGTAATATGACTGGGTATTTTAAAAAAGAATCTGGGCAAAGATCACCAATCTGCAAAAAATTGCATCTACAAATTGTAAAAATATAACAGAATAGTGATGTTTGTCAACATAAAATTGCAAAGACCTTATCATGTACAGTACATAATATCATCAAAGAATTCAGAAAATCTGGAGAAATCTCTGTATGCAAGGGACAATTTTGGATGTCAGAGATCTTCAGGTCCTCAAGCGGTCCAGCGTTAAAAGCAGGCATGATTCTGTGATGGAAATCACGGCATGGGCTCCAGAAATCATTCTCGGTGAACACAGTAAACAGACATGTGAGCTTTTGAACTGAGTGCTGATAACAAGCCGGATGATCTCTTTCCTCTTTAGTCCGGAGGATGTGGCCTTCGTGTTTTCCAAAAATAATTTAAAATTTCGATTCGTCTGACCACAGAATGGCTTTCCACAGCTTTCCACTCTGCCTCATCCACATGTTGGCACAGAGAAGACGGCAGTGTTTCTGGATCGTGTTCGCATATTGCTTCTTCTTTGCATGATAGAGCTTTAACCTGCATTTGTGGATGGCATGATGACCTGTGTTCACAGACAGTGATTGTCTATTGTTTATATACAGTTGGTCTTTGAAAGAGCAAAACTATGTTGTATCCATTACTCAATTAATAAATCATTGACAGAATACTCAAATACTAAAATAATCAATAGCTGCAGCCCTAGTCAGATGTGATCTCTCTCTCTCTCTCTCTCACTGTTTGAAAGAGAAGCTGAAAACTAATTTACTACTATGCATTTTCAACTTATACATAGCATGGCACACACCAGAAATGAATTTCCAGTTGGGTCTATTGTGCTGCAGCAAGACAACATGGGCCTTTGGTAGTTTAAATTTTAAGAGATGCACTACCCATTTTTTCAAGTCGTTGGCTACGCTAATGCTGCAATCAAAAGTATGATTACGCTCTGAAATATCTTTAAATAAAACTATTGATAATTTATATCACAAGTTTAAAACATATTTATTCACTGAATGATTTGATTGATTGACTGATTGATTGATTGCAATGTAGTGTATATGTTGCCTTCCCTTTTTCTGGTGTATTCCTGGTTCTTTTGCAATATCAGTAACCAGTATTACATGGTACTGGTACGTGCTTGGGTTAGATATCAGAATTTATCTGAAGAAGATATCTGGTACAGACTGTGCAGACAGAAAAACACTCAGTAGTGGGCATTCCAGATACATTTTTATTCATAAGCTCACCATGGTGATTTTGCCACTATTTCAATACCTATGATATACCATAAAAAAATCAAGCCCTGTAAAATATCCAATCTCCATCGCAAAATCACTTACATCTCTCTCATTTCACGAACCGCTTAATCCTACTATTAGAGAGGCTAGAGCCTATCTCAGCCAACACTGGGCGAAGGCAGGGTACAACCTGAACAGCTCGCCGTACAGGTTCTCCACTGGGAGAATATAACCCATAATAAAAACCCATCAGCATGGTGACCAGGGACTTTTACTCATTGACAGAACCTGTGAATGTACACAAATGTGTAATGTTCTACATCATTCAGTAGTTAAACATCTAAACTTTATTTATTTTAATTGTATTTATTGTGAAATAACCCAAAAATAAGTCCAGTAGTCAAACTGGTATAAAATCATTTTCTTTTGTGTATTTTCAAGCGTAGACTAAGACACCATTAGTTTGCTGTGTGAGACTTTTATTTTGAAAAATCAACCACCATTTTGAAAGACTGGCCAGTAGCCACGGCGACGCCGGATTCATGCACACTTGGTTCTTATGTTGATTTTGAATGATTGAAACTTCCGTTTGGTCTCATTTTCCCAGTAAATGAAGGCTATGCTAGCTAATGTATATTTGGGAGCTATGTATATTGGAGATATTGAGGTTAACTCCTCTTTACGTGTTCTTATAAGTTAATTTTAAATGCTGTTTAATGATATTGTTAATGATGGAGAAAGTAAGACGGATCCTGGTGTATTTATCAAAAAAAGGTGCAGCTCCACACTGTGCTCAGTTTGTTCAGGTCAGTTGAAGAAGGGCTGCTGTCAGTTTCAACACTTTTACAAATTGTTTAACTGCTGTTTCAACCCTAGAGCATCACTGGACACTTTGCTGGACATCTTGACGACCAAACCACTGTAAACTGTTCCCTGGAAAACAACCGGTTCATTTTGTGTGAAGGAAGTCATGAGAGGGGCGTGCCTCTTAAGGTTAGTCCACGTGACTGCTGAATACACATTGCGTCATCATTCAATCAGTTAATCATTAAACAAAGCTTCAAATTTTGTCAAGGTTGCAAGTCGAATTATTTATTTAGCAATATTATATACCAATATTTAGTAGTGTGTAATCATTTATTACTGATTTGTATGGACATGTTTTTATTTTGCTTCTGAATTAATTTATTTTTCTGCCTCTAGAGGGCGCCGTTCTGCCCAATCAAATTGCTCTCTCCCTCAGAGGCGGTGTCGCTTCCTGCAGAAACTCTCCGAAGAGGGGTAGATGTAGGCGTGGCTATACTGCTCCAGTCAGCCAATCAGAAGCTGTTGCTAACCAGGCGTTCTCGTGCCCTGAGGATTTTTCCTAATGTATGGGTCCCACCTGGTGAGAATGATGCTGCTGACACTGCATTGTTTTTTTTTTTCCAGACCACACACTTAACTGCAGCTTTAAGAGAGAACGAATACAATATTTTGTTTATGCAAGCGCAGGCCTTTGGTGTTTATGAG
The DNA here is from genome assembly GCA_039654325.1 of Tandanus tandanus. Classification (NCBI taxonomy): domain Eukaryota; kingdom Metazoa; phylum Chordata; class Actinopteri; order Siluriformes; family Plotosidae; genus Tandanus; species Tandanus tandanus. Next base: position 29,587,090 of record JBCNYH010000001.1, read on the forward strand.
CTAAACTGTAAAGTAAAAATCTGCTGAGTGTTTAGATGTTTCTGCAATCATAAGGCAGAGTGTTTCTGAACATCTATTTATACCCAAAGAGCCATGATGTCACCTACATGTTAAGATTGTTGATCTAGCTAAACAATTATTATTATAGACTAAATGCTGTTCTCATATTCTGCAGGTGGCCATGTGGAACTGGACGAAAAGGTACACACAACTCGAGCGCTATTGGCCCCCCCCCTTCAATAAAATGGTTCAAAAAAAGTATTTGGGAAAAAAAAAGATTTAAGATGATCAAAGAAGGACACAACATTGATAGTTTTCACATTTTATGGTTTGGTTGGGGTTCTCAAGCTTTAAAAACAATCTGTAAATCAACCAGTCGTCTGTGACAACAAACACATGGAAAGAAAAGGGCACGGGGGAAAAAGCTCTCCATGAGAACAACTCAGAAAATTCAGTGCTCATTATAACTGCTGTTGGAGTCATTTATTGTGGTCAAGACTAGAAGTGAACCTTTTGGCAATGTACAGCATCAGCATGTTTAGTGAATATGGGAGCTACATTTATAGAAAAGTACCTGAAAGTACCCGATAGCCATTATAAAACAGGTAGTGGATTATTAATGTTTTGTGGGGGTCCAGAGCCTCAAGAAGGTATTGTGTATATACTGCCCGGCCAAAAGAAAAGTTATGCACTGTAATATATTTTGTTGGACCGCCTTTGGCCTTAATTACAGCATGTAATCACCATGGCTTTGTTTTGACAAACCACAACCCAGCGTTCAAAACCTTTATTTTCATCCAGATTTGGGCTCATTTTTCACCAACATCTTGACTTGATAAGAAAATCGAACCACTCCATAAAGTCTTCTCCAGCATGTCCCAAAGATTCTCACTAGGGTTAAGGTCAGGACTCTGTGGTGCCAGTTCTTGTGTGAAAATGACTCCTCATGCTCCCTGATCCACCCTGATCAACCCACCCTGATCCAACCCACCCTGATCCACCCTGATCAAACTCACTGTTTGAGTCCCAATTTTATATCCGTGCCATCAGGTAAGAAAAGGTCCACTGATGGGATAACCTGTTGATTCAGAACATTTAGGTCATCAGCTGACTTCATTTTATTGCTATGCAATGTTGCTAAGCCTCGACCTGACCAACTGAAGCAACATGCTGTGGCGATTATAGAAGCCTGCATCATGTAAAAGAGCTGTTCAGCAAACAACTTATTGTCTTTTAGAAAGGTTGCGATTTGTCTGCTTGATTAGTGTATCATTCGGACACATGGTCAATATGAAGGATGTCTCAACTGTAGAAGTGTTTAACTGAACTCTAGATCTGTACAGTGTAGTGCTGCCAGTACGCAGATAATTTAGCAAATTCTGGTTTCTTCTGCACATTTCAGGAAGGAACTCCAGAGCAATTGTCACAAAATATCAGTGATAAAAATGTTGATCATTTTGAAAACAATATTGTCTTGTGTTATAATTTGGGAAAGGGTTTTTAAGTGTTGTGTTATGTTTTAAAAAAATAATTGTGTGTCAGGAACGAACCTATATATGCCCGTCTGTATAAAAAACACTGAATGTTTTAGAGTTGGCTGTACATGTAGAAAATGTTTGTTTTGTTTAGTTTTTTTCTCAAAGCTTCTTATGTTCTTTACTGTTACAAACCTTTACTAATGTATTACATGTCCAGATTAACTAGATAGAGGTGTATTAATCCAATCAGAATCAGACCATATGTTGCATCTATAGACACTTTCTGTTGCATTAGCTGCTGGATGCAGGCCTGCGAGAACTGAAGGAAGAAACTGGACTTAAACTGGACCCTGAGGACATCTCCTCCTCTCAGCTGCTGGGCCTCTGGGAGGTGAGCTCAGAGTGCTGGTGTGTCGAGACACTGGGCCAAAGCAAATGGTCTGAAGGTTTGCAGCATGAAATAAAAAGCAGCTTTTTAAAATAGAAAAAAAATTCTACTGCTGTAAACGTCTTCACTGAAACCAGGTATTGATTTTGTCAAAACTTCATGTATCAGGCCTTGTAAACCCAGGATTTTTTATTCTATCCAACATGGAGATTTTCAGTGGAATTTTTGCCTGTCAACATAACACTCTTTTTATCATCTCTCTCTTCCACAGTCTGTATACCCACCCATGCTGTCCCAAGGACTGCCTCTGAGACATCACATTGTCACCTATATTCTGCTTTGTACTAACCATACACACCTACATCTACAGGTAATGTCAGTCTGTGTCATATAAGCTCAACTCTATGCAGAAGAAATCCCATTAAACTGTTGATGGAAGAAACCTGTAACTGGAGTGTATGTGCATATTTTTTTTGTCAGTGACACCCACAATTCTTTTCTTTTAGTCATGTATGAGGCCAGAGCCTGCTGAGGTGAGTGCGTGTGTGTGGGTTGATGCAGGACTGGTCAGGGCTATCGTATCTGCTGTTGATGGGAAGGAAACACTTCCTTATATACCTTCTGATCTTCCTCAATCTGTCAGGTATATAGATGTTCTGATATATATATATATATATATGTATGTGTGTGTGTGTGTAAGTCTACAATTAGAAGTTACTAAGTAGTTTAACAGACAACATTTATACTTTTCTTTTGTAAATATACTCATCATCTCATGTTTTTTCAAATTCCTAGCTTTGTGTCCCTGATTAGTGTTTTACTCCTGAAGTAGTTACTCTGGATACATGGTCACTGTGCAGTACTTTAGTTTTACTAACAATCGATACTTAGTTGTTCAGCTATTTGAGGAACACTGTAAAACCTCCAGTGAACCTCATTTGTAGCTTCTCTGAATGCAGATCATAACTACAGTAGTGGAACAGACCACCATACTTAAAAAAAAAAACCCATCAACTTGATTTTACATGACTTGTACAGATGTCCATCCACTGTCCATATGCATCGTGATGCTGATTGGCTGTTATCCATTGCAGTGCTGATTGGCTGTGATGCTTCATGATACTTTTTGTTTGTTTGTTTTTTTGAAACTTTAATTTTATAAAATTGAATAATAAAATAACGGTCACATTTTATGGAGTATTTTTTGCCATATATTTGAAGAACATGGCTTAAACTTTTAAAACATCAACAGAATACTCGATTAATTGTGACCTGATCGAGTGAAACCCAGGGCTCGATGGAAAAAAAGGGCTCCGAATGTGCAAACGCCGACTCACTATTTGATTCCCCGACTGTTTTTCTACAAAGTTCCTGGTGAAGGTGTCAACTGTATAGTCAGAGAATTAAATAACTAGACAGCATTTGACTTTTACTTTCATTTGCACTTTTCTTTATAATGTAATTTGCTGACAAGCGCTGAGTTTCTCTAGATCAGGTCACAGTTATGAACAGAATAGAACACAGCCCACAAAAATCTAATAGGTAGATTCACTTTCATGCAGTACCTAAATCTTTATATTACTGAATGTTTCTAACTCTGCCCTAACTCTGTGTTCTCTGTGGTAGTGTCACTGAGGTGTCTCCTGAGGGTGAGCTAAGTGAGTCCAAGCTGCCCGTGTCAGTGTTCTGTAACAAGGCTCCAGCTGAGGGTGAGGATGTGGAGCGGGTCAGCACCGGAACCAAGTATGCCTTAGAGCTTTGGCTGAATACCCTGGCAGCTAGCTGTGAGAAGGGCTAAGTGTGGCAGATGCTTTTTTCCTTCTCGGGCCTGATCTGTGGAACCCAAATAAGCACCTGATATGTACCCTCATAATGCACTAAGGTTTATGTTTCATCAAAAAGATGGTGCTAGAATCTTATGTCTGATGATCCTCTTGGCTCTTTTTTTTTTTTAACACTTTTTTAATTAATCTAATTAAACATGAAATATTTGTTACCCACAAGGGGGCAGTAAAGATGCTTGGCAGCTCTTAAACAAAAAAACAAATATACATTTGCTTGAAATGGGATGTTTTTACTCAGACAATTCACGTAGTGCATTTAATTTAATATATTGATGAATTTATTATTTTAAAATACTAGTGATCCTTTTGATGATTTATTGAGTGCATATTTCATATTAAACTTATCTTAAATAAGTTTTACATCATTATGAACCTTTCACAACCTGTGCATTCATCAGAATCAAAATATGTCAGCATGTCATGCCAAGGAGCGTTACAAAGACCATGTCTTATTAAGTATGTTTTTTTTTTTTTTTTTTTCCATTTTCTGAACTGCTTTATCCTTTATTACAGTTAAAGGGGGGCTAAAACCTTAAGGCAGGGTGCACCATGAACAGCTCGCCAGACCAAATCAGGGCCAACAAACACACAACCATTCACACTCACACCTAGGGGCAATCGAGGTTATGCAATTAGTATAATGTGCATGTCTTTGGACTGGGAGAAAACAGGAGTATCCGGAAGAAACCCACACAACCATGGAGAGATTATGCAAACTCCACACAGAAACATCCTCTCTGGGCATGGGGCTCGAAACCAGGACCTTCTTACTGAACGGCGGAAGTGCTAACCACTACACCACTGTCCCGGCTTAGGTGTGGCCTGGTTTATTGTAAAACAAGAATAGTGGCACAAGCCATGCTGAGTTGTACTTAATAAAGACCCTGATCCCTTTTATAGAATTTATTAAACTGTTGTTGTTTTAGAAAGGTGTTAAAACAATCACTTGTCAGATTCAATATTGTCATTTGTGTGATGTGTATTTAAAGAAATCAAATGATTAAACAAAGATTATATACATAGATATTGTGAGCTTTTATGACAATGCATGATGCTTTATTTATTTTTCTCTAAAAACTCAGCTGGAATCAAATAGAGACAATAAGAGCAGAGCAGGATAACATGTGCCTATGTACATTTTACTGGCTTTAAATTCCATTTCTCTTTAACACACACACACACACACACACACACACACACACACACACACACACACACACACACACACACACACACACACACCAGGTTGTTTGTATAGGCAGAGCTTACTTTTAATTGGAACCTTCATTAATAGGGAGACATCGAATTGTGATTCAAAAAATATTAGCCACAGGGGCTTGACATTTCCATCCTGTTCCATTGTGGTTTCAACCAATGATTAATTTTTGAAATAACATTTCATGATTACAATATGACATCATATGAGTGTGTTTAATCACCTTGTTGCGGGTGGATGTTTATCAGTTTCAGCCCTGCCTAGCTTGGATATGTCTGGGTGTAACAGATGTAGTAGAGATATGGAACAACAGCATGTAATACAAAGTTTCAGTGAAATTCAGATTCACAGGTTGGTCTGAACACTGAGACTTTTAATCTGAAATCAGAAATTTAATTCTGAGTTAACATTTGATTTCAGTTCTGCAAGGTTATATTTTCCTTTATGAAGAACAGCTTTTTAAGAGAAGCGTTCCTCCTTTCTTAGAGTACTGAAAGTCTGTCTGTCACCATTCTCTTTCTTTCCCTCTTCTTCCCTTTTGAGAGCTGCAGAAGAATCTTTGAGCTGGTCCCATCCACACAAAGAAACCTTTTTATTAGCACAATAGCCCCAGGAAGCAATGACCCTTGGGGCTGAGGTGATCTGGACACTGGCACAGTTTATTATCCCTAAACCTGCCCTCATTCAACACTGTTAAACCAGAAACCTCTCTGGTTAAAATAGAAAAAAATGTTTTTGTATTTTTGTATCGCATGTATTCCTTATTAAAAATAAAATGACACCTCCTTTCATTTTTTCTCCCAAAAAGGATATATATTGTAATAGATCCTTCTTCGTTGCAAAGCATCACAGACCCATCTGAAATGACATTTTGCAACAATTAACAATAGTCTATTTATATATTATAATTGTATTTGTTGTTATGCTAAACAATTTCAAACCAAACATGCTGCCTCATAAAACATCACAGTTGTCCAAAGTGACAGTAATATCTTATGGTTTGTGATTGCACTGAAATTGGCATTATATATTCTGAATATTGTGTAAAAGTATCCTTGCCGGTTATTTGATATTCCATTCTGTGAAAAGCTTTTACATGATGCTTCTTCGATTGCTGGCCTGGCAGCTGGAAAGTAGAGCAGCAGAGCCAGACAGCACTTTTACTGAATGTTGTTGCTAAGTAGTGGTGAGTAAATTATGACATGGCTTCATGGGTTAATTATAAAGTTTGGTCCATTTGACTTTAAACCCTGGGTGGTGCAATCCCTTGTTTGCTTTCTGAGTCTGAATGCTGTTGATTAGGATTCTGTTAGAGTATTAGCACTGTGATTACTGTAATGACTAATATTTGCAATGAATTCACTGATTTACCTCTGGGTTCATACTTCACTGAATTAGGGCTGGGCTGAGATTAAAAAGGGCAAAACTGCCTTCTCCAGGAGCTGGCGTGTGTGAATTTGTTGTAGTGTGGACAGCATGCAGGCTTATTTATCACCTATCAATGGCCTCTTTGTGTGAGGGAAATGGAGCAACAGTGTACACGGACTTCAAACAAAGCCCTAGTGCAATCATTTAAACGTCGTAATATCATATGTATAATGAAGGGTCATTAAATATTCTCCAATGCATTTCTTTAGCAAGTAAGTAACTTGTAGTCCCAGGAACATACAGTATATCACTGTGTGTAACACACCCCTCTCTCGTAATGGATGTTCTAATTACTAATCTCTTTGAGCAAAATTAAGATCAGTTATGGGGCATTTATAGCCATCAGGCTGCAGAAATGTTTAATGTGTATTAAATGAAACATACTTGTGTGTGTGTGTGTGTGTGTGTGTGTGTGTGTGTGTGTGTGTGTGTGTGTGTGTGTGTGTGTGTGTGTGTGTGAAGGCAGTGTTATCTCTATGTGTAGATGAAGACAGTGCAGTGTGAGGTCTGATAAAGTGGTAGCTCCAGGGCAGTTGCGGGAAAGAGAAACACCGAGTGGGAGTAGAGTTTCCCACGCCTCAGGTTTCCCTGTCAAAGCTGGCTGGGCACAAAGAGAGCCCTATACAGGTGGGAGGGAAGTGGACCTGGGGGCTGTTTAGTAACTGCAGCCAGTTTTGCCTGGATGAACATAGAGATGGGGGATGCATGGTCCATGCAAGAGTCTACTGTTACCTCCACATCTGATTGCCAAAGGATAAGTATGTAGGATATGTAGTGGTGTATATATGGTGGAAGTGTGTGAATAAAGGAGGTGCTGGGGAATCTGGGGTACAAAATCAGTGTCCAAATGTCAACTACAATTAATAACCATGAATAATAAATATGTTTTTTTTTCCCTTGATGACATTTTTCAAATTGAAATCAATGAATTTGTATATAATAGATTTGAGTTCATCTGTAAATCGAGTGTGGCTATAAATGACATAATTACACTGCCTGGCCAAGTTGTGTAGTCTTATATTTTGTTGGGCCACCTTCAGCCTTGATTATAGCATGTCATTTCCATGCTATTGTTGCTCCAGTCTGTCAGGATGAGGTTGGTCAGTTGATGACCTGAATGACCAGGTTATCCCATCAATGGACTTTTTCTTTCCTAAAGGTGTGGATGTAAAATCAAGGCTGAAATAATGAAAGTGAGGTTCAGGGAGTATGAGGAATCATTTTCACACATAAACTGGCACCACAGTGTCCTGACCTTAGCCCTATTGAAAGTCTTTGGGATGTGCTGGAGAAGACTTTATGGAGTAGTTCAAATTTCCCATCACCGACTCAAGATATCAGTGAACAATGAACCCAAATCTGGATGGAAATAAATTTTATGATGTTGCTTAAGTTAATGAAAACAATGCCATGACAATTATATGCTATAATCAAGGTCAAAGGGGGTCCAACAAAATATTAGAGTGCGCAACCTTTTGGCCGAGCTGTGTGTATAACTAATATAGATTCATTTGTAGCTCCTTACTGTGTCTGTAGTTTAAAAATAAAATATAAATCTATAAAAGCTTATTCATTTGTAATTAATGACAGAGTATATTCACTCAGTACCCAGGACTTCTAAAGAGAACTTATTTATTTTTTTCACCACTATGTAAAAAATTTAATAATTACTCTGTGATCACACTAAGTACACCCTAAATATAAAAAAACTCTTAGTTGTCAGATGAGCAAACGAAGAGGTTCTGATTGGTGTGAGAGCACCATTAAACTGTGTTATGTAAAATCTGAGAAGGTAAAAATTAGATGAAGATGTAGATGGAGATTCACTCACCAGTGACTTGCCGTTGTGCGAGTCAAACGTGCTGTGTGTGGAGTACATTGGAATGTCGGGGTTATAATAGCCTGTTGGGTCTGGATCAGACACATTCATGAAGCCACGCTGTCTCCACCAACAGCACCAAAACAGCAGCTGTGAGGAGGAGCATGCTTTATTTTATGTTTTAGCAAAAACAGTAGTGACACAACAGCCATGCTCCAATCACAGCAAGAGTACAGCGGCGTAAACAAAGGAATCCATGCACCATACCCAAGTTTTTTTTTAAATCTTCAAGGTTTCAGTGCAGAAATATCACAATGATCTTCACTACATAGCAACATATTATGGCGAATAATAAAAAGAAAAAACATTAAGGAATGTTACAATATGATATAGTTTAGGTAAAGTTTTTGAATGGCTTGATTCGTAGTCTATTTGAGGCTCACCAGCAGTATGAGGAGGACAAGCATGAAGAAAAGTATGATGGCCGCCAGCACCAGGATGGCAATGCCCCAACCGGGCACACCCTGTTCTGTTGCCACGGTGTCTGTTTCTTCAGGTGCTGTGGGCTTTTGGGTTGTGGTTTTTCCTGGACTGACTGAAGTACCGGAGGTAGACGTGGCTGACATGTTGTTGCTTGGATGTACTGTCGTGGTTGAAGTACTAAATGTAGCCATGGCTGATATGTTGTTGCTTAGATGTACTGTCGGGGTTGAAGAAGTGGAAGCAGATATGTCTGAAATATTGCTGCTTGGATGTCCTGTCATGGTTGAAGGACTAGATGAGGAGATGTTTGAAATGTTGCTACTCGAATGCATTGTAGTGGTTAAAGGACTAGAGGAAGTGGTGCTTGAAATGTTCCTGCTTGAATGCACTGTCATGGTTGAAGGACTGGAAGCTGCCATGGTTGAGTTGATGTTGTTTGAATGCACTGCTGTGTTGTTGTTTAAGATACTATTTGATGTAGTCTGTGGAGTAGAATGGGTGAAGTCACTGGCGTTATTGGTGGAATGAGTTTGTGGGGTTGTAGTTGTCACATTATTATTGTCTATTGATTTGTCCGGGCCACTCATGACCAAAGATGAGGCTGTTGAACTTTCATTTCCAGACTGGCTGTGGTCAGATGACTCAGTGTTGGGGTGGTCATCAGGGCTGGTGAGGGATGCATTCAAAGAGGTGATAGAATGAGCAATGTTTGACAAAAGAGATAGTGGGACAGGAATAGGTTCTTGATCTGCAAGGGGAAGACAGGATCATACCAATAGTTAGGGCTTTACAATCATGCCTGATGCTGTAATGTATTTATAAGCTATTGTCTACAATCTACTGGGCACGCATTACTGGCAAAACTTGTAATAGCTTCAAACCGTTATCTAATTCTGAATATAGTCCTGATGGTCCAGTCAGTCAGTGGCTAGTGTTATTACAGTAAAAAGGCAGATTCTATGGGGAAACGATATGATGGATGTTTTCACCTGCAGTGTAGTTGATGTTTAGGTCCAGCATTGAAGGGTGTTGTTGATAATTAGAAAGAAAGATGTTTTTTACAGTTTGTCCACTTTGTTTCTTAGTTCCAAATAACACAGTGGAATTAGCAATCACAGAACCATTGCTGAGGAAAATAAAAATAACACATTGTGAGAAGGACTACAGAAATTTCACTCCAGGCCATGGCTCACAAAAAACAAAACAAAAAAACAAACAAAAAAAGTCCATGTTTTAAACATTATTTTGTATTAATTTCAACTGTATTTTGATTATTTGTAATGCATTTGCTGTTTAAAAGTTTTATTTTATTTATTTTTTTTTACCTGAAAGTCATCTCTGCAATCTCTTGAAACTGAGCTGATGGTGTAAAGCTATACATCTCCAAAAACTGAACAGATGAAGAAAAATAAGACTTCTAGGTTTAAAATTCATGGGACATAAAAAATACAGTATATATACACTAATTAGTGACTTATACTAATATACTAATAATGTTAGTGTTAAGTCACAGGAGTCTTTCTTTATGATGATAAGAATAAATCATCTTACCACTTTCTCAACATCCTGTCGTAGTATTTTATAGTCGTGTGATCTGTGGTCCTCGAGTGAATCATTGTAAATGCGGTTAGTTATTTTTATGCTAATGATAAAGGCAGAGATTTCATTTGAAATTGCCGTGCCAACTCCAGGAGCTGCTGTGGCATTGCCAGCTGTAATAACACCTGCACAAACACACATCCATGCAAAATATTTACTCGAGATAAACAGCTAAAATTGCCAAATTGCCGAATCATTCATTAAATCGTCAGTTACTCAACATATGAGATAAAGACAGAAAAGTTATGCAGAATTGTTTATATTAAGAAAATTTCATTCACAATTGGATTGTCAGCTAAATGTGTGAATGTTTTACAAAAACTAAATTAAATTTTTTTTGTTGTTATTATTATTGTACACCTTACTGTACATTATTATTGCTGTTGTTTTTATTTTAGATTCTTAAAAATTTGAACAACTGTAAATGACATAGTAGTTTATTTCATACATACATTCTACTGGTCAATGAGGAATCTAAAACAAGATATGTACGCAATCACTGTATACAGTTTAATGACCAGGATGACTTTCTATACCTCTAAAAATAAGTGTGATGAATTTCTAAAAAGAAACATTTTTGTTTATTGTAATTCAGTTATTCATAGTTTTCATGTGAGTTGTTACTTATAATTGTACATATTGCAAATTAATATTTCTCTGTTATCTTCTTCAGTAAAAATCCATTAAAAATATATTTACACCATACCTGACCAAAGCACTAGGAGTCCAATAATCCAAAAAAAAGTCATTTCTCTGATGATATTGCCCAGTGTTGCTAATCCTTCCGCCTGTAAACTTTTCTGCTCGGCTTTTGTCCCAGTGAAGCAGTGTTTTGGATGCAATGCCTCACTATGAGGGTGAACAGTCCCTTTATTGTTTGAGCACCTGAGCAGGCATTGGGGTGGGACCCATCTGCCTAATCAGTGGGCCACATCCACATGGATACTTTATTTTATATAGGAAGATAAATGGAACCATGTTTCTGAATGAAATTTATAAAAAAACAAACAAACAAACAAAAAAACATAGATTGGGATTGACTGAAGAATTATTTCTATAACTGTGGAAGCTTCATTTTTTTATATTAAGAGGTCATAGAGAGCTGATAAATAAAACAAAGTTCTTCAACTAGGTGTTTGTCCTGAGATGATGCCCAGTACTGCCCACTAGTGATTCATATCGGAGCTTCATTGAGGATCATATGCCTGTTCATTCTGAATCGAAATTCAAAACATGTAATAGATTTCCCTTTTATGCTGCATTGGCTTAAACTGCTCAAAGGAAAGATCTTCAAAAATGAGCACAGTTTAAAATGCGTAGCACAAGCAAGATGGCTGTGCAATAATTAACAATCAAAGACAGTTATGGAAAATTCCATAGTAGGTAGCCTATTTGCGGTTGTTAAATTGAGGTCACAAAACATGAAACGCTTTGTCAGCCAATCAAATTGAAGGTAACATGCTAATGTTAGCAGGTTTCTGGCTTTTTCGGTATCAGTAGAAGTAGTAGGTCAAGACAACAAGATGCTTTACAGTTTCTGTCTGATTTTTCTCTTTCAGCCTGTACACACTGGTAACGCAGATTATTTTTTCAAATCAATTTTTATCTATAAATTTATTTTTATTTAAAAAATGTGTTTTCTGCATCAAAAATGAGTGTGTGTTTTAAAACCAATTTTCATAATGTTTGTTGTAGGTGGGAGTCTGGTCTTTCAGTCTTCCAATAAGGCTGTGGATGTTGGTGAAAATATCACGCTAGAATGTAATATCGGAAATGCATTTGGTTATTGCTCCTCTGTCATATGGCTCCTGTACCAAAAAGAAAATGGCCTTAAGATCTACATCAAAAAATTTAGGACCATTTCCGAAAACGTTCAGCAAGACAAATTATGTACACTGAACATTTCCACAGTCAGTCTTTTAGATAACGGAATATTTTATTGTTTACTGTTGAATGAAGGTATGGATCATGTGGGTAATGGAACAGCGCTGATCGTCACAGATAAATGTCCGTAAAAACCATTATAATCATTTAAAATGTATATACACATATTTCTGGTCTCTAGTGGGGTTAGTGTTTAATGTCACGTGTTATTTATTTCAGCTTCAGATATAACCAACAATGAGAAAGTCGACACTTTTGACCACAAAACAGATTCACAAGGTACTGGTTTGTTTTTGTTTTTTACTGCCTATCATTATCATTTCAGAATCAAGCCTTATTTAGTTAAAATGCATTCAATTAGTTTTTAATTTAAATGTTTATTTTCCCCCATTCATTTCCTTTATAACCCTTAATTACTTGATAATTCCTAAAAATTACATTTATTTACAACTTATAACTATATTCATGTCCTGAGTACTGGTAACTGGGAACAAATCCACTGTGTGACATTTTGGCTATGATTATGTTATTTCTGTCAATTATAAACATCTGTTTAATGGTTCATAGCACTTAAGGAGTGTTCAGTCCCCTTGGCTATTTTGGGAGGATTCTCAATTCTGATCATCTTGGGAATCCTAGCTGTATTTGCCTGCTACAAAAGAGGTATGTCAAGGATAGCAATGTAAATAAACAAAGACGTAATGATTACATCTGGCATAATATACTGTGCTGAAGATGCAATATTTCAACAATGAGGTGTTCACATTTTTTCAGTTGTTTTGATGCATCGGAGTGAAAATAATGAATCACAGCAACATCGACAGGTAAGAATAAGAAGTACTGATCTATTAAAGTATTTTAAAGAACCAGGTAAGCAGAATGTTTGGCTAGTAAATACTATATGTCTACAATTTACTAATTTACTCATAGTTATTAGGGCAACACCTCATTTTCGATACATTTTGTTGCAAGTCAGTTTAACAAGTCACGTGGCTGTTTTTTGAGAGCTAATAAATAGCAAGATCTTGAGGGCTTCCCAAAGAAGAAAACGGTACATTTAGAAAAATCAATGCAGAATTACTTCCCTGACTGCTAATTATTAATTTACTTTAAAAAGTAAACTTTAATGTGTCTACATTCATTCTCCACAGTCCTCCAGTGAGACTCAGTATGCTACCCTGAAGTTTGCTACCAGGAGACAAGAACATGTTGCGAAATTCTGAACCTAAATCTTCGATGGTAACCATTATTTTGGTTAAATTTGATTGAGGTTTAAATTGTACAGTCTATACTTCTGTGCTATTTATTTTATCATAATTTACCATATCTTTTATTGAATGTATTTTTACAATGTTTTGCCAAATTTCTTTAATATCAGCACTGCTACTGAAAAGTATTCAATACTCAGTGCCAGTTCTGGAGGCTCCAGGCACCGTACATGTGCTGATTTCACTGAGTGGGTAATTATAAAGCCATTTATAACTTGCCTAATGAAACAGACCTTCAGGCAGTGGGGAAAACAAACATTTACAGGGTATGAGATCTCCGGGACTTGAACTGTTAAGTACCGTTACAGCAGTCGAAATGAGGCATGCTCGTTTACATTATTATAGAATATGTGCTTTAAATCTAATACAGTTTACTGATTTGCTGTAAATGTATTATATTATAATATTTTATATTATATTATATTGTATTATATTATATTGCATTATACTGTATTATATTATTATATTATACTACATTACATTATATTATATTATATTATATTATATTATATTATATATTAATTATATTATATTATATTATATGACAAATCTGTGGCACCATGCAAGAACCAGATAACCCACAAAATGTTCATTTTAAGAAAAAACAAGATGAGTTTTTGTTTTTCTAAAATTAGATTTTATTTTAAAAAATCAACAAAACTTGGGAAATGGCATCTTTCTATGAGATGAACATTGTGCAAAATTTATGTAAAATAAAATTTGTCTCAATCAGGAGTTTTCATAGCAAATCTATTACGACCTCGGAAACACAGAAATGATTTCCATGCATGAACCAGATAACCAACATTACAATTTTCAAACAAGTCAGGTGTGAAAATAATGTTTTATGCAAAAACTCTTGTTTGAATTGCATAAAGATATCAATTCAATACACCACAGTGAGCATTAAGCCTTCATTTTCCTCACTATCAGATAATGTTTTGTCAAGTTATGATTTGGGACCCTCTGAGACACTTGCCTCATCACTACTTGGCGCATTGCCAGACTGAACAATCCCCCTTCTGAGATGTCTTGGACTTGGGGTTTGAGGATTGAAGGCTTTCATAGAAAAGCCTGTATTCAACAGGAATGTACTTACATTAGCATACTTATGACACCTATTGTCCTTTGGATGAACTAATACTGTTCTAACAATTTTATAGATTGTACTTTGATGCCCAAGGTCTACAACAGGGCACTGGACTCACTTTTAATGGTCAGGTGGGTTATCTGGTTCTTTCACGGTGCCACAGAAATATAGTACGTACAATCTGGTTGGCTGTTTCCCAGCACAGATGGTTCAATAACTTTTTTCTCTGGCCGCCAGGACCTGACTAAAACACAAACTTCAAATAAAGTAAACAGTGTTGGGGGGTTTATTCACTCCATATTTGAAAAAAAAAAACAAAAAAAAAAACAACGCATCTAACTTTACTCTTGGTGAAATAAATCCAAAAAGTTGAGAAAGCAAACAGGGCTGTGTTGTTGATGCAAGCATTGTTTTGAAGCACAGCCACAGCACAGCCACAGCCTCATTTCAAATAATATATGCCATATGACAGATTTAACTCAGTCTGGAGATTCCTTTTACTGACCTCACACTCACTTAATAAGTAGTAAATCTTATAGTATATTATATTACATGATATTACATTACATTATATTATATTATTCCCCAACCCATTCAATAACACAGATTAATTGATTTAATTAAATTCTAGTGAAGTAGCACGTCCGCCTCACAGCAAGAAGACCCGGGTTTAATTTCCGGGCTCGGGTGTTTTGTGTGGAGTTTGAATGTTCTCCCTGTGGTTGTGTGGGTTTCGTCCGGGTACTCTGATTTCCTCCCACAGTCTAAAAACATGCACATTAGGTTAATTGGCTGGTCCAAATCGCCCCTAGGTGTGAGTGTGAGTGTGAATGGATGTGTGTGTGTTGGCCCTGTGATGGACTGGTGAGCTGTCCAGGGTGTACCCTGCCCACGACCCTAATTAGGATTAAATGGCTTAGAAAATTAATAAATTATGAAATGAATTAATTCTAGTGACCTATAAATCACGCTAACTATAAAGATGCAATAATAAGTATAATATAAATATAATAAAAACTTTTATAATGATGGGTTTTAATGTCCACCACTGTAAAAAAATAAAAATAAAAAAATACAAAAATAAAATCATGAACTACTGGGTATGTGTTACACACGCCTGAGGTTCATAGATCCACTTTGAGAACTTTTGGCATATACAGTATGACTAGAGTCTAATAAGTTGAATCATTTTATTTTGGGCAGGAAATCAAGAAATGTGCTGGACACTGACCCTGGTTTATCAGCCAGTTCCCCACTAGAAGGCAGCAGATTTTCCTTTACACCTAGGCCACTGAAGAACATCGTCTCTGGAATGGACTTACATTTGTCTACCTTTGATCTGTCACTTTGCTCTTTCATAATTGTCCTTATTTTTTAGAAGCCATTTTGTTTTCTGTCTTCTATTAAAAGAAGAAAGCGCAAAGTGGTTGTGAATACGGTTTATTTATCAAACTCAGAACAGGAAAGCATCTCATCGATTGCAGATGGGTTTTGCAAGAAGTGCCGAAAGATGGAGGCTTTTCTGGCCTCTAAAAGAACAAACAGAGCTCTGATTTATCTCTGAACACATGTGATGTAATGTCTTGAGAATGTTCTGGCCCGCGGCTGTGTTGAACTGTTGCAACACAGATGCAAATTAATGTCCAGCTTAGGGTCCCTCTGCATCTATAAAACAATATTCTCATGTTTTTGTTTCACTAAATTGTTTTCAGATTTTGGTATACTCAAAATTAGCAACCAATAAAAATGTCACCTATTAGAATCTTGGCTGGAGAATAAGTTATGTCTAGAAAAAGGAGGATTTGCATATGAACAGTGGCAGTTCGGCAAATATGTGTTATTGGAATAAACACTTTACAGTAAACCAAAATGTTTTAATTTTTGTATATACCATAGCATGTTTAATATAGTAACTCTTTATGACTTTGTGAATAAAAGTGCTCATTCACTAATGAGTAGCCTATGTGTTTAATCTTCCATTAGTTCACTGTGGCTGAAAACAAAGGTTTACTGGTGAAACCACCCCAGCTCACAGGCTTTGTATCTCTTATTCACCTGTTTTATGTCTTGTTTTGGTTATGTTTACAATAACAATAACAAGGCAGTGCAACACTGATTTTATAGAAAGTGGAAAAATCTGAGATCAATTGTTAGGAAACAGTAGAAAGCATACAATTTCAAGAGAAATAAAAAAAGATGGCAATGTTTACTAATACCATTCCACCCAGTGCAGGGGTCATGGACACTTGCATACAGGAGTAAGCAAATAGTTTCAGAAAGGCATTGTAGCC
Organism: Tandanus tandanus; assembly: GCA_039654325.1. Lineage (NCBI taxonomy): Eukaryota > Metazoa > Chordata > Actinopteri > Siluriformes > Plotosidae > Tandanus > Tandanus tandanus. The sequence goes on from JBCNYH010000001.1 coordinate 29,603,878, forward strand.
AATTAAATTTTATTTCCAAGAGATAACATGTAATTCATGTATATTTAATAAACCTGGTTATGATTTTCCATCCTTTCTCTATTTTCATAATCAGATGAGGCTTCTTTACAACTAGCTGTTACTATTCGTTCATTCATTTATTAATTCATCTTCAGTATCCTGGCTATCTACTTTATACTCACTCATTTGCCAAACCGCTTAATTGTGGTGGGGGGCCGACATTGGGAAAGGACAGGGTACACATTTGAACAGCTTGCCAGACCATCGCAGGGCAACACGCACACAACCATTCGCATTTACACCTGGGGCAATTTAGAACAGTTTTAACTTATTGTGCATGTCTTTGGACTGAGGGAGGAAACCGGAGTACCCGGAGGAAACCACACAAGCACAGGAGGAACATGCAAACCCCGCACAGAAATGCCTGAGCCAAATCAAACCCAGGACCCTCTTGCTGTGAGGTGGATGTGCTAACCAGTACACCACTGTGCTGCCCTATCTAGTTTAAAGGACAATTTAAAAAATACATGACCTTATAAAAGTGTTGTATAACTAAAGGTGTGCATACATGATACCGATCATGATCCTGATTTCAGTCGGTCATATTTGGATTTTATTTGGGTGTTGTTCTGATGGTAGAGCAGATACTGTTCTGGTGTGTATCAATGTTATTCCGTTTTTGTCTTTGTTTTTTTTCTGTTTGCCCGATGTATTATAAACACAAAAAAGAAAACCCACCAAATTTTTTAACACTCCAAAAAAAGTCACTCTTTTTTGAAGTTTTCTCAGAAATTCCACAGTATATTCCGATTTATTGTATGTATGTATTACAATTGTACTGATGTTCTCCGATGTATGATTGGGGCAAATCGGAATCATAATCGGTATCGTGTGAGGACACCTTAAGGAAAAAAGACTCCTGGGAATGTCACATATGATGTGATGATTGGTGTTGTTTGTTTGTTTGTTTGTTTTGTTTTGTTTTTGTTTTGTGTATTTTATTTAATTAATTAAAAAAAAATTGGGGGGGGAGTCCCTATCTTTAAAAAAGTTTAAGATTATCCCTCCAACATGTGTGAAACATAATAATAAAACAGAAGGTGTCCCACTCGATCGCTGTTGTTTATTTCCGGTTTTTCTGATGCAGGCGCAATGACCGGTAGGCAAAACCCCAACTCGCTGCGTCCTCCAGGTTATCTAGTTCTCGCTTGTATTCGTATA